>OY856412.1:430304656-430709656 GCA_963693085.1 Alisma plantago-aquatica | reverse complement strand
GTCTGTAACTACTGTAAGAAAACACTTGGTGGTGGGGGAATTACTAGATTCAAGCGTCACATCACTGGTGGTGACAAAAATGTGACAATGTGCCAGAAGTGCCCCCCAAGTGTTAGGGATGACTTCAAGAAGCTGATGGGTGCAAAGAAACAAAAACAACAAAAGTTGAAGCAGGTTGAAAAGGCTTACACAGATACACTTTTTGATGTTAGGGCCACAGGTTCTTCTGCTGAATCAGATGATGACATTGCATATCCTCCAGGATGTGATACTACTTATACACGTCATATGTATAGGCGTGCTCTGAGAGACACTCGCAAAAGTGAGTGGGATAGGGAGAAGGCAGCTCGACTTATGAGGAGATATGGGCCATCTGGTGCAGGTGGAAGCGGTGAGGCTGCCCGTGTTCCTATTGTTGACCTAGATGATGATGAAGATCAACATGCTCAGCATAAAAGAAAGAAAGGCACCATTGATACACTTTTTCGTTCTGCTAGTATGAGATTAAGGAATGTTGATGAGCCAGGGGTTAGGAAGCCTGATGCTAGGCAAAAAACCCTAAAAGCAATGTTTACTGGTGCGAAAGAGAAGGTGGGCAAGGCAGTGGGTAAGTTTTTCTTTGCTCATGGTATACCTGCACATGATGCAACTCAACCCTATCTCTAGCACGTGGTAGATGTGATAGGGGAGTCTGGTAGGGGCATCAAAGCCCTCGGTGCATATGAATTGATGAACAAGTATCTTCCCCAAGAGAAGAAAGATCTACAGGTATGGATTTTAGACCAGAAACAATTATGGTCTGAATACGACGTCACACTCGTGTGATGGGTGGACTAGTGGAAATAGAAAGCAAATTATTAACTTTCTTGCACATTGTCGTGGATCGACTATTTTTCTAGACTCTGTTGATGCTTTTGGTGAAGTCACGAATTATAGTTACATCAAGAAGTTAATGAAAACATACATCAAGCAGGTCGGGGTTGAGAATGTGGTGCAAGGTGATTGATAATGGCTCTAACTTCAAGAAGGCATGTGAAAGTACAATGAAGAGATATCCGGTCTACTGGACACCATGTGCTGCCCGCTGCATAGATCTGATTATTAAGGACATGGGCACAATTGATTACATCAAAAGTGTGACAATTGATGGTAGGTTGATCACAGGTTTCATCTACAACCATTCCTTATTAAATGCAATGAGGCGACCTGAGTACTGTGGAGGTGATCTGGTTAGACCAGGGGTGACTAGATTTGCAACAAATTACTTGGCCCTGAATTCATTAAGGTCCAAAAGGGATGGACTTAGGAGGCTCTTCAATGGTGTGGAGTGGACCTCCATGAAGGAGCACAACACCCCGGTTGGCAGAAGGATTGAAGAACTAATTGCCAGTCAGGCTTTCTGGGATAAGGTTACAAAGGTGCTGCGGATAATGGAACCTATTGTCAAAGTGTTGAGGCTGGTAGATGGTGACAAAGCCGCAACAATACCTTACTTGTATGATGCAATGCAAGTAATGATGGAAGGTATTAAACAAGCAACTCTTAGGTCCAATTCACAATACTTGTCGATTGTAGACAAGCGTTGGACATATATGCTTTTGCATCCACTGCATAAAGCAGGTATATAATTTATTTCTTCTAAATTCAGATTTATGTTTTAACTCTATAAGTAACTCAATTTAAAATCTAAATCTTATTTCCTTGTTTGGAATTGGTGACAATTTACTATCTGAATCTGAGGTTCCGATACTCGTGAAAACTGGGCTTAGATGCGACTCTAATGTCTGCTGTGCGAGATATAATTAACAAATTCTTTGCCTCTACAAAAGAGCGCACCATAGTGATGGATGAGGTATAATTATATATATTAAATAACTTACATGAAGTCATGAACATCTTAATTCTTGTTTGATGTTTCATCCTCTGATTCTGAAGTTGAACATCTTAAATATTTTGCAGTTGCGACAATTTCGTGAAGACACCGGTTGTTTTGGTCATCCAAATGCAGTTGCCGACCGTGAGCAGGGTGATCCTTGTGAGTGGTGGGTTTGGAATGGAACGGGTGCCCCCCATCTAAGAAAAGTGGCTGTTCGCATTCTTTCTCAAACAATATCTGCAGGAGGTTGTGAAAGAAATTGGAGCACTTCCAATTTAATACACTCAAAGAGAAGGAACATGTTGGGGGCAAACAGGCTGAGAGATCTGGTATATGTTCACTACAACATGCGGTTGAGGGCTAGAGCAATACGAGATGCCAACTACAAGGAAGTAGATTTTGTTGTCGTCCACGATCCCATTGACACCGCATACACATTCAACCCATCCAGGCGTAGAGGCATAGAATAAGTTGATGATTCAGAAGATCCTTTAGAGGAATGGATGAATGAGATAGGTCGTCCCATTCTTGATAATCTAGATGGCCGTCCAAATCCATACATAGAAGAGCAATTTGAAGAAGATTTTGATATCAATGTTGATCAAGCTCCACCTGAAAGACTTGAACCTGAGTCTGAGCATCAAAATATTGATATGGAAATCAATAGAGCAGTGGAAGAAGAGCTGGGTAGCACTAAATCTCCTTCTTCAAAAAGTACATCTGGGTCAAAGTCCAAGTCTGATGATGATGGTGGCAATGATAGAGGCGGCGGTCAGCACTCTCCGAAATATCCTCCTACTGTTGATCCTCAAAATGATGATCGTCCTCATGTTACTAGGGCTGCACCTCCTCCTCCAGCTGAAAAGAATATCCCATGTCTGATAAAACTTTTCAAAGGAGGAAAACTCGAATGGGCAAAGACTACAATGGTGCATTGCCACATGAGGCTCCTACGGCTACAACAGTGGTTATTATTCTGATATTGCTGATTCATTTGGGAGCATGAGTATTTCAGCTTTAGATTCTCATTCTCAACATGATTCAACATTAGGCTTTGGCGATTGTTATTTGGGCAAACACATGCACAACCCTACCCATCTCATTCTCAATATGGGTACTCAGGATTTCAAAATCAGCCACCACCACCACAACCAGAAGTAGAACATTATGTTGGATATGCCTATACAACAAATGTCTCAGACCCACATGGAAATTATCAGTACAACTCCCTTGCATTCTCTGAGGATGGTGAGCAAACGTGGAGTGGTGGTCACTCAGTTCTTCCTATTTCTCTAGTCCTAATACTTCTTATGGCTGTGCCTATAGCTATTCAACAAAA
Source organism: Alisma plantago-aquatica (assembly GCA_963693085.1). Taxonomy (NCBI): domain Eukaryota; kingdom Viridiplantae; phylum Streptophyta; class Magnoliopsida; order Alismatales; family Alismataceae; genus Alisma; species Alisma plantago-aquatica. Next base: position 430,706,441 of record OY856412.1, on the reverse strand, counting down.
TCCTCAAAAAAGTCAACGTCCACTTACTCCAGCTCCTCCACATACATCTCCAAGAAAGGCACAATATCTCAGAGATTTAGAAGTGCATTTTCCAAAGATTGGGATGATACAATTTGTTAATGATGATGTGTATGAGGAGCACATGACTACATACAACCAAATTTATAGGATGAATATGTTATGGCAGGAATATCTCAACAATATCAACTTATTACAGTATGGACAACCAACGCGCCACTCAACATACAACTGATGTGAGTTGGTAAGTAAATATGTTATTCTTATGTTGTAAATTGTATATTATTGAATAATTGTGTGTATTTAAGTTTGTGGATTGTGCTAGTAAAATTTCATATTTGAATTCCTACATTTTTGTCATCGAAATCCTTCATCGAAATCCCAACGAAACAGGTCAGATTTCTTACCTCCCACATGATGGACCCCCCCAACACACCCAATATGAAATTTTATTGCATAAAACGTTGCATTTAGGTGTAGAGATTACACCTGTAAAATTTCATGAATTAATTCGTTCATTTTGGCGTCGAAACAGCCAGGATTGCATCTGTCAGTATTTCTGTCGGTATACCAGTAAATACCGATTTCTAAGCTGTCGAAACGGTGTCGGTATCGGTCACCTCGTTCCTTGATATATATATATATATATAAGCCTCAGTCCCAACTATGTTGGGGTCGGCTACATGGATCCTTCGTTTCCATTTCAGCTCTATCATGGGTCATATTTTGGTTGAGATGTAGAGATTCAAAATCTCTCTTTATAAGCTCATCCCATATTAATTTAGGTCTTCCTCTTCTATTTATTGTGCTTGACTCAATAACATTGCTTCATATAGGCGCATTAGTTGGTCTGCGTTGCACATGTCCATACCATCTGAGTCAGCCCTCGCACAACTTGTCCTCAATGCTCGCCACCCCCACTTTATTCCTGATATAATCATTTCTCAAGTGATCTTTTCTTGTTTTCCCACACATCCATCTCAGCATACACATTTCAACCATGTTCATCTTGTTGAGACCTTGTTTCTTCACCGCCTAACATTCACTCATAGAGCTTGGCTAGCCGTATAGCTGTTCTATAAAACTTACTTTTTAACACGAGAGGGATCTTCAGATCACATAATACTCCAGTTGCACTTTTCCATTTCAACTATCTTGCAGTGATCCTGTGACAAACATCTTTTTGGACATCCCCATCTATTTAAATAATTAACCCAAGTAACAAAATTTATCACATTTTGGTATATCTACTCCGTCCAACCTGGCTCTACCATTCACACTGCGTGATTGGCTGAAATTGCAATGCGTATACTCAGGTTTGCTCATACTAATCATCAATATGTTTGATTCCAATGCCTCTCTCCACCGTTCAACTTTATCATTTAATCTATCTTTAGTTTCGTCAATCAAAACAATATCATCAACAAATAACATACACCAAGGAATATCATCTTGCACCTTCTTTGTCAGCTCATCCATAACAAGAACGAACATATATGGGCTGAGTGTGGATCCTTGGTGTACCCTTACTGTGATAGGAAAAGTTGGTGTCTCTCCTCCAGGAGTTTTCACACTTGCAGTAGAGCTATCATACATGTCTTTGATCAAGTCAATGTATTGGACTGACACACCCTTTTTCTTTAAAACCATTCACAACACTTCTTTGGGTACTCGATCATAAGCCTTTTCCAAATCAATAAACACCATATGAAGATCTCTTTTGCTTTCTCTATACTTCTCCATCAGCCTCATAAAAAAAATAACATCTGTTGATCTTCTAGGCATGAAACCTAATTGGTTGTTTGATATCTGCGTTATAGATCTTAGCCTCTAATCAATAATCCTCTCCCAAAGCTTCATTGTGTGACTCATCAACTTGATACCTCTATAGTTTGTGCAACACTGAACATCACCTTTGTTCTTGTAGATGGTGATTATAGTACTATTTCTCCACTCATCCGACATCCTCTTGGTCTTCATGATCTTGTTAAAGAGCTTTGTTAACCAACTAACTCCTTCATCCCCCATACTCTTCCATACATCAATGGGAATACCGCCTGGTTCGCATGCCTTTTTCATTTTCATCTTCTTCAAAGCATTCTTGACCTTAAATGGTGAAACTCATCGTGTATAAATGATATCTCTTGTATTCATGTCACACGAACATTATTTGTAGTATCTCCATTGAAAATCTTACGGAAGTAATTTCGACATTGGTTCTTGATATCATCGTCCTTCACTAACACCCTGCCATCTTCATCTTTGATGCATTTTACTTGATTCAAGTCTCTTTCTTTCCTACATATACAATCGATCATATGCTGTAGTTAGGGATAATTTTTTTCGCTATCTTTTTTCGAGCTCTTATACGAGCCATTTTATATATATCTTTTCCCCCTTCTCTTGTGTCCAACTTCTTATAAATATCATCAAAGTATCTAGACCTTGCCTCCTGAACAACCTTTTTAGCTTCTTTCTTTGCTTGCTTGTACTCTTTGGAACATTGCATCATCTCGAGATTTGGGCAAACTCCTATAGATCTCCCTTTTCAGTTTAATTGCCTTCTGTACTTCGTCATTCCACCACCAAGTCTCTTTTTGTAGAGGCCCACAACCTTTGGACTCCGCCAAAATCTCTTTGAAAATTTTTGTTATGCAGGAGCTCATGTTATGCCACATAGTGTTAACATCAGACTCCAAGTTTCAAGTTCCCTCCTTACTGAGTATAGCCTAAAAAGTCAATTTCTTTTCTCTTCTAAGATTCCACCACTTGATCTTGTTATCTTGGTTTCTGTTATGCTTGCCTTTATTGATCTTCATGTTAATATCCAAAACTACCAACCTATGCTGGGTCGTGAGTTCTTCGCCAGGAATCACTTTACAATCCTTACATATATTACGATCCACCCGCGTCGTGATAATCAATTTGGCTACAATTTTACCCACTCTTGAAAGTAATCTTATGGGATTCTCTTTTCTTAAAATGGGTGTTTGTCAAAATCATATCATATGCAACTGCGAAATCTAAAATCCTCTCTCATTCTCCATTTCTGCTACTATATCCAAAACCACCATGAACTCTCTCGTATCCAGCATTGCCACTCCCCACATGGCCATTTAAACCACTCCCAATAATAAGCTTCTCCTCTGTTGGTATTCCCTGCATCAGTTCATCCATGTCATCCCAGAAATCCTTCTTAGCCTCCTCGCTAAGGCCAACTTGGGGGGCATAAGCGCTAATAATGTTAAAAATATTTCCCTCAAGAACAACCTTGATAGCTATGATTCTATCGCCCATCCCTATGATCTTTACAACATCATCCTTCAACATCTTATCAACAATAATACCTATACCATTTCTATGTTTATCAATACATGTATACCAGATTTTGTATCATGTGTCTCCAATCTCTCTACAACGTTCACCTATCCCCTTGGTTTCCTGCAAGCAAATTATATTGACTTTTCTTCTCATCATGGTATCCACTATCTCCAAAGATTTCCCTGTTAGAGAGCCAATATTCCAAGATCCAACTCTAATCCTTTTTTGTTGAACTTGGTTCTTTACCTGCCTTCTTCGAAAATGTTGCCCTTGCAAATTTTTCACTACATATGGGCAATGATGCGGCGGACTAACTTCTTTATCCACACCCGTCTAAGATGTGGAAATCCTTGCACATTTTTTGTTACTTCCGGGCAATGCTGCAGCGGGACTAGCTTCTTTACCCACAGCCGTCCAAGATGTGGAACCCTTGTATGTCCTTCAACACAACCGGGCGCCGTTGTGTTGAAACCCCTTGCATATTTATCACTGCACTCGGGTGCCGATGCAGCGCGTCGCTAGGTAGGGACGCTCCAATGAAATTTTTGTAAGGATCCATGTCTTAGAAAGAGTGACAAAGTTTTTATGGCTGGCTGTCAACCTACCACCAACCCTCCTCCTTTACTTGGGCCTGGGACCGGCTATATTTGCACAAAATGTATAAAACATAGGCGGAGTTTTATATATATATATATATATATATATATATATATATATATATATATATATGAGAACGATCTAGTGAGAAGAAAATCTTGGTGAGAGCATGAGAGGCATTTGAATAACTCCTCACATAGATCCAATTTTCATAATCCAACTGTATAGATTACAAGTATACCTTAATATTTACCTTCCTACAAAATTTTATCACCATCCGATTTGTAGATCATTCACAACAACATAATACTTTTCGACGCTCTATATTGAATTTCAGGTTGATCGTTGGATGTAAAAAGTGTATATTGTACATATGGACATGCAAACAATGTCCGATTTCAATGATTTTTTGTGATAGGATAAATGAAATGATGCTTTTTCCATCTATATGGTTGGATTTTAAAAAACAGTTCAGAATTTGTAGTTATTCAAATGCCTCTCATGCTCTCACCGTAGGATGTTTCTCACTGGATCGCTATCCTATATATATATATATATATATATATAAATAGATATATATATATATAGAGTCAGGCTAGAATACACTCGAGTGTATCCGGAGCGGAATACACTCAAGTAGTTTTTCATGATGCAATATTTTTTTTGAAAATCTAATCCGTTGATCTTCTTAAACATCTTGTGAACAACTCATACGTAAAATTTGAGCACATTTGGATATGTATAGCTCATGTTATGAAGACCGCAAAAATTATGCATTTCAAATTAGTTTCGTGCGTCGATTTTGTTGCCCTTGGATGAGTGACTTACACTCATCCAAATGGGCTCAAAATTTGTATGTAGCCTAGTTATAGTATGACGGTGAAGATCAACGGTTTACATTTTGCAAAAAATAGTCATGATATAGAAACACACTTGAGTGTATTCGTGCGATCCGTACACTCGAGTGTATTCTAGCCTGACTCTCTCTCTCTCTCTATATATATATATATATATATATATATGCCCATTCATTCGCTACCCGCATGGGTAACTAACCTTAGTTACCCGTGCATCTGTTTTGTAATAGGAAGATACATATTTGTAATGAGACAAACATTGTTTGTAATGAGATGACTAAATTTGTAATACAAACACTCGTTTTATATTACACGTCTGATTACAATAAAAATGATATTTCTGACAGCAGTTTACGTTGTAATACCAAACGAGTGTTTGTATTACAAATTTGGTCATCTCATTACAAACGTTGTCTGTCTCATTAGAAACAGGTACCTTTCTATTACAAAAATGAATCCATGGGTAACTAAAGTTAGTTACCCGCATGGGCAGTGAATATATATATATATATATATATATATGAACGCCTCAGTACATTTTTAGGCTTACGCCTCGACTGCCTCGAGGCTTACGCCTCGCCTCACCAAGACAAAAACGCCTCGTTACGCCTCACACTTTTTTCAACCTTGATGGCTACCTTAGTCAACAATATTTGTACAAAATACTAGAATCTAACTACTACTACCTAATAATGTTTTTTTACTATGACAATTCTAAGCCCAACAGTTGAAACAATATTAAGTACATAGTACTATTATGATATTTGATTGTTGAACGAGGACTATGGATTTTTATGATATTTGAGTGTTTTTAGCTTGTAACAATTTACTTTGTAATTAGGACCCTTTTTAATATGTGAAAGTCATTCTGATGCAATGAAATATCATTCAGAATGCTTGATTGTTGAGTACTATTTCTTTATGTTAGCAGTATGACGATCACTAATTTTTTACATTTTTTAAAACAATGCAGACTGATTTTTCAAAAAGTGTATGCTTTAGTCTGCTTTAAAACCTTCTTTCCGCTTCCCGCTTCAGAGGGTCAATCTGCACGCTTCCCGTTTCACGCTTTCTAAAACCTAATATAAAAAATAATTGTACACATAAATGACCATTTTTGGTGGGAAATGTTCTTAGTCAAATTTCAAATGAGTCAAAGTATGCCTCAAATATTTTAATTGTGTTGTATATAATATGAGGTGAAACAAGTAGAATTGAAATCCTCAAAGTTGCTTTTTTCTATATATCTTAATGGTTCATTGAGGTGTTGAATTTTAAAAAGAGTGTGCAAGTTGCATTAGAAAGCATGATGGACCTGCAACACAGATTTATAACATTGATTGCAACAAGAATTTAATAAAGATGAATTCCTGATTTGTCCAGGTCTAAAACCAAAACAAATGTTGGCACACATCTTAATTATGTTTCACATGTGTCTAACCATGTTCTCCCATGAGCATGTTTGTCACGCATCTGTAAAAGATACAAAATGAACACATGTTCAGGGAGCCATGCGCCCTCCAGTGTGGGGTTTTGTCCTAATTCCTTGTATTTCAAGGTCTCTTCATTCATACGGTATAGAGACCATATAGGGAAAGTGATGTAGGACAACCTGCTCATTCAGAGCCTGGCTATGGTTTGACGCTTATTGGTTAGAGGGCCTCGTATTAGTTTTTTGTTTGTGCTCATTATTTGATTAGTTGTCTTTTATTGGTTTCCATCTAGGGTTTTATTTAATTATTTTAGTGTTACGAGTTATGTGCAATAGTTGGGGTCTTGTTTGGAAGTTATCAATTTTTTTTCTTATTTCAGTTGGATCATGGTAAACTAGGGTTTCCCGCACGTTATCTTTATAAATCCATGCCTGGAGTTATTGTCTTGTAGTTTAAGGTGGATGAAGATATTCAATTTTGCAAAGTATTTTGCACCAATTGATTTTAGGCCCAAAGTCCAAACCAAGGATTTAAATGTCTGATTTCAATGGCCCAAAAAATAGAAAATTTCAAAATTTCGGCCTAAATTTTGATATTTACGACCCTAATGATTTTGACGACCAAATAAACAAATTAAATCATCAAAATATACCCGGATGATCGAAACGTCAAGATCTACTCAAATATGCAATAATATTTCATATTAGATATGTGGGTGGGGGTTTCCCACATTAGTAAGTGAAGGAAGCTGAACAATTTTGACAGAATTTCGATTGCAATTTCGACGACAAAATGAAGGAATTGAGTAATGAAATTCTACAAACGCAATGTCTAGACAGACAAACTAGATTATATAATGGATTTATATGTATAGAGGTAAGGATGGGATCCATGTCTTGATGAATAAGTGCACAAATGAACAAAAATGTCAAGTCTGCTGGACAATTAGAATGTTAAAAACTTCAAGTTACAACTTAGAATTTAAAACTTACAGTGACAAGTTGCAAACTTACGAACTACAACTTGGATAAGTCTAGTATTAGCATTTTACTAGGTTACACCGGGCATTTGTACATATATCCAAGAAAGAACTTTGTTGTTTTCAGAGTATTTTTCCATATCTTTATAGAAGAATGTCGAAATTGATGAAGGTAATGTATATATTTTCTAGGGACAGGGGAAACATACCTTAGAATTAAGAAAAATAGCCACAAGAATTAAAAAATATGCCAAAATATCCAAGATGTAGTATTAGCAGTCTTAGGAACAAATTTCTCAAAAGTTAAGTTGTGTTTTTGTACCATTTCGCGAAGTTATGACCCAAATTGGGTTTTTTGGTGTGATTTTTTTCGCACCTAGGGTCGAAATTTTGGGGAAATTACGTCCCATTCCTTGCATTAGTGCGTTTCGCATGCCCGATTGTAAGTTTTGATCTTTGTTTGCAAAAAAAGAAATTTCGAGCGAAATTTTACAATTTTGATCGAAATTTTATTCCATGGTCTAAACCCTAGGTCTTGGTCTTGGCCACCCCACCCTTTCCACTGTTTCCTCCTAAACCCTAGGTTTAGGAGTCATCTCCACCCTCTTTAAGGATCTAAACCCTAGGCTGGATCGAATCATATCCAATGATAGGTACTATTCGCCTTCGTTGCCCCTACCCTTTATTGATTTTTTTTCCTTTCAAATTATGGAACTTTGTATGTCACTTTCATATCATACTTGCACATATGTAAATTCTTGTGAAGTGTTTTTAGGCTGCTACTGTACAATACATGACTATTTGGGGTGTAGAAGATTAAATACGTACGTAATGTGTTATATATAATATATTAAAGTTATACAGAAATAATATAACTCATGCCCCTAGTCGACCAACTAGGTGCCTCGGTTGTCTTTGTAGCTAGGCCGTTGACCTAATTGAGCTTAGTAGCTCCTCTATAGGTGACTAGTGCCAATCACACACCCTTACGCACCTCGCCCTCCAGGTTCCCTGGGAGCCACCAACCATGAGGGGTGTGCGGATCCAACAGACCCTAGAAAGAGAGTAGCCACCTCTTCTCTCCCCCTATGATGGTAGGCTTACTAGACAATCAACTCTTCCGTCCCCAATCGAGGGTGGGTGCACCTTTTCTCCTAAAGACCAACACTTTTGAGCACCCCACTGGCTACACCCTCATTTGATGTTGTTGCTTCCACCAAAAGAAGCACGAGGCCACACATGCAACCTTTGTATCATTGATATACGTTTGGCGTTGTAGCAGATTGCTACTCTAATGCGTGCAATGGAGCACATGTTTTTTTCTCTATGCAGTATTTATCTTCTATTTCTACTATATGGTGTTTTCTTTTCTCACTCCAATGTGCCATCCTTGGTGGATAAAGAGGAGCTCCACCCATTTAAGGCCGCATGGAGGTGCAGCTCATGAAAGTTCTCTAGTGACAGAATATTGATATCTTGTACTACAACACATGGTTGTTGAGGCAGCAAGGAGACATGGCGCCATACCTGAGCACCTTGACGTCAAGGAGTGCATAGGTGTTGAGTATTGACTAAACCGACCTTATTAAAAAAGATAGTTTATGTATATTTTTCTTGTATATATACAGATTTGTCATGAATTTTTTGAACATTTGCCCTCATATACACATATTTTGTACTTATATATGTAGATATATACATATTTATGGTCAATCCACCCATATACATATATTTTATTGTATGAAAAGTAACTAATTACATTTCTAATAAATTGCCATTAACAATAATGTCGAGAACAAGATGAGAATTATTATAAAGAATGTAAGAGAGTGATCAAAAAACAACAAGTAAATAGATATTTATTGTCATAACTACAAGTATTAAGCAATATAATCACTATCCTTCATAACATAGATACTGAATAGAATCTGAATTGAAGTTGCATAATGAGAAAAATCAAAAGACGCGATCTAAGAGTATTACATCCAATTAAAAGTGATATTGGCTCATAACATAGGCAACAATATCAATTTTTTACATTAGGATAACCAGATGGAACATTAAAATACATAAATATACAAGCGACCCCACAAAAATAGGTCAAGGCGGCATTATATGCAAGACGGCAACACCTTAGCATAACCGTTGGGCGTCTTGCCGCTTAGGTGTGCCTTAACACCTTTGCTACACCATCAAGGTGAATTTGGTGCTCCCTTGCAAAACATGGAACACAAACATCATCTCCAATAAGGTGATCACCACCATTACTCTAGCACACATATTCCCCAAAACTTGTGATTAAGCTAGATGTGCTAAATTACAATGGTGATTTTCGCCCTGGATCCTTATTCAATGGTTCCATACCATCGATTAGTATGCCTAATTTCACCATTGTTTGATTGAGGACCAGAAGCTCCTTTTGTGCCACAACAAAGGTAATGGAGGTACTCTTATTTGGTGCAAGTGTGGGCCACACCCTTCAGAAACTTGGACAGTGCTACAATATGCAATCTGGCAACATTTTTTAGTGTGAGATTCCCATTAATGATTTAATATCCAGTCCTCCGAGTTGACATGGTACACAAACTATTTTTTTGAAATATGCTTGGCGATGTTGTAACTTGTAAGCGTTTCGATTTCTCAATAGTCTCTAAAAGATGAAGTGGTCGTGATTACCAACTTCCACATAGGGCTTGATAGCAAGATCACAGAATTTGATTTTGTCTATTTCTATCTTCCTTTAGGGTGTTCTCTAGGTGGCAATTCAGATTGAAGATCATTTGCGCCACCACACTTTGGTTAAGATAAAGCATATTGTGCAACACTTCCAACCGCTAATACCTTCTCATGGGGTTACTCAAGGTTTTAAAGTGCGTGAGGCATAACAAGGAGTTTTTGTCTTAGTGAGGCGAGGCTTTAGCCTTGAGACTTTGGGGCTTAAGCCTCAAAATATGCATGAGAATGTCATCATCATCGTTATCATCTAAGCCTTGATCCCAACGATATTGGAGTCTGTGAAAAACAATGAGATTTGGAGAGCTTAGGGTTGCACAATGTGTGCACCCTCATATATATAATACTGAAAGAATTACAGAGAGGTCCATATATAAAAGAGAAATAACGAAACAAATAGCAGGCTATGTAAAACAGGAAATATATAATGTAACACTCCCCCTCAAGTTGGAGCATAGATGTCAATAATGCCCAACTTGTCCATCAGTGTGCAGAACTGTTTCTTTGCCAACAGCTTGGTGAAGATATAAGCAACTTGATCTTCTGATCTCGTGAATGGAGTGCATATCTTGCCAGCAAGAATAGATTCTCTGATGAAGTGGCAGTCAACTTCAATGTGTTTGGTGCGCTCATGATAGACAAGATTATTTGCAATGAAGATGGCAGCTCTGTTATCGCAGTGCATAGGAATGGCCGAAGAAGACTCAATCCCAAACTCTTTCAGGAGAGAACGTACCCACAGTAACTCACAGGCAGTATGGGCCATGGCCCTGTACTCAGCTTCAGCACTAGATCTGGCAATGACATTCGGTTTCTTGCTCCTCCAAGTAACAAGATTGCCTCCTACAAAAGTACAGTAACCGGAGGTAGATTTTCTATCAACTTTGCTGCCTGCATAATCAGAATCAGAATACCCTTCAAGAACACAGTGCCCATTCTTTTTATAATGAAGTCCTTTGCCAGGCGACTTTTTAAAGTATCTCAGGACTTGACATACAACATCCCAATGACAATGTTTGGGTTTGTCAAGGTACCTGCTAAGTAGACCCACTGCAGTAGCAATATCAGGACGAGTAACAGTTAAATAAATCAATTAACCAATCAACCTCCTGAATTTTTTATGATCAACAAACACAGAAGAGGAATCATCATCCCAATTCACATTGGGATCAAGAGGAGTATCCGTAGGTCTTGCTCCAAGCATACCAGTCTCCTGCAGAATATCAAGAACATACTTTCTCTGAGAAAGCACCAGGGCATTAGAGGTTCTAGAGACCTCTATGCCAAGAAAATACCGAAGTCTGCCCAAATCTTTTGTAGCAAAGTGCTTGCCCAGATGATCTTTGGTAGCCTGAATACCAAGAGAGTCGCTGCCAGAAATAATAATGTCATCAACATATACAATCAGAACAGTAATACCTGCTGAAGTCTTTTTTGTGAACACAGAGTGGTCAACATGTGACCTCAAAAAACCAAAATCAATCATGATCTTGCTCAACTTATCAAACCAGGCACGAGGACTCTGCTTGAGCCCATAAATAGACTTCTTAAGCCTGCATACTTTGTGAGACTCCCCCTGAGCAACAAACCCAGGAGGTTGCTCCATATACACTTCTTCCTGCAAGTCACCATACAGAAAAGCATTTTTCACATCAAGCTGCAGAAGAGGCCAGTTCAGATTCACAACAACAGATAGGAGAATCCTGACAGAGTTAAGGCGAGCAACAGGAGAAAAAGTCTCAAAGTAATCAATGCCATATGTCTGAGTATAGCCCTTTGCAACTAACCGTGCTTTCAACCTCTCAACCGTACCATCAGGTTGATATTTTACGGCATATACCCACCTGCAGCCTACAGGCTTACACTGAGGAGGTGGATCCACCAGCTCCCAAGTGTCTCTGTCAGTAAGAGCAATCATTTCTTCTTTCATAGCAGATGTCCAAGCAGTACTTTTCAATGCATCTTGAACATTCTTAGGTACAACCACAGCAGATAAAGCATATACAAAATTGCTAGAATGAGTATTCAGATGAGCAGTAGATACAAACTGAGCAATGCTATGAGAAGTGCAGGAACGAGTACCCTTTCTGAGTGCAATAGGTATGTCAAGGTCAGAGTGTACCTCAGGTGCAGCAGAACCTTCTGGAGGAGAAGATTGGTTGCCTTGGGGGGGTACTTGCGTAGAAGGTGCTCTATTCCTGCGCTGATAAACAATAATAGGAGGATCTTGAGTTTCAGTAGTCACAGTGTCAGTACTGTCAAGCACACAGTCAGAAATAACAGGCAAAGGAGAGGCAAGAATGTCTGTCTGCAAACTATCTCCTGCTGAAGAATAATACGGTGTATCTTCAAAAAAGACAACATCACTACTAGTAAACCATTTCCTTGTACTGGGATTATAACACTTGTAACCCTTCTGAGTTCTAGAATAGCCCAGAAAAATGCATTTAGCAGCTCGAGGAGACAATTTATCAGAAGCAGGTCCAAGTAATCCGACAAAGCAGGTACACCCAAAAATTCTAGGAGGCACAACAAACAAAGAAGTCTCAGGTTGCAGAACCTGTATAGGAATCTTATTTCCAATAACAGACGATGGCATCCTATTAATCAGAAAACACGCAGTCAAAATAGCCTCAGGCCAATAGGAGCGGGGCACATGAGAATGCATCATGATAGTCCTGGTAACTTCTAATAAGTGTCTATTTTTTCGCTCAACGACACCATTTTGTTGTGGGGTATAGGCACATGAAGTCTGGTGGAGCGTACCAACAAATTTATAGAAAACCGCCACTTCTTGCTTAACAAACTCTAAAGCATTATCGGTGTGGAAAACTTTAACAGGCAAACCAAACTGCGTTTTTATTTCAGCAAAAAAGTATTTGATAGTAGACAACACTTCAAACCTACTTTATAATAGAAACAACCAAGTAGTCCTAGAAAAGTCATCAATAAATAGAATGAAATATTTGTAACCAGACAAACTCGGTACATGGCATGGACCCCATACATCAGATGAAATATTTGTAACCAGACAACACTTCGGACCATACTGTAGCAGTACTGTAGCGGCGAAAAAAAGAAGATTTCGGAGTGTGGTGGCGGCTAGGGTTGGTGGAGATAGGGATTAGGTTTAAGGTGGATCGTCCCGCTCTGATACCATGTGAAAAACAATGAGATTTGGAGAGCTTAGGGTTGCACAATGTGTGCACCCTCATATATATAATACTGAAAGAATTACAGAGAGGTCCATATATAAAAGAGAAATAACAAAACAAATAGCAGGCTATGTAAAACAGGAAATATATAATGTAACAGAGTCGGCTACATGGATCCTTCTTTTCCTATCAACTTTGTTATAGCTCATACTCTGGTCAAGCTGTAAAGATTTAAAATCTCTCTTAGAAGCTCTTCCCAGGTTAATTTCGGCCCGCTTCTTATTTTAATTGTGCTTGACTGCATGAGGCAGTCATAAGCAATAAATTTATACATGCATCATATACATACTGATATGCTTATATATGGATAATAAATATTTCGATTTACATCCCTTCCGAGCATCAATCCTCCGCCATGGGTTGTGGGAGAGGGGGGGGGGAAGAAATCTCTCTTAATCTGATCCCTAATGTTTATATATATTATGTATATGGATGTGTGTATAACATAGATATGTAGATACAAGCAAAACAAAATGGAATAGAAATTATATGTGAAAAATAAAGACCACCATAATACGAAGATAAATATGTAGCAGATGGTGAGATATTAATTCTTTATATTATTTGATCAAAATATGTCTTGGACAAAGAAAAGATACGGGAGATAAGACTTTTGAATTAGTAGGAAAAAGGAACCCAAATTAGTTAACAATGAGATGAAAGTCATCGATAGTAAATAAGAAGGTAGCAAGCAACATAGATTTCACGATGAAGATTGAAAGATGCCCCTCAAAGAATGGTGATCAAAGTTTTCATTAATAAAAGAAAAGCATTTCACTACAAGAACTCTTTTTTTCTTAAGAAAGCGTTTGTAATAATCTTAAATGTAGAAAATTCGGTGGTTAACATAAGACATTATCATCCAGAATCGAGGCTTGCACCTCAGCTAAGCCTTAGGCTTGAGGCATGCCTTAGACATTGTGAGCTGTAAGCCTCAGTCCAGGAAACTGAGGCATAAGCCTCGAGGTGCAAATGGGTTACCCTCGCCTCAAGGCATAAGCCTCGAGGGCCTCAAGCTGGGTTTTTAATACCATACTGCTACCACGACAACCTCAGTCTCGTCCTCCCAGGTGCAACCTGTATCCGAAGTTAAATAGTGCTAGAACTGTTAGGATTTTGGACATTGCTCATTACAATATCCAAGTCGTGTGATGACCACCGTGGTAACAAACACGGAGGACGATGGAGACATTGAGGATGTTTTCCTTGTGAGTTCAAAGACAATGAGGGACGACACAGAGAAGAACCACCACAATGCTGTCTTCAAAGATGTGGTTTATTGTGACGTGGTGCTTGAAGAGATGGCACTGATCATATTGGGGTATCCATGGAAACGCAATATCTGTGTGCCACACAATTTCAAAATCTACAACTTTCTCGTATTAGGTGGCAGCTTAGACGATTTATAGCACAACGCTCGTATTTATGGTAGGTGCTTTGAGACCTTTTACGTGTTGCCTCATGAAGAGGTCTTTTGAGGTAATTACCCGACTCACCGCTGGCATGTTTTTCAAAGTCTGGCATGTTTTTCGTATCATGTATGTAGCGTGTATCATCCATGACAAGTCATTTGTTTACTATATTATAGCTATAATCATTGTTTATAGTTGTGTTATATTGTTGGTAAGAGTGTTTAGATAGTATAGTATTTATTTACATGTATGTGTAATTTTGTATAAAATTATATAGGAAACTAAAACCTGTTTTTTCAAAAATTGCCCGCTTAATCTCCTGCTTACAGCTTAATCAGTTACAAGGTGCTGCCTGCACGCTTACCGCTTAACGCTTTTTAAAACATTGATTGGTACTATAAAGGTAGTAAGGTATACTTTTGCCACAGGTCATAATAGAATATAAAAAAGGACTAATTAGGCTCTTTATCTAAGCACTTTATAGAGCTTTTTAAGTCACTTGAGTTGTTCTTTCATGATATTTCTTAAATAATTTGTTTTCAATAAGAACACCATGGAAGTACGTCAGAAATAATGAATACCTCATCATTTTTAGCTTTCATGTTTTACTTTAGTATGCTGGGGGGTGCAATAAATACTTGCAGAATTAGGTGTATTCTTCCTCATAGTAGTTCTTTATGGAATAGCTATTTTTGGATAAGCTATATGTTGGTTGATGCAAGAATCTCTCTGACCTGCTTTGACACTTCACAGCACATGGCACAGGAAAATGTTGTCAGATTTATATCTTTTTGAATAGTTGATTTTTTTGTGTGTGATCAGGCTGCTTGCCAACTCTTGCTGCAATACCAGTCTGGATTGGATTTTACCGGGCTCTTTCAAATGTAGCAAATGAGGTAAATCTGTAAAAGAGACACATTCTGAAATTGGAGCAAATAAGTGTTGTATGTATATCTAAAATATCACTGTTTTGGTATATTATTATCCTTAGGGACTTCTCACTGAAGGATTTTTCTGGATATCGTCACTTGCTGGTCCAACAACAATTGTAGCCAGACAAAATGGAAGTGGTATCTCGTGGTTGTTTCCCTTTGTTGTAAGTAATGTCAAATGTTTTGTTTTGAATCTTTGCTGGCAGATTTTTTGTTTGTAATGGAAATCATCGAGAAAATCATAATAAATCTGAAATGCATCTCTGTGATGCATATGATATCCTTTTGCATACTAAGAATATCTCTTCAAGGTTAGTGTATAATTCAGTCGAGGTTAATATTGAACCCTTAGTGGATGGGGAGCTTCTGTTAGTGAAGCACTGAAAAGTCAGAATTTGTTAGGAAACATATGTCTAATGTATAGAGTGCCTCCTAACTGATGGTAAATTTTTTAGCCAACTGTGCTGCAGAATGCGTGAAATGACAGATATCCCGTTTAGAACATAAGGCTGTTTGTGATGCTTAGAACTATTACATAAAAGACATGGTAGCAATAGATAATAATGTTTACTATTAAAGATTCATTCTAATATACTTTTAGAGGATTGGTTGATGCAATGAATGAGTAAATAAGTAAAGCATATAAAATGTTAAATTGTTTGGGCACAAATTTCAACCAGAAGTTTTGGACGTGGGACTTCTAAATATTTTTCATCATAACACGTCTGTGATGTATGACGGGAAACACTTCGAGCCTTTCGTATATTATATATGTATCTATATGTTTTAGTGTCTTGTTCACCAGTTATAAAAGAATTGCCCAATATTTGAACAAATTCAATGGACTTCGATTCAGTGATTTCACCTGGAGATTTTAGCATTTTCAATTTATGGAATTTAGTGTAGTTGCCCTCTGTATGTATTCCGGATAGAGTTTTTTTTGGCATTTGAAATAGATCTTTGTGGATAGGATGCAGAACAATTGATTTCAAGTATTTGGTTTTTCCTTTTCAAGCATCTGAACTGCAAGCACTCTTGTGTATTTTTAGTAACTGTTTGGGCCTCGTGTTAAAAGCTGTTTGCTTGCAAGCAAACTTGATTATATGCTACCTAACTTGAACAAGTATCTGTTGAAGATTTGATCCATCATGGTTGGTTTATATATACATATGGCCTTGGCAACAAGCCTGAGTACGAGCTTCTGAACTTTGGCTGAATGTTAAACCCAATAGCCTTAACATCTATAGATATTTTCGGACATTGCTGTGGAAGTTGTCTTCACTATCCTTTATACATTGTTTTCTTTCCTAATTTTCTCTCTAAAATATATTTTCTGACGTTGCTGTGGAAGTTGCTTTCACTGCCCTTTATATATTGTTTTCTTTCCCGTTTCTCTCTCTGCAGTGAGCATATAATCTATTTGGGCATGTATATATAAATAAAGGAAATAAGGATGGTAACCGTGCAAAGCATTTGATACTTAAATAAAAAGAATGATAAAAGGATGGAAACAATACAAATAACATATTTTAAGGTATACTACCTATTCTCATTGGGGAATTACCTAAATACTCTCATGTTGCTGTGGCAGGATGGTCATCCTCCCTTGGGATGGTCGGATACACTGGCTTATCTTGTTTTACCGGTGCTTCTTGTAGTTTCTCAATACATTTCCGTTCAGATCATGCAGCCAGCATAGGTGAGATTTTCCATGAAATGATGATGTGATTTTCAAGTAAAAGAAAAAACTCGTGAAATTAGCCAAAGCACAAAGAACTCAAGAAGTGACTTTTCGCCTCTTTAATCTTTTTAGCTAAAACAGTATTCAAAGCTGTTTTAATTTTTAGGGCATGTTGATTTGTTATATGTTGGTTATGTTCCTGTTATGTTACCAGAAACTTCTATGTTACTGTGCCCCGTCAATGTTAAAGAAAATATGGCCACAAATTTTTTTGCTTATATACTGTAGAAGTCACTATGATTGGGATCCGACCTTCAGCTTTTCCTTTTCTGGGTAGACTATTTTTGGGCTTCTTCTGCTTATGTATGCCGTATACCCTATCCATTCCCCTGTTTGGCCGCATGCTAAAGTGACCCGATTGTAAAATTATCTTCTTCCCTTGTTAAGTTATTCAGCTAGAGTTCACACTTCTATATTCTGTAAGTCAAACTCCCAATTGGTCATGAGCCTTGTGGCCACTAATTTAAAATGGAAATCAATTGACCTGCTGTCTGGAATCTGATACTAGTCTCTCATCACTACTGCCACCTCATCATCATCTAAGCCTCATTCCCAACCTTGCTGTTGGGGCCGGTGACATGGATCCTTCTTTTTCAGTCAGCTCTGTAATGGATCATATTTTGGTCAAGATGTTAAGATTCAAAATCTCTCCTTATAAGTTCTTTACAAGTTTGTTTAGGCCACCCTCATCTTTTCACTGCACTCCAATATTGCTTGTAATAGGCGCGTTTGTCGGTCTGCGTTGTACATGTCCATACCAGTACCATCTCAGGCGCCCTCACACAACTTGTCCTCAATCTGACATCAGTCGATACAACATGAAAATCTAAACACCTCAAGCCCTCGTGATTTTGTGAAATTCTAGTGGTTTTCATTTGACCCAAAGAGTTTATCCACACTTGTAGTATCTCATATTTTCATGATGAGCAACTGCTATTCATTGTACGCTAATAAAGCCAGTGATAATATAATGGTGACTGATGCTTGCATGTTTTCTTTTTATAAATTTGAATCCAAACTCTGCCATGACAATCTCTGCAATCCGCACTGTGTTTTCAGTCAGTTTTCTCATTTAATAAAATTTGTTTCTTTTAACTTAATTCACCCCTTGTGATGAAGACATCTGAAGTAACTTCACTGTAAGGATGATAATACTAGATTTACTATTATTTATATTGCGTCAGTGATTGTGTTTTTCTTGTATTTAATGGAAGATCCAGAAACTTTCAGTTTCCCTTATCCCTATGGAGTAAATCTGTCTCAATTTTTTGAGATTGTATGTTTATTTCCTGTTTGCCTTGCATTATCTAATACTTTAAACAATTCTATATTTTCTCTCTGCAGGGGAATGACCCCAGCCAGCAAAATTTGCAAGCACTTACGAAAATTCTTCCTTTAATGATTGGTTATTTTGCACTTTCAGTTCCATCAGGTCTCAGCCTTTGCTGGTTAGCTCTCTCTGTCTGCTTCTATTTAAATGCTAGACTTTTCACAAAGAATCACTGATGTATATGGTTTTGGATCTTCTTGTTTCATATCATTTAGATTTTTGAAGGCTCATATCATTTAGATTGTACTTGTTAATTCTTCTAATTTCCTATTGCTAGGTAATCTTGCCGATTAACCGGTTTCTTTGATTGCTTTTGAACCTTACACATAGTTCTGTCGGTAGTATTTTCAGGAAGCATGCAATGCAAGATAGCGGAATCTTTTCGTCCAGTCTATTCTCCTGACAATGCTAGTTAGATTCTTCTGGAAGTTTTGACTTGTTGATCGGTGGATTCAGGTTCACGAATAATATCTTGAGCACAGCTCAACAGATATGGCTGCAGAAGTTAGGCGGTGCTAGCAATCCTGTCAAGGAATATACTGAAAAACTGAAGGAGACTCAATATTCTGAAAGATCGATCGAGGCTCGATCAAATATACAGAGTATTATAAACAATGCTTCTGTCAAAGCAGAACCTATCCCAGAAAAAATAGATTCTGGGGCGCCGAGTCCTGGTGAAAGGTCTCCTACTGGTCTGCTATGTAGCTGTGTTGCTTCTTGATATAATGCCGAACTGAAGTTCTGATCATCCAATAATTGGGTAACATTAATTTCAGATTCAAACAGATAAAGGAACTAGAGGCCAAGAGAAAGCTGGAGCAAGAAATAAAAAAATTAGCCGAAGAAGCTGCTAAATCTTCCATTATAGATGGTCCTGGACAAAATTTGGAAGTTCAGTATTCCAAGACTGAAGTACAGTTAGAATCATCTGTTAAAGTTGCTGATGAACAGCTGTTTTCATCTCAGTCTATTTCTTCAGATGTAGACCCGACCTAAATAAATGGTTTTAACCAAGGCGCACTGGAAGTCTCAAATTTAAAGCCTTCAGCTTCCAGCAATGGTGGGCTCTCACAGAACGTTGGAGTGATGGAGAATGTTGCATCAAATGTTTCACAAATAATGCAGAAGGTACATTCTACCTTTCTTTTGAAATATTGAATGGCTAAGTAAGTGCTTCATTTGCCTAATTTAGAGTAAGACTCCCAGAATGCATGATGGTATATTGGTATTATAACACACTAATATAGTAAGTGCCTCTTCAGTTCAGTGATGTTTTAGTTTAGGCAGTCTACTAGTCTGCTTGGTTGGAATTTGGCTCGTAAAAAGAGCTGATAGCATGTGCTCATGTAAATGATAAAGTAGACATGATTGCTTGAATTTCAGTTGAAGGCAAAAGCTTGATGGCAGATGGATATGTGTTACAACCCCAATTTTTTTGGGTTCATTTGGTGAGAAATGTAATTTCTCATAATAAAGATAAATGAACAAATAATGATATCTTTTGATTGAATGCATGAATTTCGTTTAAAATAGCCTTGTTGATTTATTTGTGGGCTTTATTGGCTATTGGGCCCAATAACAAGGAAAAGGCAAAAAGGATCTCCATTATTAATATGAAATGGAGAAAAGAAAGATGTAGAAACCTCTAGAAGGTAAAAGTATGTAATCCAAAGGTGGATTTCATGCCTCTTGGGCTCATTGGGTTCCAAGGAGTCCAAAGTTGCAAAGAAAATGCAATAAGAAAAGAAAAGATCAATTAAGTATTTCTTTATTAAGAAAGTAATTGAAAACAATGGTAAAATGTGGACAATAAGTGAAAAGAGGTATAATTGAGTTATCCTTGGTGGATTTTCGAATCCCAAGGATTCCTAATGATAAAAGGAGTACCAATGAGGTAAATAAAAAGAAAGATAAAGAGAAATCCTCAAAAAGAGATATTTTAATAAAGAAAAAGTAAGATAATGAGAAAAAGGATGAAAGATAAGGAAAAAGGCTAAGGTATATTCCCAAGAAGGGATTTCGAGCCATTAAGGTTCCTTGAGGTACAATGAACTCAGAATAATAATTTAATAGCAAAGGAAAGAGAAAATAAGTCAGAAATATACTTAATTGAGTAATATCTTGCACCTAAAGAAAAAGCACGTTATGTTTTAGATAATGAGCCCAATTTTGGTAGAGAGGTAGATAAAGTCATTATTAAGTTTCGCTCAAAATTTGAGATTAATTGGACACTCGGTTTGAGAGTTATGGCTTTTACAAGTTTCCCTAAAGTATTGTGATTATAGTAAATGTCACACTTTTCCGATTTAAATGAAAATAGAAGGAGATGGCGCCAGCCGTCGGATCAAGATCCGACGCTTCCTGTGCATCTCCTTCCTCGAGTCAGAGAAGGAAAACGAGCAGCGTGACAGGGACCTATCCCTCGATTTTTCCTCATAGATCTGACCATATGCAAACATGGAAAGTTGTTGTTTGGGTTCGTGAGATGATTCCGCACCCAACCCACTTAGGTTTTGGGTGGTTTCGTTTGTTCTAGAAGAAATGCCCAATTGGGCCAAGAGTCAGGGACAACAGTGAGATTGGGAAACCCTAAAGAGAGCCGTATGTCCTATAAATAGGACCCCCTTCAACTCGGGCACACCCTCACGAGCTCGACCGACCTCTTCCCTAGTCCTCTCGTGCCCCGGGTCGACAAGATCAAGGAGCTCCGACGAGCTTCGAACTACGGCACCGCCGTTGTGCTTTTCCTGGATCGAGCGAGGTCGAGTAGCAGATGTCGTTGGATCGGGGTCAACTGTTGATCAAGGAAGGCGATCGACAGCCGATCTTGTGCAGCGCTCCAGAAGACCCTTAGTGGGCGCAAGCCACACAAGTCGTCCGATCGCGCTCGGTCAAAGGCGATCGCGGATCCAACGGACCAAACTTTTTCGAAAAACAAAGGGTTAGTCGCCTCTCTGATCGATATTCAAGAAAAATGTTGAATCTTGTATAAATCGTTAAAAATAGATCCTTTGGCCGAAAAATATGAATAAGTAGTGCTTTTTGATAAGAAAAATGCAAGGAATGCAATAAAAATATAATTGAAGCCTGATTCTAATTGCAATTCGAAAAGTAATGGAAGTTATCAACTTTAATACTTTAATGAATAAGAAACCCTATTTTGAGATGATTAATGTGATTAGTAGGGTTTAATGAATGATTAAAGTTGATATTAACCTATTAATGATAAAAAGGAACATTAGGAACAAAAAAAATGAACTTTGCACGTAATTAGTTTAATTTAGAAATTCATGTGCATAAATATACTTTAATGGGCCTTAAAACCCTAATATTGGTAAATGCGACTCTTAATGGCTTTAATTATTCAAAATCGTGAACAAAGTTAAGAGATGATGATTTTAAGCTATTTCGAGTATAGAAGTTCTTAATTGTGGATAAATATCCTTAATATGATAATTAGAGTTTTTCTAATGTATAAAGGTAGAATTAATTTTAAATAACGTTCATACGTGGATTAGACCATAATGAACTACGAATTGATGATAAAGGGAGCATAATGACTTTGTCATGGATTAAAAGGATAAAAATGGTAGCTTTAATAAAAAAGAGGCTTAATGGACTTAATTAATGTTTAATTGTGCTGTTTCTGCAATTAAGGTTATATGTTGTTAAAAGGTAACCTTAATAACTTTCATGAAGGATAAATGAGAAATTAGGGTTTAAAAGAGTAAAATGAAGTAAAAACCCTAATTGCAAAGTAAACCCTAAAAGAGGTAGAAATCCCAAAATGGAATAGAAACCTTAAGTAGCAAGATGGTTTGAATAGATTTTGATAAAAAGGAATTGGATGTAATTTCAGGACTCTTGTACTTGCTTGATTGGATGTCTTGATTGATTGGACTATTCTATCTCAATTCAGCCTGACAGGTATGTGGTTAATTATGAGTAATCGCATTAGTTTTCCCGAAGGTTTCCCGGATGGTTAATCACATTGAATGCAACTAAACAGTTTGGATGTTCATACTGCAATTATAAAGTCACTATGGTTATCACAATTATAAATACATGTGTATTCTCGCACCTACATGCCACCCTGATGGAGGATGCCATAAAGGTCAGGCCCAAGAGGGTAGGCCAATGGGCACCATGAGAGGTGACCCCAGACACCAAGCTCGGGAATGAGAAGGTGGTCTATGTTGCATGACTATGGGGCACCAAGCTCGGGATTGAGAAGGTGGCCTTAAGTCAATGGCAAAAGAGAAACCCTAGAGGGGTATTCCAGGGTTAGGGCAAAAGCGGTGGAGAATGACACATTGAAAATGTAAATTGGTTTGCTAATTACCCTGATTGTGATAATTAAATTGTTAGCCATATTTGTGAAATTTTGGTTGTTCCCACATACCAGCATATTCCTATATGCTGACCGACGTTTTGTTTGTCGGCGTTTTAGGTACAACAATTGAAAGAACAAACAGTAAAATGACACATTGTGGAAATAAGAAATAAAGTGCAAGGAGGATTAGATAAAATGAATCCAGGTTGTGGATAGAGTAGTTTACCAAAGTTTTAAAAAGGTATGCAATGTTTTATTTTATACCAGTTTTCAGTTTAGTTGGTAAAATTTGATAATTCTTATTGATTATTTGTCGAACCTTTGATCCTGTTGATTGAGATAATGACTCTGATCTCTTGGTCTCCCTTAATTGGGGGTTACCGGGAGGCGGGGTCGTTACAATATGACTTCCATCTAAACAAGCTTGATTCTCATTCATGAGCAATTGTAGCTTATCATCGAAGTCATATTTCACTCCATATAGTATGAGGATACTATGGAATATTTCGAGATTGTCTACCAATCTAGATACTTTGAAAATTCAGTTGTTGTTGTTGTATGCTTAGTGTGTCTGTTACACCTACGATTCCACTATATCTTTATATCTGCACTTTATCCCTTAGCATCGTAGTTTAGATATATGTAATTCGTATTCCTTTTTGTTGAATTGGTAACTATATGGATATGCTCGCAGCTAGGCTTATATAATGCTCCTTTCGCATTTCAGGATAAATCTGGGGAAGCGTCCGCCAGCAGTAGCAAGCAGGACCGAAAATCCGGTGACCTAAATGAGCAAGGAACTGAAAAAGATGGTTGATACAATTCAATCATAAAAGGAATCTGAGACATACGAGTCAACCATTGACCTCTAAAACGCCGAACTGGAACATAGAGGGTCAAGTTCACCTAGAGTGGCTATTGCCACCAACTCGAAATTAAGTTGGATGACGTTCCTGGCCAATGATATTGAATGAGAAAAAGGGGCACGATTGAGGTGTGTTAATATTCCATCATGTATAGAAAAGTATGGAAGCACCACGGTACCCGAATTCTCACATGGCCATGTCTTTCGAATTTTCTCTGTATGTACAATACGTTGGATGAGAACTTGGTGTAGACGCTCATTATTCTTTTTTACGCTACACATGGAGTGTGACCGACCAACGCAGCAAAGTCTAATCTAGCAGTTGGTTTGCTCTATCAAAGTTTTGCCATACAATAAGAGTTAGAAATCTGGCTGAACATTCGATTGTCTGTTCGGTCAATATAGAAGTCTGAAATGTCTGTCCTATGCCTGTACTCAGAAAGCCTTGCAATTCACCATAGTAATCAGTAACTGGTTATGAAAGCGAGGTTGCTTTTCCTTTAACGTGCTCCACAGAAATTCGGGCTGGCTCGTAGCTGTCTATTGGAATCATTCAACATTTAATTGAATTAAGTGTGCACATACCGACGTGACACTACAGTGGTGCCAATGCGCCATATGCCTAGTCCAAGTTAAACGACAGAACTTTTTTAAAAGCGTTAAAAGTATTATATGGATAACCAATATTTTGAACTTGAACTCGTTTACAATCATACATGACACATTTAAGTTCATAGAAGTGCTGTAATGAAGGACTTTGTGGGCGTCATTTTAGTATGTAGCCAACAAGTGCTTGAACAAATTCAAATTTGGCACAGCTTTATACATGTATGCCATTTGAGAATATATACAGTTTAAACCTTCTCAGAGACATTCATATATGCAAACTCTGGTTCAAAACATACAGGTATACAATATCTTAGGTACGTGCAGTCAAGGTTCTTATTTAGATCCTTGTGGTGGGGAGATTGTTCTCAACATGGGATTTTCATAATAATTGAGATGAACATGAAAATTATATGCAAATATCTCTACTGATCATTATTTGTTTCGAAAACTTACTAGAGAAATATCAGAACATGGTTCCCCTTTTGGCATGTGTGGATGGGTTTTGGAATTTGTTTGACAAATTCATCCTACACTAATGCAAGATGAAAAAGATGAGGGAATCATAGATACATGTACTAAATTGGCGGTTCGGATAGACAATAATAGCCAAAACGCACACACATTAGAGTTTATACGCGAGTTGTCTCATTGATTTAAAAAGCTTGAATCTATCCGCTCACCCGTTCTCAAGAGCAAAACAAGCTTATATTTTAGAATTAATAAGCGACAAGATTTTTTAATCCATTCATCTAAATCATACCAATTAGTTCAGTATTACATGATAGCAAAGTGGCAACATAGGAGTCCAAAACAAAACGCCAACCATTATTGTTTGGGAAACCAATAAACACCTGATTATGTGGAATCAATAATCCTTTTGTACTTAATTAAAGTAAAATCTCTTGTGCCCAGTTGACCAAAAAATATATCACACTTAGGTAAGCGTTACAATTTACTTACCCAAAATAATGATCAATTCTTGTGCAAAATACACCGCGACTGCACACATAAAAACTCACTCTCTCTCTCTATATATATATAGACACACACACACACACACACACACACACACACACACACATATAGAGTCAGGCTAGAATACACTCGAGTGTACAGATCACACAGATACACTCAAGTGTGTTTGCATATTAAGATTTTTTTTTACAAGATGTAAACCATTGATCTTCATTGTATTACTATAATTAGGGTACATATAAATTTTGAGCCCACTTGGATGAGTGTAAGTCGCTCATCCGAGGGCAACAAAATCGACACACGAAACAAATTTAAAATGTATAATTTTTGCAGTCTTTATAACATGACCTATAAATGTCTAAATGTGCTCAAATTTTTTATACGAGTTATTCACAAGATGATTAAGAAGATCAACTGATTAGATTTTTGAAAAAAACATTGCATCATGAAAAACTACATGAATGTATTCTGCTCCGAATACACCTGAGTGTATTCTAGCCTGACTCTCACTCTCTCTCTCTCTCTCTCTCTCTCTCTCTATATATATATATATATAGAGAGAGAGAGAGAGAGAGAGAGAGAGAGTTAGGCTAGAATATACTCGGGTGTATTCGGAGCAGAATACACTCATGTAGTTTTTCATGATGCACTATATTTTTCAAAAATTTAATCCATTGATCTTCTTAAACATGTTGTGAATAGCTCATAAGCAAAATTTGAGCACATTTGGACATTTATAGGTCATGTTATAAAGACCGCAAAAATTATGCATTTCAAATTAGTTTCACGCGTCGATTTTGTTGCCTTTGGATGAGCGACTTACACTCATCCAAATAGGCTCAAAATTTGTATGTAGCCTAGTTATAGTATGACGGAGAAGATCAATGGTTTACATTTTGCAAAAAATAGTCTTGATATGCAAACACAGTTGAGTGTATTCGTGTGATCTGTACACTAGAGTGTATTCTAGCCTGACTCTCTCTCTCCATACACACACACACACACACACTCGAGTGTACAGATTACGCCGTACACCTCAATGGTGTTTTCCTATCTAGACCTTGTCTTTCCAAAATCCAATCCATTGATCTTCATGGTTACAATAATAATATGTCAAATACAAAATTTGATCTCATTTGGATGAGTGTAAGTCACTCATCCAAGGACAACAAAATCAACACACATAACTAATTTGAAATGCATGATTCTTGCCTCCTTTAGATGCACGACCTATAAGTATTTAAATGAGCTAAAATTTATTATATAGTATGTTCTTAAGATATTTAAGATCAATGGTTCAGAATTGTCAAAAAGTTACTACATCTTTAAAAATGATTGAGGTGTACGGTGCCTCCGGTACACTCGACACTAGCCTGACTCTCTCTCTCTCTTACACACACACACACACACACACACACATATATATATATATATATATATATATATATATATATATATATATATATATATATATATATATATATATATATAGTCAGGCTAGAATACACTCGAGTGTATAGATCACGCCGTACACCCCAATGGTGTTTGCCTATCTAGACCATGTTTTTCCAAAATCTAATCCATTGATCTTCATGGTTGCAATAATAATAGGTCACATACAAAATTTGAACTCATTTGGATGAGTGTAAGTCACTCATCCAAGGACAACAAAATCGATGCACAAAACTAATTTGAAATGCATGATTCTTGCTTCCTTTAGATGCATGACCTATAAGTGTCCGAATGAGCTAAAATTTATTATATAGTATGTTCTTATGATAATTAAGAAGATCAACGGTTTAGATTTTAAAAAAAATTATTGCATCTTCAAAAATGACTGAGGTGTACGGTGCCTCCGGTACACTCGAGTGTACACTAGCCTGACTCTCTCTCTATATATATGAGTCACGCTAGAATACACTCGAGTGTACAGATCGCACGAATACACTCAAGTGTGTTTGCATATCAAAACTATTTTTTGCAAAATGTAAACCATTGATCTTCACTGTCATACTATAACTAGGCTACATACAAATTTTGACCCCTTTTGGATGAGTGTAAGTCACTCATCCAAGGGCAACAAAATCGACGCGCGAAACTAATTTGAAATGCATAATTTTTGTCGGTCTTTATAGCATGACCTATAAATGCCCAAATGTGCTCAAATTTTGCGTATGAGCTATTCACAACATGTTTAAGTAGATCAATGGATTAGATTTTTGAAAAAAATATTGTATCATGAAAAACTACTTGAGTGTAATCGGCTCTGAATACACTCGAGTGTATTCTAGCCTGACTTTCTCTCTCTCTCTCTATATATATATATATGTGTGTGTGTGTGTGTGTCTGTGTGTGGAATACACTCGGGTGTAGCGGAGATCGAATACATTCAAGTAATTTTCCATCATGCAACATTTATTTTAAAATCTAAATTATTGATCTTCTTAAGTAACTTATGAACATACTACATTAGGGCTGAGCATCGGTCCAAAACCAGACCGGACCGCGGACCAAATTTTAATAATATATGGACCGCAGACTGGACCGTTTCAAGGTAGGACCGGACCGGGACCGGACCGTTTTGTGCTAGGACCGGACCGGACCGTTTGAACCGTGATCAGCCTTTTTTTACATATTTTACAACTTATTTAATTGTACAAAGTTGATAATCTTAGTCACTTCTAACAGTTACATAACTTTAGTATCAAACATTTATACTAGTAGTGCTTATATATGTACTTTATTTGTAGTTATTATAGAATACACCTTCAAATATATATGAATTTTATACAAAAGTCAATCTGCGGTCCGGACTGGACCGGACCAGACCGGACCGAAGACCGAACTTATCGAAATTCCCAGACCGCGGACCGGACCGAACTCAAAATGGACCGGACCGGACCGAATTGAGCAGTCCGGTCCGATTTTGCGGTCTGGACCATTATTTGCTCACCCCTATACTACATACAAAATTTGAACTCATTTGGACACTTATAGGTCATTGCATCTAAAGGCAAAAAAAATGATACAATTCAAACTAATTTTATACGTTGATTTTGTTGACCATAAAAGAGTGACTTAGAAGAATTCAAATGAGATCAAATTTTATGCATACCATATATTTGTTATAACAATGAAATCAACAGTTTGGATTTGTCAAAAGGTCTACATATGTAATCACTACTTAAGTGTAGTATGCGATCTGTACACTCGAGTGTATAACATGCAGATTCTCTCTCTATATAAACACACACACACATGATATATATTCACTACCCGGGCTGGTAACTAATTTTAGTTACCCGTGGATCTATTTTGTAATAGAAATGCACCTAATTGTAACGAGACAAGTAAAATTATAATACAAAGACTCGTTTTGTAAATATAGCGTGAAAAATTTATTTTCCTTTAAATACAATAAAAATAATATTTATGACAACTGTTTACGTAGTATTAGAAAGCTAGTGTTTCTATCATATTTTTTGTCATCTCATTATAACATTGTGTGTTCATTACAAATACATGTCTTCCTATTAAAAAATAGATGTACATGTAACTAACCTTAGTTACTCGCACGGGTAGTGAATGAATGGTCAAATACACACACACACACATATATAGATATATATATATATGTGTGTGTGTGTGTAAAGTCAGACTAGAATATACTCGAGTGTATTTAGAGCAGAATTAACTCCTAAGTAATTTTTCATGATGCAACATTTTTTTCAAAATCTAACCCATTGGTCTTTTTAAACATCTTGTAAATAACTCATAAATTTTTGCATTTGGACATTTATAGGTCACGTAATACATACCACAAAAATAATGCATTTCAAATTAATTTCATGTGTCGATTTTGTTTTCCATAGATGTGTGACTTACACTCATCCAAATGAGCTCAAAATTTGTATGTAGCCTAATTTTAGTATGACAATGAAGATCATTGGTTTACATTTTGTAAAAGAATAGTCTTGATATGCAAACACCACTTGAGTGTAGCGCCTGATTTGTACACCCGAGTGTATTCTAGCCTGACTCTCTCTCTCTCTATATATATATATACATACATACATACATACACATGTGAGCAAATCATGGTCCAGACCGCAAAATGAAACCGTACTGGTCTGTTCGGTCTGGTCCGGTCTTGGACTATTTTGAGTTTAGTTAGATCTGCAGTTGAAAAAATTTGAAAATCGGGTCCGGCGTCCAGTACCAAAGTTCATATTGTGGCATGTAGATTATTATTTTTCATATAAATGTCTTTAAATATTTTTTTAAAGAAATCACTTATCAAAACATTAACATTATGTATATTTGATATTAATGTTAAACAATTGTTAGAAGTAATTAAAATTATCAAAGTGTTACTATTAGAAAAGTTACGAAATGTTAAAAGTTCTGATTGTGGTCAAACGGTCCAGTCCCAGTCCCGGTCCGGGCTTACTTTGAAACAGTCTGATCTCAGTCCAATCCTATTCTAAAACATTTCAGTCTGTAGTTCATACTTTTACACAAATACTGTCCGCGATCCGGCCCAGTCCGATTCTAAACCGAAACTCACACCTATATATATACCTAATTGCCATCAAACCCACCGTTAACACTAACTATTATAACACATGGATGCGTAGAAAACAATTAAAGTTGCAAAAGAAACATGAAACAAAAAGATAACGGACAATAAAACGGAGGACAAAACTGAAAAGAAAGGGGAAAACTAAAACTAGCGGAGGAGGTCAAAACTGAAAAGAAAAAGAAAACATCCGTTAGTTTTTATGGTGGTATGAGCTGTCTGGGATTTTTACGGGATTATTTAAAGTTGAGGAAGTTTTCTGAAAAGAAAACATCCGTTAGTTTTTTATGGTGGTATGAGCAGTCTGGGGTTTTTACGGGGTTATTTGAAGTTGAGGAAGTTTTCTGGAATTTCATGACAGTTGAGGGAAATCTACGAAAAAGAACAAATAAACATCTAGGACGAAGCATACACGACAATCACGTGGAACTTCCGTGTATGCCTATATATGCATACCTAGCTAACCGAAGGACTTCAACCAGTTTTACGAGCTTCATCTTCCTCTCAAAATCTAGGGTTCTCCTCTCTTCGGTTTGCTGCACAAATTGCAACACAAAATCATACTCAAGGTAAGTCAAGTTATATATATATATATATATATATATATATATATATATATATATATATATATATATATATATATATATATATATATATATATATATATATATATATATATATATATATATATATATATATATATATATATATATATTGTTCCGGTAAGCAACGGCGGATCTTGACCGCAAATCATGGGGGGCTAATGAGCTAATATAACTCTCAACCCGAATTAGGTCCAGATTTGACATATATATTTTAATAAAAAATAAATTGATATCAAACTTGTATTATT
Source organism: Alisma plantago-aquatica (assembly GCA_963693085.1). Classification (NCBI taxonomy): domain Eukaryota; kingdom Viridiplantae; phylum Streptophyta; class Magnoliopsida; order Alismatales; family Alismataceae; genus Alisma; species Alisma plantago-aquatica. The sequence continues at coordinate 430,675,659 of OY856412.1, read as the reverse complement.
GAAAAGTTATATCAACTTGACTATCTCGTATTCTAGTACCTCTCAGTCAAAATTTAGACCTAACCCGATCTAGTTGAATTTTTTTAGTTTGACTTCATTTGGAACCGTATCAGATTAACTTGTGATGTATTATGTCATGTGAGGAAAATATATAAATTTTACAACTCTACTTCAATTTTTCTCAATGTATTAAAGCAATTTTTATTGACTTCAATTTTTCTCAATGTAATAAAGCAATTTTTATCAAAAAAAAATCCATATATATTTTAAAATATGACTCATATTTTGCCTCAAATAATAGCTTGAATATCAACCCAAATCTAACAAGTCTTGAATTTTAGAAGCACTATCATATATAGTTAACTGGATGTAAATCTTCTTACCTTAAGCATTGATTTCTTTCATTTAGAAAGGGATGATAGCACAACTTGTTGTCCTTGTTATTCTATTTCAATATAAATTATTATTATTTCGCATATAATTTTGTACTTCCAAAATATCAATTTTTTTCTTATATTTTTGAATTAATCGATAGTTGATTATGGCTAATTTCTAATACAAATGAAAATCATATATTGATAAGAAAGTGAAGATTTGTATTGATTAATAATATTTCCGACATTTTCACATATGAATTGAAATAAAAAACCATAAAAGTCTATACAATACAAATAAGTTTGTATTATGATAAGGTACAAGATGCTAAACTTATGTTTCCGTTAAATTATTTATTTACTACCATATATTATTTATTTATTTACTACCGTATATGTTTATTTTCTACCATATATGTTTCGATCAAATTAGAGTGAATATAAGTGAAAAAGGAATATACCAAAAATGACATATCATAAATTGGAGGGAAACTTAGTGGAATATATAGAAAAAAATGGCAACGAAATGTATAAATATGAAGAAACATTTTGAATCAAATTTTGGATTTTTTATAGAATTATGAATCTATGATAAAATATAGTGTGAAATTTAGAGGTAAATTTATTGAAAATATAGAGAAAAGTATTGGTAAGTGGTTGATCATTTGTAGGTAATTTGGAATGAGAAACAAAATTTAGAGGGAACATAGATACAATGATAGAGTTTAGTAGGGAACACATTGTGATATATAACAAATACTTCTATAACCCACGATTAATATAAATAAGTAGATTAATTTTAATTTATACAAAAAAATTCTCTCTCCATGATACCATATTTTCTTTTCTTGTACAAATAAAACACACTAAAATATCTCCTATTATCCTTCATCCTCTCTCTTCCCATCCATTTACCACATATTAAATTGAGATTAAATCTATATATGCATACACACTCTAATTGAAATATGATTTATAACAACAACGCATAATGACATTTTTTTATAAAATAAAATTGTATTGTGTACATACTTTATTTCTAGTTTAGGCAATGAACACTTCTTGACAAACTCCACATTAATTGTTTTATTTGTTTTTAATATATTTCATATTTTAATATATATACATTACTAGTTTTTATTATTTTGCTTTATTACGTAATTGATAAATTGTCAAGTTTTATATATACTTTTTATGTAGTTATTATCTCACCTAACACTTAGTTATATTTTCATATTTCAATTGATTTAACCACAATGTGATACATTTATAACATCTCACCCCTATCTGAATAAGTTCTAATCATATGTATATAGTTTCATTTTTTAAAATCTTTGGTGGGGGCCATAACTTAGTATAACATCATATTTTTTTTAAACTCAGACATGGTATCACATTATATTTTTTTTCCAAAAATCTTGGGGGGGGGCGTGGCCCTCCCAACCCTTTAATAGATCCGCCTCTGTAAGATATGTTATTTGCTAATAATCCTTGCTGGTCTTTGTTATAATGGATCTTTCAGATGAAAAGAGCAGTCATCCAATTCAATGTGGCCACACCGAGCCATAAGGTATTCAAAGCGACGTCGGAGCTAGGTATCCTGTCCATCAACATAGAAGGGCCAGACAAGAACCGCTTAGTGTTAGTTGGAGACTTTGACGTCGCTCAAATCACAAGGCGCTTGAACAAGAAGCTTGGCTACGCCGAGCTGGAGAGCATGGCACTGGAGCCCCAGAATGCTCCCGTCGACCCTGCATGCTCTAGAGACGGAGATGGGGAAGGTGACAAAAATGGAGACAAAAACTGCGACGGAGATGACAGATTCACACAGCCACCACTGCCCAGTTAACCAACAGTGTATCTGCTTCTGTCCCTTTACTTAGCGATGAACATCCCCTTTCCTGCCTTCCCCTTCAACCGCTGTCCAGTTAATCTGTACAAGTATTTAGCTCATCGTAATAGTTTCTGCTAGAAGAATAATCTTTAGGGAATAAATTAAATCTTATTTTCATAATTTCTGCATGTAATGGCATCAACTATGACATTAATTATGTGAAACACATATTCCAGAGTGCTGTATTTAGAGTTTAGACGCCTATAACTCCAAGCAGAGAAGCACAATTGTATGTCTCTAGATCCGATTATCTCTCTAGATCTCGACGAATAATAGGAATTATATTTTCACAGAATTATATGTATCTCTCCAGATCCCGATGTAGGACAAAACTAATAATTTGTGAGCAGGTTGTTTTGCCTGAAAGTTATGCAAAGGAATTGCTTTTGCATCCGCCGCAATCTAATGCACATGAAAACTGCATGCTTTCCCAACTCCGTCGCTGGTCCAATCTTAGGTCTGATAATGCTTTACTGTTTGAGAAGTGTACTATTTCAAGTTGTCATTGTACTGATCTCAAAAAAAGAAAGAAAGACAGTGTTTGCTGTACAACTAGGCAGTCATAATTACTTCGTTTGTCACGACGAGATTCTTGTGTGCCGCAATGGTTACCACGAAAATTTATAACCATTTTTAAACTAAAAATGGATGAGCCCAGTGGAGGATCTTGACCACAAATCTTGGGGGGGGGAGTAAGGAGCTAATATAACTCTGAACTCGAATTAGGTCCAGACTTGACAAATATATTGAAATAAAAAAAATAAATTGATAATAAACTTGCATTATTGAAAAGTTATATCAACTTGACTATCTCGTATTCAAGTACCTCTCAGTCAAAATTTAGATCTAACCCGATCTAGTAGAATTTTTTTAGTTTGACTTTATTTTGAATCGTATCAGATTAACTTGCGATGTATTATGTCATGTGGAGAAAATATATAAATTTTACAACTCTACTTCAATTTTTCTCAATGTATTAAAGCAATTTTTATTGAAAAAAATCCATATATTTTACGAAATATGACTCATATCTTGCCTCAAATAATAACTTGAATCTCAACCCAAATCTAACAAGTCTTGAATTTTAAAAGAACTATCATATATAGTTAGCTGGATGTAAATCTTTTTAGCTTAGGCATTGATTTCTTTCATTTAGAAAGGGATGACAACACAACTTGTTGTCCTTGTTATTCTATTTCAATATAAATTCTTATTATTTAGCATATAATTTTCTACTTCCAAAATATTGATTTTTTTTTCTTATATTTTTGAATTAATCGATAGTTGATTATGGCTAATTTCTAATACAAACAAAAATCATATATTGATAAGAAAGTGAAGTTTTGTATTGATTAATAATATTGCTGACATTTTCACATATGAGTTGAAATAGAAAACCATAAAAGTCAATACAATACGAATAAGTATATATTATGATAAGCTATAAGATGCTAAACTTTTGTTTCCATCAAATTATTTATTAACTACCATATATCATTTATTTATTTACTAGAGTATATGTTTATTTGCTACCATATATGTTTCCATCAAATTAGAGTGAATATAAGTGAAAAAGGAATATACCAAAAAGGACATATCATAAATTGGAGGGAAACTTAGTGGAGTATATAGAAAAAATGGCAATGAAATGTATAAATATGAAGAAACATTTTGAATCAAATTTTGGATTTTTTATAGAATTATAAATCTATGATAAAATCTAGTATGAAATTTGGAGGCAAATTTATTGAAAATATAGAGAAAAGTATTGGTAAGTGGTTGATCATTTGTAGGTAATTTGGAATGAAAATTTAGAGGGAACATAGATACAATAATAGAATTTAGTAGGGAACACATTGTGATATATAGAAAAATACTTCTATAACCCACGATTAATATAAATAAGTAGATTAATTTTAATTTATACAAAAAAATTCTCTCTCCATGATACCATATTTTCCTTTCTTGTACAAATAAAACACACTAAAATATCTCCTACTATCATTCATCCTCTCTCTTCCTATCCATTCACCACATATTAAATTGAGAATAAATCTATATATGCATACATACTCTAATTGAAACATGATTTATAATAACACGTAGTGATAGTTTTTACAAAATTAAATTGTATTGTTTACATACTCTATTTCTAGTTTAGGCAATGGCCACTTCTTGACAAACTCCACATTAATTGTTTTATTAATGGTTAATTTGTTTTTAATATATTTCATATTTTTATATTCTACATTTCTAGTTTTTATTATTTTACTTTATTTCGTAATTGATAAATTGTCAAGTTTTATTATTAACTATATACTTGAGTTTCTACTATAGATACGAAAGATCTAAGAAAACGTCAGACTTTTTATGTATTTATTGTCTCACCTAACACTTAGTTATATTTTCATATTTCAATTGATTTAACCACAATGTGATACATTTATAACATCTCACTCCTATCTGAATAAGTTCTAATCATATGTATATAGTTTTATTTTTCAAAGTCGTTGGAGGGGCCATAACTTAGTATAACATCATATTTTTTTTAAACTCGTACATGGTATCATTGTATATTTTTTTTCAGAAATCTTGGGGGCCCGTGGCCTCCCCATCCCTTTAATAGATCCGCCTCTGCTAAGATATGTTATTTGCTAATAATCCCGGTTGGTCTTTGTTATAATGGATCTTTCAGATGAAAAGAGCAGACATTCGATTCAATGTGGCCACACCGAGCCATAAGGTATTCAAAGCGGCGTTGGAGCTAGGTGTCCTGTCCATCGGTATAGAAGGGCCAGATAAGAACCGCTTGGTGTTAGTTGGAGACTTTGACGTCGCTCGAATCACAAGCCGCTTGAACAAGAAGCTTGGCTACGCCGAGCTCGAGAGCGTGGCACTGGAGCCCCAGAATGCTCCCGTCGACCCTACATGCTCTGGAGACGGAGATGGAGAAGGTGACAGAAATGGAGACAGAAATTGAGACGGAGACGACAGATTCACATAGCCACCACTGCCCAGTTAACCAACAATGTATCATCTGCATCTGTCCCTTTACTTAGTGATGAACGTCCCCTTTACTGCCTTCCCCTTCAACCGCTGCTCAGTTAATCTGTACAAGTATTTAGCTCATCATAGTAGTTTATAATCTTATTTTTATAATTTCTGCATTTAATGGCATCAACTACTGCGTTAATTCTGTGAAACGCCTCTTCCAGAGTGCTGTATTTAGAGTTTAAACACCTATAACTCCAAGCAGAGAAGCGCAGTTGTATGTGTCTAGATCCGATGTATCTCTCTAGATCCCGACGAATAATAGGAATTATATTTTCAAGAACTATATATATCTCTCCAGATCCCGATGTAGGATACAATTAATAATTTGTGAGCAGGTTGTATTGCCTGAAAGTTATGCATAGGAATTGCTCTTGCATCCGCCGCAATCTAATGCACATGAAAACCGCAGGCTTTCCCAACTCCGTCGCTGCCCCAACCTTAGGCCTGATAATGCTTGACCGTTTGAGAAGTGTACTATTTCAAGTTGTCATTGTATTGATCTAAAAAAAAGGTATTATTTGCTATGAAAATTTATAACCGTTTGTAAACTAAAAATGGATGAGTCCAGTGGCGGATCTTGACCGCAAATCTTGGGGGGGGGCAAGGAGCTAATATAACTTTGAACTCGAATTAGATCCAGACTTGACATATATATTGAAATAAAGAAAAATTGATATCAAACTTGTATTATTGAAAAGTTATATCAACTTGACTATCTCGTATTCTGGTACCTCTCAGTTGAAATTTAGACCTAACCCAATCTAGTTGAATTTTTGTAATTTGACTTCATTTTGAACCGTATCAGATTAACTTGTGATGTATTATGTCATATGAGGAATATATATAAATTTTACAACTCTACTTCAAATTTTCTCAATGTATTAAAGCAATTTTTATCGAAAAAAATCCATATTTTTTTTAAAACATGACTCATATCTTGCCTCAAATAATAACCTGAATCTCAACCCAAATCTAACAAGTCTTAAATTTTAAAAGCACTATCATATATAGTTAACTGGAAATAAATCTTCTTACCGTAGGCATTGATTTCTTTCATTTAGAAAGGGATGATAGCACAACTTGTTGTCCTTGTTATTCTATATAAATATATTCTTATTATTTAGCATATAATTTTCTACTTCCAAAATATCAAATTTTTTTCTTATATTTTTGAATTAATTGATAGTTTATTATGGCTAATTTCTAATACAAACAAAAATCATATATTGATAAGAAAGTGAAGTTTTTATTGATTAATAAAATTGCAGACATTTTCACATATGAATTGAAATAAAAAACCATGAAAGTCAATACAATATGAATAAGCTATATTATGATAAGGTACAAGATGCTAAACTTATGTTTCTATCAAATTATTTATTTCATACCATATATTGTTTCTTTATTTACTAGAATATATGTTCATTTGCTACCATATATGTTTCCACCAAATTAGAGTGAATATAAGTGAAAAAGGAATATACTAAAAAGGACATATCATAAATTGGAGGGAAATTTAATGGAATATATAGAAAAAATAGCAATGAAATGAATAAATATGAAGAAATATTTTGAATCAAATTTTGGATTTTATAGGATTATAAATCTATGATAAAATCTAGTGTGAAATTTGGAGGCAAATTTATTGAAAATATAGAGAAAAGTATTGGTAAGTGGTTGATCATTTGTAGGTAATTTGGAATGAGAAACAAAATTTAGAGGGAACATAGATACAATGATATAATTTAGTAGGGAATACATTGTGATATATAGAAAAATACTTCTATAACCCACGATTAATATAAATAAGTAGATTAATTTTAATTTATATAAAAAAAATTTCTCTCTCCTTGATACCATATTTTCCTTTATTGTATAAATAAAACACACTAAAATATCTCCTATTATCCTTCATCCTCTCTCTTCGCATCCATTCACCACATATTAAATTAAGAATAAATCTATATATTCATACATACTCTAATTGAAATATGATTTATAATAACAACACGTAATGATATTTTTTATAAGATAAAATTGTATTGTTAACGTACTCTATTTCTAGTTTAGGCAATGACCACTTCTTGACAAACTCCACATTAATTGTTTTACTAATGTTTAATTTGTTTTTAATATATTTCATATTTTTATATATATACATTACTATGTTTTATTATTTTACTTTATACGTAATTGATAAATTGTCAAGTTTTATTATTAACTATATACTTGAGTTTCTACTATAGATATGAAAGATCTAAGAAAATGTCAGACTTTTTATGTATTTATTATATCTTTTTTTGGTCGGATGTTTTTATTATCTCACCTAACACTTAGTTATATTTTCATATTTTAATTGATTTAACCACAATATGATACATTTATAACATCTCACTCCTATCTGAATAAGTTCTAATCATATGTATATAGTTTCATTTTTCAAAGTCTTTGTAGGGGCCATAACTTAGTATAACATCATATTTTTTTTAAACTCGGACATGGTAGCACAATATAGATTATTTTTCAAAAATCTTGGGGGGGGGGGGGGCGTGCCCCCCGAGCCCTTTAATAGATCCGCCTCTTCTAAGATACGTTATTTTCTAATAATCCTAGTTGGTCTTTGTTATAATGGATCTTTCAGATGAAAAAAGCAATCATCCGATTCAATGTGGCCACACTGAGCCATAAGGTGTTCAAAGCGGCGTCGGAGCTAGGTGTCCTATCCATCAACATAGAATGGCTAGACAAGAACCGCTTGGTGTTAGTTGGAGACTTTGACGTCACTCAAATCACAAGCCGCTTGAACAAGAAGCTTGGCTACGCCGAGCTGGAGAGCGTGACACTGGAGCCCCAGAATACTCTCGTCGACCCTACATTTTCTGGAGACGGAGATGGAGAAGGTGACGGAAACAAAGACGAAAATTGAGACGGAGATGACGGATTCAGACAGCCACCGCTGCCTAGTTAACCAACACTGTATCTGCTTCGGTCCCTTTACTTAGTGATGAACGTCCCCTTTACTGCCTTCCCCTTCAACCACTGCATAGTTCATCCGTGCAAGTATTTAGCTCATCGTAGTAGTTTCTGATAGAAGAATAATCTTTAGGAAATAAATTAAATATTGTTTTCACAATTTCTACATGTAATGACATCAACTACGACATTAATTCTATGAAACTCCTCTTCCAGAGTACTGTATTCAGAGTTTAGATGCCTATAACTCCGAGCAGAGAAGCGCAATTGTATGCCTATAGATCCGATGTATCTCTCTAGATCCTGACAAATAATAGGAATTATATTTTCACAGAATTATATATATCTCTCCAGATCCCGATGTAGGACAAAATTAATAATTTGTGAGCAGGTTGTTTTGCCTGAAAGTTATGCATAGGAATTGCTCTTGCATCCGCTGTAATTAATGTACATGAAAACTGCAGGCTTTCCCAACTCCGTCACTGGCCCAACCTTTGGCCTGATAATGACCGTTTGAGAAGTGTACTATTTCAAGTTGTCATTGTACTGATCTAAAAAAAGACAGTGTTTGCTGTACAGCTAGTCGGTCACAATTACTTCATTTGTCATGACGAGATTCTTGTGTGCCGCAATGGTTATCATAAAATTTTATAACTATTTTTAAACTAAAAATGGATGAGCCCAGTGGCGGATTTTGACCACAAATCTTGGGGAGGGGGTAAGGAGCTAATATAACTCTAAACTCGAATTAGGTCCAGACTTGACATATATATTGAAATAAAAAAATAAATTGATATCAAACTTGTATTTTTGAAAAGTTATATCAACTTGACTATCTCGTATTCTAGTACCTCTCAGTCAAAATTTAGACCTAACCCGATCTAGTTGAATTTTTGTAGCTTGCCTTCATTTTGATCTGTATCAGATTAACTTGTGATGTATTATGTCATGTGAGGAAATATATAAATTTTACAACTCTACTTCATTTTTTCTCAATGTATTAAAGCAATTTTATTGAAAAAAATCCATATATTTTTTAAAGCCTCAAATAATAACCTGAATCTCAACCCAAATCTAACAAGTCTTGAATTTTAAAAGCACTATCATATATAGTTAACTGGATGTAAATCTTCTTACCTTAAGCATTGATTTCTTTAATTTAGAAAGGGATGATAGCACAACTTGTTGTCCTTGTTATTCTATATCAATATAAATTCTTATTATTTAGCATATAATTTTCTACTTCCAAAATATCAAATTTTTTTCTTATATTTTTGAATTAATCGATAGTTGATTATGGATAATTTCTAATACAAACAAAAATCATATATTGATAAGAAAGTGAAGTTGTGTATTGATTAACAATATTGCAGATATTTTCACATATGAATTGAAATAAAAAACCATAAAAGTCAATACAATACGAATAAGTCTATATTATGATAAGCTACAAGATGCCAAACTTATGTTTCCATCAAATTATTTATTTACTATCATATATTGTTTATTCATTTACTACTGTATATGTTTATTTGCTACCATATATGTTTCCATCAAATTAGACTGAATATAAGTGAAAAAGGAATATACCAAAAAGGACATATCATAAATGGGAGGGAAACTTAGTGGAATATATAGAAAAAAATGACAATGACATGTATAAATATGAAGAAACATTTTGAATCAAATTTTGGATTTTTTATAGAATTATAAATCTATGATAAAATCTAGTGTGAAATTTAGAGGCAAATTTATTGAAAATATAGAGAAAAGTATTGATAAGTGGTTGATCATTTGTAGGTAATTTGGAATGAGAAATAAAATTTAGAGGGAACATAGATACAATGATAGAATTTAGTAGGGAACACACTGTGATATATAGAAAAATACTTCTATAACCCATAATTAATATAAATAAGTAGATTAATTTTAACTTGTACAAAAAAATTCTCTCTCCATGATGCCATATTTTCCTTTCTTATACAAATAAAAAACACTAAAATATCTCCTATTATCCTTCATCCTCTCTCTTCCCATCCATTCACCACATATTAAATTGAGAATAAATATATATGCATATGTACTCTAATTGAAATATGATTTATAATAACAATGCGTAATGATATTTTTTATAAAATAAAATTGTATTGTTTACATAGTCTATTTCTAGTTTAGGAAATGATCACTTCTTGACAAACTCCACATTAATTGTTTTATTAATGTTGACTTTGCTTTTAATATATTTCATATTTTTATATATCTACATTACTAGTTATTATTATTTTACTTTATTAAGTAATTGATAAATTGTCAAGTTTATTATTAACTATATACTTGAGTTTCTACTATAGATATGAAAGATCTAAGAAAACGTCAGACTTTTTATGTATCTATTATCTCACCTAACACTTAGTTATATTTTCATATTTCAATTGATTTAACCACGATGTGATACATTTATAACATCTCACTCCTACCTGAATAACTTCTAATCATATGTATATAGTTTCAATTTTTAAAGTCTTTAGAGGGGCCATAACTTAGTATAACATCATATTTTTTTTAAACTCGGACATGGTATCACAATATAATTTTTTATTTCAAATTTTTTTTGGGGGGGGGGGCGTGGCTCCCAGCCCAACCCTTTAATAAATCCACCTTTGCTAAGATATATTATTTGCTAATAATCCTGACTGGTCTTTGTTATAATGGATTTTCTAGATGAAAAGAGCAGTCATCCGATTCAATGTGGCCACACTGAGTCATAAGGTGTTCAAAGAGGTGTCAGAGCTAGGTGTCCTATCCATTAGCATAGAAGGGCCAGACAAGAACCGCTTGGTATTAGTTGGAGACTTTGACGTTGCTCAAATCACAAGCCGCTTGAATAAGAAGCTTGGCTTCGCCACGCTGGAGAGTGTGGCATTGGAGCCCCAGAATGCTCCCGTCGACCCTGCATGCTATAGAGACAGAGATGGAGAAGGTGACAGAAACGAAGACGGAAACTGAGACGACAGATTCACACAGCCACCGCTGCCCAGTTAACCATCACTGTATCTGCTTCTGTCCCTTTACTTAGCGATGAACGTCCCCTTTACTACCTTCCCTTTCAACCGCTGCCCAGTTAATCCGTATAAGTATTTAGCTCATCATAGTAGTTTCTGCTAGAAGAATAATCTTTAGGGAATAAATTAAATCTTGTTTTCATAATTTCTACATGTAGTGGCATCAATTACGTCGTTAATTCTGTGAAACGCCTCTTCCAGAGTATTGTATTCAGAGTTTAGACGCCTATAACTCCAAGCAGAGAAGCGCAGTTGTATGTCTCTAGATCTTATGTATCTCTATAGATCCCGACGAATAATACGAATTATATTTTTATAAAATTATATGTATTTTTCCAGATCCCGATGTAGGACAAAACTAATAATTTGTGAGCATGTTGTTTTGCCTAAAAGTTATGCATATGAATTGCTCTTGCATCTGCCGCAATCTAATGTACATGAAAACCACAGACTTTTCCAACTCCGTCGTTGGCCCAACCTTAGGCCTGATAATGCTTGACCGTTTGAGAAGTATACTATTTCAAGTTGTCATTGTACTGATTTCAAAAAAAAGAAAGGCAGTGTTTGCTGTAAAGCTAGCCAGTCACAATTACTTCATTTGTCACGACAAGATTCTTGTGTTCCGCAATGGTTACCATGAAAATGTATAACCTTTTTTAAACTAAAAATGGATGAGGCAGAGGCGGATCTATCAAAGAGCTGGGGGGGGGGGCACGCACCCCCCAAGATTTTTGAAAAAAAATACTGTGATACCATGTCCGAGTTTAAAAAATATATGATGTTATACTAAGTTATGGCCCCTCCAAAGACTATGAAAAATGAAACTATATACATATGATTAGAACTTAATCAGATAGGAGTGAGATGTTATAAATATATCACATTGTGGTTAAATCAATTGAAATATAAAAATATACGTAATAAAGTAAAATAATAAAAACTAGTAATGTAGATATATAAAAATATGAAATATATTAAAAACAAATTAAACATTAATAAAATAATTAATGTGGAGTTTGTCAAGAAGTGGTCATTGCCTAAACTAGAAATAGAGTATGTAAACAATACAATTTTATTTTATAAAAAATATCATTACGCGTTGTTATTATAAATCTTATTTCAATTAGAGTATGTATGCATATATAGATTTATTCTCAATTTAATATGTGGTGAATGGATGGGAAGAGAGAGGATGAAGGATATTAGGAGATATTTGAGTGCATTTTATTTGTACAAGAAAGGAAAATATGGTATCATGGAGAGAGAATTTTTTTGTATAAATTAAAATTAATCTACTTATTTATATTAATCGTGGGTTATAGTAGTATTTTTCTATATATCACAGTGTGTTCCCTACTAAATTCTATCATTGTATCTATGTTCCCTCTAAATTTTGTTTCTCATTCCAAATTACCTACAAATGATCAACCACTTACCAATACTTTTCTCTATATTTTCAATAAATTTGCTTCCAAATTTCACACTAGATCTTATCATAGATTTATAATTCTATAAAAAATCAAAATTTTGATTCAAAATGTTTCTTCATATTTATACATTTTATTGCCATTCTTTTCTATATATTCCACTAAGTTTCCCTCCAATTTATGATATGTCCTTTTTGGTATATTCCTTTTTCACTCATATTCTCTCTAATTTGATGGAAACATATATATTAGCAAATAAAATTATACAGTAGTGAATAAATAAACAATATATGGTAGTAAATAAATAATTGGATGGAAACATAAGTTTAGCATCTTGTACCTTATCATAATATAGACTTATTCGTATTGTATTGAGTTTTATGGTTTTTTTTATTTCAATTCATATGTGAAAAATGTCTGCAATATTATTAATCAATACAAAACTTCACTTTCTTATCAATATATGATTTTTTCTTGTATTAGAAATTAACCATAATCAACTATCAATTAATTCAAAAATATGAGAATTTTTTTTGATATTTTGGAAGTAGAAAATTATATGCTAAATAATAAGAATTTATATTGAAATAGAATAACAAGGACAATAAGTTGTGCTATCATCCCTTTCTAAATTAAAGAAATCAATGCTTAGGGCCTGTTTGGTAGGGTGTAGCCGGATGACAAAGTGCGTGTTTAATGTACATTTTTACATTACCAACTCACACAACTGCACCCTACTACACCCAACCAAACTAGCCCTTAAGGTAAGAAGATTTACATCCAGTTAACTATATATGATAGTGCTTTGAAATTCAAGACTTGTTAGATTTGGATTGAGATTCATGTTATTATTTGAGGCTAGATATGAGTCATATTTCAAAATATATATGGATTTTTTTCAATAAAAATTGCTTTAATACATTGAGAAAAATTGAAGTAGAGTTGTAAAAATTTATATAATTTCCTCACATGACATAACACATCACAAGTTAATATGATACGGTTCAAAATAAAGTCAAACTGCAAAAATTCAACTAGATCGGGTTAGGTTTAAATTTTGACTGAGAGGTACTAGAATACGAGATAGTCAAGTTGATATAACTTTTCAATAATACAAGTTTGATATTAATTTTTTTATAGTTAAATATATATGTCAAGTTTGGACCTAATTCGGGTTCAGAGTTATATTAGCTCCTCCCCCCCCCCCCCCCCCCAAGATTTGCGGTCAAGATCCGCCACTCGACATACATCCTTGTATTCTGTTCTGTCACAAAAAGTAGAACTTGCTGATGGTGATCGATGACCATTCTTACTATAGGGATACCATGCATAGTCCAGCAGCGAAAGTAAAATCATGAGTTTCCCTTCCCATTTCAATGGATGGATGATGATGATCAAAACTTATTTTGCTTGTGCATGATTTCATTTACATGGAAAGTGTTCATATTATGTTGGTACATGATTTGTCCTTTATCTTGCCGTAAGAATGTGATCTATATCTACTCTAGATAGGGAATTAAATAAGATACCACCATGACATTGGCGAGACATGAATTTGCATTGTAATTTATAGAATATTAATTAGAACTTTTTATAATACATGTTTCGTCATTTATTTATTTAGTTACTTATGACTTGTAATAAGTCATACATTGTAAATTTCAAATTCATTTTTTACTCGGGGCAAGATATGTTTTTCACTAAGAGATCGAAGTGTTTATATACCGTTACACTAATTGAATCAGTTTCAACTACATTTGAATGAATTGAAAAAGTCATGTTTTTACAATCATTTTCTGTGCACATAAAATATCTAAGCATATTAATTGCTGATTTCCCATGTATTGAATAAGCATATTTTCATTTTTTTGTGGACTTCGTCGCATGTCCTTGTTTCTTTCACGAAAACGAATCAAATAAACATGAATATTTGATTGCATGTGTTATATATAACGTGCATTACTTTTATTTACTTGATACAAGATGCTAAAGAAATACATATCTTTCTGGAATAATATATGGGAAAAATATTTGATCCGAAAACTTTTTGTGGTGTATTCTACATTATAATTTATTCCTTTTTGATCGGCTTGCTAGAATTTTACGATAGATGAACCGCTACAATACTTATAGTTCTCCATTTGTGATAAGAGACACAGGTTGGGTGCAACACACCACTCCAAATCTGCTGTCCCATATTTGCTGTCTTAGTTGTGTCCCATGAAATCCTCACCATTCACTCACCCAAAAACCCACCCCTAAAAAAATTAATGCGGAGTGTATACGGTAGAGATTACCAGGGACACGTCCGGGACAGCATGTCCGGGACAACATATTTGATCTCGCAACACACATCCGGAAGGTCGCAGTCTTTCTTGAGAGACCCACAAATCTGAAGTATGGGGTTGCTTTACGTGTTTGGTACGACAGAAAATAGAAGAAATTTGACTGATGAATAAATAGGGGAGTGGAGATGGGGTTATATCATCCTATTAATTAATTAGTGTGGTTAAAGTATAGAGGGGGGGGGGGGTTAAAACCATATTTTCTTCATAAAAGAATACAATATTGCCCCCTTGCCCTCCTCTCCACCCGCAATTAGTTAGGAAGAGAGGATAACATATGTTGACCGTACCCTTGCATTTTCCTTCTTTAACAACCTACTCCCATCATTCTATTTATCCAAACACAATGGTTTTTCCCTTGTCCTTCCATAACGTCCATTGTTTGTGTACAAAAGGTAGTTTGTTTCAAGCAACCACATCAAGTGAAACTTCCTTTTAACTATAATTAAATACTCTTACATGTGTTGAACAATATACATTAATATTACTTGTATCAATAATTGATGTATATCAAACTACTTCAACAGTTCTTCCATTGAATATTTAGTGAATTAAAGAAAAAATTGATATGTTTTAGAAAGAAAGGACGTGTTTGTATTAGAATTTAAATTATTTACGAACTCATAAATTTGAATGACTATAACAAATCGACATCAACAATAAAACATTGAAAATTATATTGTACAAGTGATATGTCACTCAACATGATATGACAAAAGAATATTTTTTTATTATGGAAAACAATTATCTTAAGATTGTTGAAATTTCAAGCAATCACATCTTTTTATGTTTTTTTACTGAATGTTGTAAATTGAATTGCTTTGTGATTGTGGAACATATCACTTTTAAAATAAATCCGTCCATTCTCTATTAACTATTTCTTTACTTAGCTAAGCTTTGTGAAGTAAGATGGTATTTTACCATGTCTTCAACACTAGATATTTTGTGCATTGGAAAGATTCCTACATATACACTCCTATATGCGAGGAGGTCACAATTACATAATAGGAATTTTCCTCTTAGATTTGGGGTGGATGGCTTCCACCTCCTCACTTGTTGGTATCTACGCTATATGTTTTCTTTAGTAAACCTTCCTCTACATGCTCTAGGCATGTTATTGGACTTATGTTGTGTCCCTAATATTTCAATTTCACATTATCATGTCACCATACAAGAGCATTTATCCTCATTTTCTTGGATTTTACTATTGCATAGTTATAGTTCAATGATCCCCATGCAATCAGATCTTAGTCAAATATAATTAGATTATTAAACTTCCAGAAGATTTTGCAACAAATACCACATCTGCATGCATATGTATATATATGGTCTATCATGCTAGAGAAATATTTTCACCTGAAGAATGTGTTGGGCCATTCATTCCCTAATGAATTATTGTTTAAGAGGAAATTATAATAGAGGAAACACTCCCGAGATGGGTAATCCAGCTTTAGTCCCCTGTTGTGATTTGAACTTGGGATGCTTCATGAGGCACCACCAGATTTGACCAGTTGGGCTATCGACTGCTTGGTTGTTCACAATATTCTTTAATTTTTTTATATGTATGGCACAAGACTTCTTATTGAATGAATGAATGGAAGTGACTTTTTACTAAAGGTAAGGTTGCATATTCACTATAAAACTTAGTGTTTCCGTACACTACATCAATGTATCATCATATATTTATAAGTGATATATCCTACCTATAAATTTTCCAAAATGCATATTTCCCTAATGTTTGTCACACTTGCATTAACTGTATCTAGATATAATTGAGTGAAATTGAGTAAGATATTCATGAGACAATCCATACATGGAATAGAGAGCAAATCCACTTCATCACATACTCCCCTCTTTAAAAGGAATTTTATCCCTAAATTAGACATCCTTGAAAAGATTGGGAAAACAATTTTCTATACATATCTGATCTCCCATGTCTCATCATTACTATCTAGTGTTTTTAGATCACTTTCACCATATGATCTTTGTGTTTCTAAGCTCCTCGGTACAAATATCAAGGATCTGCATGGGAACCTCTTGGTAGACCATATTGTTACTTGGTTCAATAGGCTCATGGATAAGGACACGACTGAGATCTTTGGCATTCTACTTGAGATTAGATACATGGAAGACAATGCATGATATTGCATGGAGGAGGTAAAGTGAGCATTTAAGTACATTCCCTAATATGGTGCTAAATCTCAAACGGACCCACGTATCTAGGACTGAGCTTCCCTTTGTTCTTTGCAATGGCACAAATCAACTTGATTTTCATGAACACTTGTTCACCTTATTAAGAACATATTTTCCCTATTAGCATCTGCTTAAGACTTTTATCTATCTTTAGCACTTTGCAACCTCTACTCGATCAAATGTACAATGTCAGAATACAACTACAACTCTTTGAATTTCAATATGTGTCTTTCTCTAATCTCATCCCAATAAAAGATGATCTGCTTGGCCTCCCAAAAAAGGCTTCTTATAGAGGCATTGAGATTGGTAGTTTTCGTAGTAGGCAAACTCCACTAGAGGAAGATAATGGTCCCATGAGCCTCCCCACTCTAGGACACAATATAGAAGCAAATCCTCCTAGATCTAGACTGTTCTCTTAGACTTCCAACCTATCTTTATGAGATGTGCTTTATTTAAGTTCATTTGTGTTACTAGATTATGTTGAACCTACAAAAAGAGGTGAGAAGTTAACTTTTCATCCCCATATGAGACAATAAACATCGGGGTCCCATGCAATGTTAACATCTCCTTGATAAAACCATTTCTAGACATAGATGATGTTGTGATCCATGTGATGAGTGTTACTATGAAAATGACCTTTATGCACATTAAGATCCAATCGATCATTTTCAAAGCATCCTCTATAAACAAGATCATGGGAGCTAGCAAAGATGATTTTTGCTTAATTGAATACTTGTATGAGATAGTTTAGGAATGCCTTCATGCATGGATCAAGATGGAGACCAAGGGTACAAGTTTTGAGCCATTTGTGGTATTTCCTAATGAACCATTTGTAAAAGACAAGGATGTTGGGATAGTGTTGTTTCAATCAAACTATTTAAAACCTTCTTTATTAGAGATGAAAAACATTTTCAAGGATTTGAAATATTCTTTTCATGGTTCAAATTGACACCCTCACGATGATTTCCCTCACTTTCTCTTTATATTAAGAATATGCTCTTATTTATGTTTTGAAGAAGAATATTCAGGCAATTGGGTGGTCTATAAATGATTTAAGGGGACCAAATTCATCAACTTGTCTGAATCATATCTTCATTGAGGGGATACTCACCCTAGTAGAGAGAGGAAGAGAGGATGAAACCTAAAATTTAAAGAGGTTGCTACACAAGTGGTTGTGAATCTCCTTGATGTAGGTAATATATGTCTTACTTCTAAAGGTCTATGAGTGAGTTCCATCCAGGTTGTGTCCAAGAAGGATGCCATTCCTATTAGCCTAAAACTAAGACGATGAACAAATAGTCGTGAGACAACAATCCAAGCAGCATGTGTGTGTTCATTACAAAAAATTGAATGCAAAGACTAAGAAGGATCACTTCCAACTATCCTTCATTTAATGGATTCTTGAGAGATTGAAGTGATAGAGCTTCTAATGCTTCCATGATGGATAATTTAGTTATTTTCATATGGTCTCCCACTCAACAGATCAAGAGAAAATCACATTTAATTGTCTAGATAGAGCATTTGATTATACAAGGATGCCATTTTGTCTTTGTAATGCACCATACACCATTCAAAGATGTGTTACATCTATCTTCTCTATATGCTAGATTCTTCTTTTGTGGTATTTATGGACAACTTCTCTATTTTTGGAAAATCAGTCAACTACTGGTTGTTATATCTCACAATGGTTCTAGGACTATGCGTGAATATCTTACTTGTATTATATTTGTAAAAGAGTCATTTTATGGTCCCGAAAGGCATAGTAATTGGACACTGAGTTACTAACATCGGAATTGAGGTTGATAAGGTAGGCACATGATTCTACTTTGACAATCCATACTATCGTGATGCATATCAGGTCATTTCTAGGACATGCTGGCTCATACTGTAGCTTTACCTAGGACTTTAGCAAGTACAAAGCAAGATTGATTTATACTTTGACTATCCCTACTACTGTGGGGCATGCCAGGTTGTTTCATTAACATATCAACTCCTACCGTCGCTTTATTAATGACTTTAACAAGTATCAAATTTGTTGTGTCATTTTCTTGAGAAAATGTTGAGTTTAAATATAATAACAAATGCATAGATGCTTTCTACCATATGAAGTACAAGTTGATTTATGCTCCTATCATACAACATCACCCACCCCTGACTTCTCTAGGCAATTTGGGATCATGATAGATACATCTATTTCACTAAAACTACATATATAATGAATTTTAAGTTCTCTCCTTATCTGTCCCTACCAGACCATTTTCCTACATTACTGCGAATAAATGAAAAAAAAATTATGTGTCAATGATTATGTTTTAGTAGACTCCAAAAGAATCTTATGGGATCTTATTCATTGTTTTCACACATACTTATTTGTATATAGTCTATTTATAATATGTCCACTAGTTGTTCCAAGGTAAGCATGCCTACTTTGTGTGCATAATGCTACATAGTTGTATCATATCATGTCTATTTATTTGAAAACACCTCTCTTGTTTTTATACATAATTCCCTTGGGGGGACTATGATCGATAAACTACACAAAAATGAGGAGTCGCTTTAGTGAATTATGAGCGAATGGGTTACTGCAAACTCCATCATGGTGAATGGTTCCACACAATATACAACTGTGGTTGCCCTACATGGTTTTCTTTGATTTTTATGCTAGTCTTTTTGTCTAGTTTCTATCCTCACATGTCCTTTCTGAGAGAGAAAATGGATTTTTTTCCATGTGGCATGGTGTTTTCTAGGTATAAGGAAAGTCTCTTGCAAGGACAAATACACCTAAAGCATCTCCTCTGATAATTCTATCCTGTATTGAATCATACTGTTGCGTCCAAACTACAACTTTTTCCCTACAAGTATAGTTATATGTTCGTCTTGATGTAGGACCTTGCATCAACTATTTTACTTAATGGTTGAGATTCTTATTTACTATTTAGGGATCTAATAAAGATGGTTATTGTGGTGGATTTTTAGTGCTTCTGTGTACCTTATCTTTTATTCCTATTTATATTTGCACGGTTGAATTTCTTTGAAATATGGATTTAGGACCTCAATGGTCTTTGGCTTCAACCAAATGAATTATAATGGTTAGATCATTTTTGTACTATGATTGAATTTATCATAAACCTTTCAAATTGTATTGATGTAAGTTTTTGTCTTTTTAGGACAAAAATACACTTGTAGTTAATCATATGAGGTTTGAAGATGATGAAGCCTACCACACCATTCAAAATCATTATAGATTGTAGGACTTTTGGGCATGATTTGTTGACTATTATCAATATCAAATTTGAGTTTTTTATTTAGTTCTATTAACATTGATCACACAATGTGTTGATAATTTTTGGATCAATATAAATGTTGATTTTTTTGGCAATTTGATATTCTTGTGTAAAAACTGTGTGTGAATGTTTCTTATGATGTCACATGAATATTATAAAAATATTTCTTGGTATTCATATTTAATATTTTTTTCTTAAAAATTTGATATATTTTGGAGTATTCGACTATCCAAAAATCAATAAAAAATAAATAACTTAGGCTAATATTCCCTCATATAAATATTTAATGAAAAATTTTAGTACCTAAAAAAGCTTTGTGATCAAACCAAACAGACCATCAAAGTTGATTTTTAGCACCAAATAGCCCCTAATGAAGGCGCTGACCCCTCAAAAGTATACTTGTCAGGGCCAACGAGTACATTAAAATAATATTTATCAGAAAAATAAAAGGCCTAACAAAATTATTTTTGAAGCCTAAATAGTCCCTCAGAACTAGAATTTTGAGGGGCACTTAGTCCATGACAATTTTATTTTTTTGGGTCACTAGTTTTTGTCGCAAGGTTTCTCTTCACAACCCATTTGTGAGAGACATTCCCACAACCAACTCTAGTTTTGAAAGCCTGCACAGAGGAGCTTTTTACAAGATTGGCCATAAAGAAAGACTAGTTTTGTATAGAACAAGACATATTGGATGATTTATCTTTCAAAAAATGGTTGTCTTGTTATGAAGGCATGTACCTAGAGGTAATTTATAGAAAAACTAACCCAAAAAGGGGGGAAATGTAAAAAAAAGTATCACCATCAAACGATACAATCATGCAAGAAAGAAGCAAGCATCATTGACCAGAGTTGTACATTATGCAAAATAGTTTTTATGTTCCATGATTGAGGAAGTGTCACCTTAGTACAAAACAAGAAATACAGATAATGGAGGTGAAGTTGCATGAGGATGTTCCTTATGTGGAGGTTTCTATGTTGACCCAAGATGATACATACATGAGTTGAGGGAGAAAACATGACTTCTATGAGAGTGTGTTGACATCATCATGATATGGAAGTTGTTGGTATGTATGCCCTGAGAGCCAATCATGGGATGATTGGTGGGATACATTAAGATTGATTTGATAAACATCAAAGGCAAGCTTCCAATTCTTTCTGGTTCAGTCATATGAGATAGTGATAGAATAGATTTAATGTCTAGAGAATGACAATACTCAATGACGTATGCTTTCAGGTTAAGGACCTGAATGATGAGATCATACAGATGCTAAGAGTTTGTACATTCTTGTTATGTCCCTAGTCAGATGTCATTGTGGAAGGTAGATGGACAACAATGACACACAAGACTAGATTGTGGTGTTGGTTGATGATAGAATCTCATTAGTCATGATATAGAGATATCAAACCAAACACATAGGTACTTGTTAGAGAACAAGTATACCGGACAGACCCACCGTGAGTTTGACACATGGAACCATGACATGGTAGTCACAGTCAGTACTCACAATGATGGTGGTGAGTGTGATTCTTTGACCTGAAATCACTACACTCAACACATGTCATTGGGCACACTTTGACATCATCAAACGCAGTCCTGAAACATGGGTTGTTATAAAGGTGATGATTGGGTGGTTTTGACACATGGGGCTTTTGAGGGGTGAGTGATAGATATGGGATTTGTCCCTCCTGAGGGAGTTTGATGTCCATGGCCACTTGATGAGTAGGATTGAGAAAGGCTTGCACGCATGTGTGAATCAATATGTGATATTGATGTCATACATATCTCTTCCAATCTACTCTGAGATCAAGAAAGTGAATGAACGTTGACAGGATGACTGTTCCATGCCTCGAGTTCATTCGGGATATCAGTGACAAAGGAATTATACATTCACTGTAACACCATTCACAGATTGTAGGATTGAAAGTTGTTCTCCAACTTTCTATTTCACTTGGGTAGCACTGATGTGTGACTAGGCACCGCTCTTTGCTTGTAAAGTCATAAGTGTTATGGACTTTCACTGCCAACGTGAAAAGAACCTACAGGGTCACACACATAGGATTTAACCTGGAAGAGGAGTTTTATCCACAAACAATGTTTAGATTGATTGCTAAAGGAGTTTAGTAGTTCAATTAATCACTCAATTAATTGATAGCTCAAATTCATAGTGTTCAAGGTGTTGGACAACTTGATTAGAGTATCAGATTGATTGAAACTGCAATTGATTGTTTCTACACAATCTACACTCCCAACCGATCGGCTCATGTGATGAACCAATCAGCTGAGCTTGGTGAACCAATCGGCTCAGGTTGTGAGTCGATCGGCTCATGGACAGGGTGAAATGACCAGTTCAAGTGTTGAACCGATCGACTCACTGGTCCAACTGAGCAAGTTGGGAAAGAAAGATTGGTGAGAAAATTCTTGTTGTTTTACTTGTCCAATACGATTGGAATAAGGATTGGTATTTGATACCAATTAGAAACAAAAGAAGGAAAGTCAATCGGGAACTGATCAGGACCACGAACCGACCAGTTCAAAAGTGAACTGATCGGTTGAGGTGTCGACCGGCTCAGGTCCCCAACCGACCATTTCAGTTGTGAAACGATTGGTTCAGGTCACACAGTTGGTTGTTTTTGTATAAAATCTCAAACCCTTCTACTCCTGCTTTAGTCCCGCATTGCTCGGGATGGAGAACCCTGTCCCATGACCCTCCTATATATATAGGGGTATTGGGGGCTTCTCAGACAACAATTCAGTGAACCACTTGCTCTGTGAAGTTGTCGTTCTCTCTGGTTTTGGTAACCAAGAGAGAGCCCGAGCAAGTGCTACCCGATAAGGGATGCACAACAAGGAAAAGACAACTGCAGAAAGCAATTGGTGGAAGGAGAGTGTGTTGGCGACTAGTATGCTGACAGGAGGGTGCGACTTCTTCCAATTCCTTTTGGGACAAGGAGATTGGAGTTCTAGGTGGTCCGTGTGGACTACTTCAGAGGCGGGAGATTTCTACCGCTCAGAGGACAGCTGTCAATCCCGACAGTCCTGGTGAGACCATGAGTCATCAGTCCCGGTGCGACCAGGATCTGCACAGACACCGTCCAAGATCGGAGGTGAAGACCGCGCAAGGCGCAAGGTATTATCTCCGAGCAAGCCTCGGGACAAGGTATGATTCCACAAACCATCCCTTTCTTATTGTATAGACGTTGACGCGTTTCCTTGTTCTGGGTTTGGGGGAGAAAATTTTTGTTTCCGGTACCTTCTCTGCCTCCCCTAAAACCCAACAGTGGTATCAGAGCCACGTCAACTGCTCTATACTTTAGGATTATCGATATGATCGATTTTGGTTTGTTGCCTTTATTTATTGCATATGATGCGAATAAAATTGGCTTTATGCATGTCCAATCCTAAATCCACAAATCCCAATTTATATATATGATATGTATTATGAATGCACTCGATACGCATTACCCTTAAATGAGTTTTGTGGTGGATGTATAGCGTGGTTATGGCCAATAAACCCTATCTGTGTATGGTTGTATGTGGTTGCTTGCATCTCGGTCTGCACACCGATTTCCCTTTCTCCTATTCCTGATGTAACTCGAAATAATTTGAGATTTCTTTCCTACCTTTGCTCCCCTCGAATGTGACTCGAGGTTTCTCTTTTTACAATGTAAAATAGGATAGAATTTTATTTCCTGTTATGTCAAAGAACGAAGGACATCCTGACGACAGCTGAGACGATCGGTTCAAGGTGTGAACCGATCGGTTGACGTTCGAGATGATCAGTTCAAGAAGTGAACCAATCAGTTGATGACCAGTTCGAGGAGCAAGACGAGCAGGTGGCGGCCATGATGAGATGCACGATGACCAGGTGAACTGATCGGTTGGAGGAGCCAACCGATCGGCTGGTGGCACCCAGCCGACCGGCCTGATGGCGAGCCGATCAGTCATGTGATGAGTTGATCAAACCCAGAAAGGCAAAGCACAGAGTTCATCTTATACAGGTTGCATGTGATGTAGACCTAGATGACTGTGATTCCTCTTGGCTCGAGGAATCACATTAGGATGGCCATAATCATCGCTTTTATCATTTTGCATGTTTTCTGTGGGATATAGCATGTATATGATACATACTATGTATTGTGGTGATTGGATATGTATATGCATATAAAAACCAAATCCCTCATTAAATATTAAGTTTTATATGCCTTCCAAATGAGACACACGTGAAAAGCTTGATCGACCAAGTGTGGGCACACCCTAGCATGGTGCACCGTCTATCTCGTGGAAGCGTGAAGGATGAATGTGTGGGTCTGCCCTAGCAGGGTGCATATTCATCGTGTTTGCTTTGGGTAGGACTTAACAAGGTGACCTAGATAGGATCTAGCACCTTGAGGCATGGAGATGATCATGGAAAGGAGTTGCATATGACATCTTATCAAGAGTTGCATATGATGCAATTGGCAAGAGTTGCCTACCTGAGAGATCTAAGTTGTGGGTGACAACCCTAGCTGGTCCATGACTTAGAGGATTTCAGGATCTTGCCCACTAGAAGGTTGTACATTGCAATCTTCCAAATTGACGGTGAGGGCTATCAATTTGAACTAAAATAGTGGGAGCGATAATTAATTAAAGGCCTAATTATATCGTCAACTTTTCAAATCAATAAAATAAGTCAAAAATGAGTTTTGGACTAAAATTGCATATTTTCCTTTTGTAGTACAAATGGAAAACAACAACAATCACTTTTCTTTGTGATCGGTCCTTGAAAAGGACAGGCTGAATGGGACAAACTTCCACGAATGGTATAGGACATTGAGAATTGTTCTCATTCAAGAGCGAAAGCTCTATGTCCTGGATACTCCAATTCCAGAGGAACCGGCTCCTACCGTACCAAAGGCAGAAAGGGATGCTTACAAGAAGCATTCTGATGATGCCATTGATGCAAAATGCTTGATGTTGTGCTCTATGAACCACGAGTTGTAGAGACAGCATGAGAACATGGGTGTCATTGAGATGATTCAACATCTCAGGAACATGTATGAAGATCAAGCATGGTAAGAGAGATATGATGTCTCAAGGGCACTGTTCAAGTGCGTCATGACAGAAGGAGATCCAGTTGGTCCTCACACACTCAAGATGATTGGGTATGTGGAGAACTTGACAAGATTGGGATTTCCACTGAGCCAAGAGTTGGCTACTAACATGATACTGCAATCGTTTCCAGAATCCTACAGTCAGTTTGTGATGAACTACAACATGAACAACTTTGATAGGCCACTGTCAGAGTTGTTGGGCATGTTGAGGACAGCCGAGACACAGATGAAGAAAGACAAGCCTAATTCTGTGATGGTGATCACGAGCAAGAAAGGCAAGTCCAAGCGCAAGGGTAAGGGCAAAGCTAAGAAAGGTTCTGATGCTAGCAAGGAGCCCAAGTCGTCTTCAGCTCTCAAGGCCAAGGGAGGCGTGACCAAGAAAGGAAATTGCCACCATTGTCAAAAGCCAGGACATTGGAAAAGGAATTGTCCTCTCTATCTGGAAGAACAAAAGAAGAAGGAGGCAATAGAAGTCTCTACTTAAAGGTGTCATGAAAGTAAACTTGTAACACTTTTGAGGTATATGATACCAAGATGTAAAGTGTAAAGCACTCAATAAATGGGGCAAGTGTTTCTGCCATAGATAGGAGTACTTTAGTTTATTTTTCAGCCTTAAAGGCATGTAATACAGTTATGAACTGCTATTTCATATTTGCCAATACATAGAAACACTTTATTTTTGCATATTGTATGACAATGATGGCAATCAATAAAGAAATGCTTCAATTTATAAAGATATGATCTTTGTGGCAATGCCTTATTTATCTTGTGGTATTTGATATGCATAAGATAAAATGATACCTAAAGTTATTGATAACTCAAACAATCAAATTAGCATCAATCATGAGAAATTCATTTCTAGTTTCCATGTGATGGATAAATCTAGACTCTTTTGGTTAAAGAACCAGTAAAAGACATGAATATCTTGGACATGATTAATCAATCTTCACTAATGGTAGTGGGATAATGATTATCCTATTAGGTATAATACATGTGATGTATTTACATACCTATTGGAATAAATGCTAATACTTCAAATGGTGTTTAGAGAAATACCGATATGAATATCTTGAAGTGTTCAAGAATATCATAGATGAAGTACGAATTTGGTAAAGTGTTAATTCTTGATGAGATCAATGAATGGAATACTTGGACCAAATGTTTGAGATCCTTATGAGTGATTATGATAGTGTATCATAGTGAACTCATGATTAAGGTATGGTGATGTCTAAATCAAGAAGGAATCATACTCTAAGGAGTTAGAGAATGATAATCAAATAACTGAATTCTTCTTAATAAAGAATACCCCACACTAATAAAGGACATTAAGAATCACAAGGGTTGTGAGTTCTTATATCCTTGACAGATACACCTCAATTGTCTATGTGATGAGTTGGTCATGTGATGAGTCAACTATCTAGATGACGAGGAACCGAATTTAGAGTTATGGTTTATGACCATTACATCCTAAATGACTTCCATGTGAACCATAAGGTATGACCTTGATGGTAGCACTCATTGGGATGAAATCCATAAGTGCGAATAAGTCTTAAGTGTTAAGACACATGGATAACATTTTGAGAAGGATGATGCTTGTTAATTGCAACTTAATGACTAAGACATTTGGCATACGGATACTAAAACCACATTTCTATGAGGAATAAGACAAGGATGTGTATGTGACACAACCTATAAGGTTTATGAATCCACTCATGCAAATGAAGTCTATAAGTTACAATGGACTAATCAATGTGATTGATTGAGTACAAGCAACTCATAATTGGATCTTTACTTTGATGATATAGTCAAAGGGTTTGACTAATATATCAAAGATAAAGAAGGGATCTATGATTTAGTGGGAGCGTATTCACATTCCACATATTGATGTGAAATGGAAATGTTCTAGAATGGAAATCCAAAAGTGGAAATTATCTTTAAGGAAGATAGAGATGTTTCCTATGTGATAGGAATATAGATCTATAGAGATAGTTCTTGAAAACCTCTTGACCTGGAAAAGAGAGAGCATACATTGGAAATCTGTACTGAAGGGTTCAGTGTACACAGATTCAGTGGGAGAAAACCTGTCCATGTTACATGGAGTTAGTATCCCAAGGCCAAGTGTCCAATTCTTATGAAGAATGGGAACACTAAGAATAGATATGGATCTATCATGTATGTAATCATCCCATTACCTTGCATGTATCGACATGGCAAGAATAAAATGCATTCATCATCTTGTATGTAGGACATGACAATATGATGTGCTCATCCTGATAACTCGTATGACGAGTGGATGTCTGTCTACTTCCAGTAAGGGTTACTGGAAACCATAAGAACTTGATAAGTACTAGTTCTATGGAGATAAGGAAGAGTTCGATGTAAAGAGTTACATTGATGCGAACTTCTGAAAAGGACAAAAAATTAATCGCAAAATATATATGGGATATATAAAGTGAAAGTTTGTTGATAATTGGAAACGTTCCAATGAAACCATTTAACAGGAAATGCCAAGTATCTGTGTGTTAGAGAACAATAGTGGATACTATATGGATCTGGAAGTTCATGAGATGAACTTATAGATATTCCGGTCATTGATGACAAGTATGGAATCCTTGATCATGCAATGTGGCTAAAGGTTAGCAAAGGAATACTGGATTGCATATTATGACAACTCCATCTCATACGTGTGACATACAGTAAAGAGATGTGAGACATGCAATTAATATTGACTTTGGCAAGGTGTTGCCATAACTCACTATGTTGGCACAAGAGCACAGTAACATGTGGGACATGTTTGAAGATCACTATGAATATGATTCAAGGGTGATTGGCTCGCAGTGCAAGTGGGAGTCTGTTAGTATGTATGCCCTGAGAGCCAATCATGGGATGATTGGTGGGATACATTAAGATTGATTTGATAAACATCAAAGGCAAGATTCCAATTCTTTCTGGTTTAGTCATATGAGATAGTGATAGAACAGATTGAATGTCTAGAGAATGACAGTACTCAATGACGTATGCTTTCAGGTTAAGGACCTAAACGATGAGATCATACGGATGCTAAGAGTTTGTACATTCTTGTTTTGTCCCTATTCGGATGTCATTGTGGAAGGTAGATGGACAACAATGACACACAAGACTAGATTGTGGTGTTGGTTGATGACAGAATCTCATTAGTCATGATATAGAGATATCAAACCAAACACATAGGTACTTGTTAGAGAACAAGTATACCGGACAGACCCACCGTGAGTTTGACACATGGAACCATGACATGGTAGTCACAGTCAGTACTCACAGTGATGGTGGTGAGTGTGATTCTTTGACCTGAAATCACTACACTCAACACATGTCGTTGGACACACTTTGACATCATCAAATGCGGTCCTGAAACATGGGTTGTTATAAAGGTGATGATTGGGTGGCTTTGACACATGGGGCTTTTGAGGGGTGAGTGATAGATATGGGATTTGTCCCTCCTGAGGGAGTTTGATGTCCATGGCCACTTGATGAGTAGGATTGAGAAAGGTGTGCACGCATGTGTGAATCAATATGTGATATTGATGTCATACATATCTCTTCCAATCTACTCTGAGATCAAGAAAGTGAATGAACGTTGACAGGATGACTGTTCCATGCCTCGAGTTCTTTCGGGATATCAGTGACAAAGGAATTATACATTCACTGTAACACCATTCACGGATTGTAGGATTGAAAGTTGTTCTCCAACTTTCTATTTCACCTGGGTAGCACTGATGTGTGACTAGGCATCGCTCTTTGCTTGTGAAGTAATAAGTGTTATGGACTTTCACTGCCAACGTGAAAAGGACCCGCAGGGTCACACACATAGGATTTAACCTGGAAGATGAGTTTTATCCACAAACAATGTTTAGATTGATTGCTAAAGGAGTTTAGTAGTTCAATTAAACACTCAATTGATTGATAGCTCAAAGTCATAGTGTTCAAGGTGTTGGACAGCTTGATTAGAGTATCAGATTGATTGGAACTGCAATTGACTGTTTCTGCACAATCTGCACTCCCAACCGATCGGCTCATGTGATGAACCGATTGGCTGAGCTTGGTGAACCGATCAGCTCAGGTTGTGAGTCGATCGGCTCATGGACAGGGTGAAACGACCAGTTCAAGTGTTGAACCGATCGGCTCACTGGTCCAACCGAGCAAGTTGGGAAAGAAAGATTGGTGAGAAAATTCTTGTTGTTTTACTTGTCCAATATGATTGGAATAAGGATTGGTATTTGATACCAATTAGAAACAAAAGAAGGAAAGTCAATCGGGAACTGATCAGGACCACGAACCGACCGGTTCAGAAGTGAACCGATCGGTTGAGGTGTCAACCGACCGACTCAGGTCCCCAACTAACCGTTTCAGTTGTGAAACTTTCGGTTCAGGTCACACAGTTGGTTGTTTTTGTGGAAAATCTCAAACCCTTCTACTCCTGCTTTAGTCCCGCATTGCCCGGGATGGAGAACCCTATCCCATGACCCTCCTATATATAGGGGTATTGGGGGATTCTCAGACAACAACTCAGTGCAACCAGTTGCTCTATGAAGTTGTCGTTCTCTCTGGTTTTGGTAACCAAGAGAGAGCTCGAGCAAGTGCTACCCGATAAGGGAGGCACAACAAGGGAAAGACAACTGCAGAAAGTGATTGGTGGCAGGAGAGTGTGTTGGCGAATAGTACGCTGACAGGAGGGTGTGAATTCTGCCAATTCCTTGTGGGACAAGGAGATTGGAGTTCCAGGTGGTCCGTGTGGACTACTTCAGAGGCGGGAGATTTCTGCCGCTCGGAGGACAGCTGTCAATCCCGACAGTCCCGGTGAGACCAGGAGTCGTCAGTCCCGGTGCGATCAGGAGCTACACAGACACCGTCTAAGACCGGAGGTGAAGACCACGCAAGGCGCGAGGTATTGTCTCCGAGCAAGCCTCGGGACAAGGTATGATTCCACAAACCATCCCTTTCCTATTGTGTAGACGTTGACACGTTTCCTTGTTCTGGGTTTGGGGGAGAACATTTTTATTTTCGCTGCCTTCTCTCCCTCCCCTAAAACCCAACAGAAGTAACCATGTGGAGGTTAGAGGATGAGGTGCATCAGAGGTACCCATCTTTCTTGCCTTGGGTTTCAGGGGAGAAATCCTTATTAGGGGGTTTATGGTTCTAAGACCCCTGGACTTGCTTTTTGGTTGAACATGCTTTCTTACCTTAATTGGATGCTTAAAACCTTAATATAGCCATAATATGTGATTTGTTATCATGTGAAAAGCCTAACGTTCAAGTTTGATCCAGTTTGAACAAGTTATGCATTTATATGCTTATTTTGGACTTTTATGCAATTCACCCATATCTAGGTTTTTTCTTGCAATTTGTTACATGCTTGTTGTTCCTAACATGGTTTCTTATCATGCTTGATTATTTGTGCCTTGGGGAACTTGGTTTCACCTTGGTTTGGTGGTGATATCTATCTAAGGTTGAGTTAAGGTTTCCCTCTCATAGATGGGATACCTTGAGTGGTGGAATTAGATGATGCTCCTTGTGAGTTGAAATCTGATGTCCATCTTGGTGTTTTGGGATCTAATGCTGGTCCCTATAGGTGTGAGGGTTGATGGTTTCCCTTCTTGGAGCTCCTTGGATTGATGGTTCACCAAGTGGAGGTGCAAATCAATGGTGGAGCTAGGGTTTTCGTCCTTGCGACCAAAGGGTCATGATATGTTAATTCCCCTACTGTTGGAGGTTGATGGATGACCTAGGATTCAATATTTGATGGTCCTCCTGAATCCCACAATTGATGTAACTTCTGGTTTACCTGGACATGATGCTTTTAACCATGGACACATGGCAAACATGGCTAGACACCTTAACCATCTCTTCTATCTCCCCCATAGCTTTTTATAACTCCTCCTTGCATGCATAAGAGCTCTTTACACACCTAGATCTCCCTATCTTCTTACTTGATTCTTGGAGCTCGTCCCCCTTTCATGGTGGAGGAGAAGGAACCAAGGTAGGAGAAGCTTGGTCGATCTACCTTGCATGTGCACCTAGGGTTCATATCTACCCTCTTTTTGAGCTTGTGGAGCTTCCTTAGCTTGTCCTTGACCTAAATAAGTAAGATATCTCTCATTTCCTTCATTCATTTTGCTTTCCTACCTACTTCTCTATTCTTCTTGGTCAGATCCATGGCAGAAGTTCTGCTAGAACTTGAAGAACACCTCTTTCTTGCTTCCTTGACCTAGGGTTTGCTTCCTTTTTATAGAAGGAGCTAGCTTGGATGAGTGGAGTGCTCA
This sequence comes from Alisma plantago-aquatica, assembly GCA_963693085.1. NCBI lineage: Eukaryota > Viridiplantae > Streptophyta > Magnoliopsida > Alismatales > Alismataceae > Alisma > Alisma plantago-aquatica. The sequence continues at coordinate 430,643,663 of OY856412.1, read as the reverse complement.
AGTTAGGGTTTCTACCTTCTTTCCTTGAGCTACCTTACTGTTTTTACCTTCATATTCATCATAGAGGCGAGTTATATAACTTTGTTCACGTTTATTGCTTACTACTAGCCTGCATGTACATGATCTTGCTCTAAAACGAAGTTCTAAGTGTTGGATCTATGGGCTCTAGAGGGGGGGATGAATAGAGCTAAAAATACTTACCTAGAACTTGTTATACCTTCAAGTTACTTCAAATAATTTTAACTACAAATAGAGAATTTGATGGCAATTGAAACATGCATATCAGGGATGATAGAAATTGAAGTAACCAAGTTAAGAAGCTGTTTTAGAGTGGTTCTATTCTCCAAACTAGGAGAGAGTCAGTCCACTACCTAGAGAGGTAAATCTCTATGATTTATAAGATGTCTACTCCTTATATACACTTATAAGAGTTACAACAATTGACCTCCCATTTTTGGGACAAGGATACCCAACTTCCCTTTTAGGCCAAGGGAGCCAACAACCTTACAATTAAGGTCTTACCTATCCAAGAGATGGTCTTCTACCTCACAAAATCTCTTACCCACTCTTGCAATCAGCTATATGCCTTCACCAAGGTCCTCCCCTTCATGCAACAAGTCTTTGGCCTTGAGGCTTTACCCACCAAGCTCCTTAGATTTTCTGCCTTGATCTTCTCCTTCATTTGGTGTAGCCGTGAGCACCTTCTTCTTCAGATGAAGAAGCCTGCTCCTCCTTCTCTTGGAAAAGCTTTCACCAATGGAGTCTTCAAGAAAGGGCACTGGAGAAAAAGAGATCTCAAGAGCCTCACAAGTGTACAATGAGGTGTGTCTCTCATAAGAATCCTATCTCACTCATAATGAATGAAATAAGTTGTAATTAAGAGAGAGAAAGGGGCTCAAGTGGACTAAAAATACTCAAATATAGCAAGGACCTTGAATAGCACGAATGAGCAACCTTGGAATGAACTCTAAGAGGTCCTATTTATAGCTAAATGTGTCCATTAGAGTGTGGTGACACTTGTACACATTTACTAGACGTTTGGAGGGATGGAACATATATAATTTCAAGTTTTGCACCCCTCCAATGGTTAGAATAACTTTTTCCATGTTTTCCATACAGTGAATTTGGTCGAGTTTCAATAAATACAACTGATCGATCACATTATACGGCAAGATCAATTTGAACCATCATTCGAGTTTGTCCTGGTGGCAACTCGACCGATGAAGTTTCTGTGATGAATTCTACAAAATGAATTTTAAGTGATCAAACATTGAAATTAAGTGTCGCTAATTATTTTCTCATCTTAGTTACAAGTCATATCATCAATACAAATGATTAAAAAAATGTTCTAAGGTGATTTGGAATGTTTTCCCAAAATGCGCATTTGCATTGCTTTTGACTTGAACTAAGCCAAACTAGGGCTTGAGAGATTTGATCCTTTTCATGTACCTAATGCCTAAAATAAATATTAAACAAACATAGTAGATACATATGAATGGAATGGTTAAGTCATTATAAAAATATGGACAATGTACAACACTTAGGTCAACCTTCTCCCCCTTTTTGACAATGACAAACTATTGCTCAACATATTGAAAAGGATATGAAAATTAAACTTACCTTTGAGAAAAGATATGAAAGTTAATCCTTTACCTTGTGAATTGCAAGGGGACACATGATTGAACAAAGTGAATTGCTTCCCCTTGATTCATGCTTACCTATACCTGCATGGTTAATCTTTCCACAAAATAACCAAAGCACATATACATACTATATGGTCCTCTAGCAAGTCACATGATATGCGATAATTGACAAGAAAAGGATCATACAAGCAATAAAACAATATGGCCGAGGTCATTTATCCCCGATTGTCATATCAAAAAGACAGGGAGGTATAAAGAGATAAAATACAGGTCTTCTTCATAGAAACAAGATTAAGCATTCAATCCACATAGCACACATCAAACAAAGATGAGGTAAAGAGAAACAAGTAACCCAATGTCATAGTGAAAATATGGATAACATACCATAAACTCATGAGATACTGTCAATCATAGAGTAATGATACATATGATTAAGATTACAACACTAAAACATGTCCTCACTACAAGAACCATAAACCAATAAGAAAACAACATAAAGATAAAATAGTACATCTCAGATACATGTGCCCAAATGTCATAGTACATAAGAGTCTTAAAAGATATATATGATCAACACATAAAAGACTAAGAAACTAAGGCATCAAGCTATATGTAAGCTATGTATGTCCACAACATCATCATCCACATCATCCTCGTCAGCCTCAGGCTTGTAGTCCTCATATCCATCTAAAGGTGCAACAAAGACAACAACTTCATCACCAAAGGCACCAAAAAATCCATCAAAACCAACATTTGAGCTATTATCCTTAGTGGACTCATCGTCATCAACAACTTCCTCATCAGCATGGTCAGGCATATCCTCATCAGAAGGAGGACCGAAACTGCAACTGGGACAAAGGGCATTCTGCTCATCCCAAGTCATGCGAAGAGCGTATAACTCTTGTTCCAGAGGGAAAGAGGGAGCATAAGTACCAATGCTAACAAGCAAGGTAGAAAGAAGGCCAACAAGTAGAGGAAGCACTCTAGGGGTAGGTACTAATCCACCAATAGCAGAAGATGTGGCAGAAAAAGTAGTAGGTGGAGGGGCTGGGTAGAAATGACTTTATGCCTAGGAAGCATAGTCACCACCTGGGTAGGGATGGTATAAGGGGTAAGGGTGGCTATAGGATAGGTTCATGGTAGACATGATCTCGTAGATGTCCTGGTGGATCTTGAACCTGAAGGTTGAATGCCTCCTGATGCATCATATATCCCATAAGAGTTTCATTTGACACATTGCACGAGGCACAAGCAGGTTAGGATGGTGGTGGTGGAGGAGGTGCATGGGTGGAGGTGGATGTGGAGGCTCCAGGTGTGGTGGAACAGGTAGGTAGGAAGGTCTTCTTGATCGAGTTTTCCCTAATAGAGACCCCTTTTCGACTTGCTTTATAATTGAGACCATGGAAAAGAGATTTCTTGGTAGCAAAAGTGAACAAACCACAAATCAAGGCTGGGTAGGGTGGGTGGGTACCAAAACTATTCTTCCCTAATTCAGAATAGGTTATGTGATGTATGATATATCATGACCATTTGACTCCAACATTATTCAACAAATATTACATAGTTACATCAACGTTCTCTCTACAATGTCCGTTTGATTTTTCTCCGCGTGGACATTACAGTTAACAACTAATGCAAGCATCTTTTTGAGATCAAGGGAAGAGGATGGTAAGGTTGACTTCCTCTTATAGGGTACTTGTGTCTTCTTTAAGAACTTGTGGATGTCAGGAAGAGTAAGATTGAAGTGCTTGTAGAAAGCCTCAGGGTCCAAAGGTCAAAATAGTCAGGATAATCCTTTCTCTATGAGTCAATGAACTCAGTTCCATTAAAAAAGACATTCTAGGAATCCTCTGAGATTATGAATTTTGTCCCAATGATCATGGAAGAGAGAATGACCTGAATATTGGGAGGTGACACTAATGTGTCATAGTTCCATGTGAGATTCACATAGAATTCATGGATCGCCTTAGTGGTTGTGATGGAATTATGAAAGCACCAACATTCTACGCACAAGGATCTTAGGTGATGGGTATAGAAAAGCTCAACAATCTCTTTCATTACGTCCTTTGTTTTGAGAGGAGGCTCAAAATAGGTTCTAAAAGGAAAAGGGTTCCTAGGAAGGAGTTCCTTGTAGCGACTAAGAGCTTCAAAAGAGACAAAGGAGGTATCATCAAAGGATATTAGGTGAGGGTTGGCTAAGAACGAGGGTACACCACCTGGGGTAGCTCTCTTTCTTTGGTTGGATGCCATGTGAATGGATTGGAGAAGCAAACAACAACCAAAATGAAAGAAAACCACACAAATGGGCTGTCTAACCACCTAGAAGGGTGTGGGAAGAGGCAAGAGAGGATATGCTAGGAAAGGGAAGGTATGGTCACACCTAGGATTGAGGTTGAGAGGGGATGGAGCTTAGGAATTTGTCGACTTTTCTCTAGTTGAGAGGGAGAAATGTTGATCAACACCTATTTTTGATTTGGTCCAACCTGACGATTGGTCGAGTTTGTCCTGGGGTAACTCGACTGATCAAGAGAAAAACCCTTAACGTCAGCCTGGGATCGGTGGAGTTGGTAACTCAACTAACTGGTAGCCTGTCCAAAAAGATGAAATCCTAATTTCTAGCCTCTAGGGTGCTAAGAAATTTATTTCTTTAGCCTATTATAAATTTTAGACATATTAAGGCACATTTCACTCATCATAGGGTACTATTTTGTGATAAAACAAGCGTTTGTGGAAAAAATACCCAAAAGAGCAAAACAAGGCATAGAAATAAGATAACTATAGCACATTCAAGCAAGAGATGATCAAAATGAGCAAGAAACATATAGGCAAGATAATAACTAGCTAGAAGGCATGTCAATATCATCTAGAGAAGTTATAAGTAATTTTGATCTAATGAAGGTAAATTGCTCTCTAGCTAGAGGTTTAGTGAAAATGTCTACTAACTAATTCTCTGAAGAAAATGATTGCGTGATATAAATATCCTTCTTGGCAATGTGGTCACAAAGAAAATGATGACATACCTCTATATGCTTATCTCTACTATGCAATATAGGATTATATGACAAGTTAATTGCATTAATATTATCATAAAAGATAGGAGAAACATCAAAATAAATGTTAAAGTTTTGGAGCATTTGCTTCATCCATAGGACTTGAGCACAACAACTTCTAGCTGCAATGTATTCAACCTCGATAGTTGATAGAGCCATAGTGCTTTGCTTCTTGGAGAACCAAGAAACTAGGCAAGGTTCTAGGAAGAAGCACGTGCCACTTGTGAACTTTGTATCAATCAATCATCATGTGTAATCTACATCACTATAGGCAGTAAGAGTAAAGTCCCTTGACGTAGGATACCATAGTCCAAAATTTGGGGTTTTGGCTAGATACCTCAAAACCCTCTTAACCGCTATGAAATGTGATTTCCTAGGACTTGATTGAAAGCGAGCATACAAGACAACACTATACATTATGTCGGGTCCAGAGGAAGCTGAATAAAGTAAACTTCCAATCATACCTCTATAGAGCTTCTCATCTACCTTTTCACCTTGATCATCTCTATCAAGATTGGCGGTGTTTGACATGGGGGTGTCCATCAGCTTGGTGTTCTCCATCCTAAAGGGGCTTAAGTAGCTCACTTGTGTACTTGACTTGGTTGATGAAGTTACCTTCCTTGGTTTGCTTGATTTGGAAGCCAAGGAAGAAAGTGAGTTCCCCCATCATACTCATCTCAAATTCACTGTACATAAGATCACTAAACTCCTTACAAAGATCAAAATTAGTTCTGCCAATAATGATATCATCAACAAAAATTTGAATGATAAGAAAATTGTTAGAAGTGTGATTCAGAAACAAGGTAGAATATACTTTGCCCATGATATAGCCATTATCTAACAAAAAAATCTTTAGTTTCTCATACCAAGCTCGAGGTACTTGTTTGAGATCGTAGATATCTTTTTGCAACAAATAAACATGGTTAGGCAAGTTATCATGTTTAAAGCCTGAAGGTTGTGAAACATAACTTCCCCCTAAATAGTACTATTCAAAAATACACTTTTAACATCCATTTGATAAAGAAGAAAATTCTTGTGACTAGCAAAAGCAAGCAACATTCTAATTCACTCAAGTCTAGCTACAAGTGCATAAGTTTCATCAAAATCTATACCTTCTTGTTGATTGTAACCTTGAGAAACTAACCTTGCTTTATTCCTTACCACTTTGCCAGTTTCATCCAACTTGTTGCGGTACACCCATTTGGTGCCAAAGATCTTTATATCACTTGTTCTTGGCACAAGATTCCACACTTTGTTTCTTTCAAACTACTCCCACTCTTATTGCATGGCTTGAATCCATTCATCATACTTTAGGGCATATTTGACATCTTTAGGCTCCATTTGAGAGATGAAGGCACTGCCTGCTTGTTTTTTTGTTGAGTACAACCCATGTCTTCACCCTTTCAAAAGGATTGCCTATGATCAACTTCTTTGGATGGTTCTTTGCAAAGAGGGGAGTTGGATTCTTCTTTTCTTCTTTCTTCTCTTATTCATCAACTATCACCTCCTTTCCTTTATCACTGATGTTGACCTCTTTTAAAAGAGGAATCACCTCACCTACAACATCATCATGTGGAACAATATCTTTGAAAATAGAGGGGTTAGTCTATTTTTTTTGACATTTATTGATTCTTCTACTTTGCATAGTTCTATATTATATACTCTATATGCCTTACTGGTAGTGCTATAGCCAAGAAAGAAAGCCCTGTACGATTTCGGATCAAACTTGTTAAGAGAATACTTGGTGTTCAAAACAAAACAAGGACACCTAAAAACATGAAAGAAATTAATGGAAGGCTTTCTACCACGTCATAGCTCATAGGGGGTTTTCTTAAGCGAAGGATGAGTGAAAACTTGGTTTTGCACAAAACATGAAGTACTAACAGATTTGACCCAAAACTTCTTTGGAGTGTTGTACTCTAGAAACATAGTCCTAGACATCTCTTTTAGTTACCTATTATTTGTCTCTACAACCCCATTTTGTTGAGGCGTTTGAGGTGAAGAAAAGTTATGTGCATATTCGAATTCCTCACAAAAGTATTCAAACAAATCATTTTCAAATTCTCTCCCATTGTCACCGCGGATAGAAACAATCTACAAGAAGCTTCATTTTCAACCCATTTGCAAAAAGCCAAGAAAACATCGAGAGAATCACTTTTTGAAACAAGGAAGAAAGTCCAAGTATAGCGAGAAAAGTCAAACACAATCACAAGACAATACTTGCTACCACGAAGCGATTGAGTACACATTCCAAATAGACCAATATAAAGAATATCAAGAGCTCTCTTGGTGCTAAGAACTCCTTCGGATTTGAAGGAGGACTTGGTTTGATTTCCTTGGGTACAAGGTTGGCATTCCTCTTTATTTAGAAAATCCAATTTGGGAAGTCCCTTCACCAAGTCCTTTGTGCTCAACTTCTTCATTTGATGCATATGTACATGACCGAGCTGGCGATGCCATAAAGAAATATCATTCAAATTGGCAACAAGACATCTACCAACAATAGGCTTTATATAGTCAAGCACAATAATGTAAAGATTACCATTTCTAGTTCCCTTATATATGACATTGTAGGAGAGCGAATCTAGAATCAAGCATCCTACATAAGTAAATAAAACAAGATAACCATTATCACAAAGTTGACTAACACTTATTAAATTGTGATATAGGCCATCCAAAAGAAGCACACTCTTGATACATAGTGAATTGCCCACATCACCCTCACCTATTACCTTACCCTTGTTGTTATCCCCAAAAGCCATCGATCAACCTTTATTCTTTGTGAATTTCTTAAAGAGACTGATTTCACCCATCACGTGTTTAGAACATCCGCTATCAACAATTCATTGGCCTTTAACCTACAAGAAAGGAAGATAATCAGTGCCCAATTCAAACTTTGGGATCCAAGGTTAGCTTGGGGACCCACTTCATCTTGGGGTTGGTCCCTTTCTCCATGTAAGGACAATAAGTAGAATAGTGGTCATCACTCTTACAATGAGAACAAACCATAGGGTTCTTTGATTTAGATGACTCTCCATGGAAGATTGAAGATTCCTTGCTCTTCTTCTTATTATCCTTACCTTTTCCTTTTAAAGTGCACTAATATACAAGACCACTCTTACCACTATGTTTGGTGGAGTGATCCAAGACTTCATTAAGGGATTTCTTACCTTTAAGGAATGTTTGCAAGGTATCTCTCAACTTATGATTGTCATCCATAAGAGTGATAATCTAGTAGAAGATAAACTAGCAATAACATCATTAACATGCAGTAGGTCAACCTCAAGATAGAGGGTTTCAGTCAAATATGAATCCTTTTCAAGAGTAATAGAAGAAACATCCTTGGTAGGCAAAATAGTTCTAGAAGATAAATCATCTACTTGAGCAAGAAACCTAGCATTTTTCAATTTTAAGCACTTGAATCTATTTAAGATAAACATCTTTCTCATCTCTACGAGCATCACAAACAAGCTTAAGTACAATATTTTCAACTTTAAGCAACTCAAGCTCATCAAGGCATTTTTTGTTCTCTTCCTTAAGACTAGTGATATTCTTAAGGTAGATCCCATTCTCAACTTCAACCCCATTGTATTGGATCTCAATATCAAGAAATTGGCCTTGCAAAGAGTCAATGCTCTCAAGATGAACTTTCTCATTTTAACCAAGGATGCCAATTTTAGCATAAAGATCATCAATATTTTACCCAACCTCTTCTTCTTAGATTTACATTTAGAATAATAATAATGGGTAGCATTAAACATATCGATGATAGTCTCTTTGGATAATTCATACAAGCTCACCTCACTTACCTCACTTACCTCACCTATGTCTTCACTTGTGGAGACCATGAGTGCAAGGTGGCACTCTCCTTCATCAGAGCTTGAGCTACTAGAGGAGGACTCCCCCCAAGCTACATGAGATGCATCTTTGTTTCTCTTCTCCTTCTTTTCCTTCCTCTTATACTTTCCCTCCTTCTTTTAATCATCCTTCTTCTTGTGACTTCTCTTATGGTGGCTCTTCTTGGCCTTTGGGCATTCATTCTTGTAATTCCCCTTTTTCCCACATTTGTAGCACCTTAGAGTTGAGGATAAGGAAGGCTTTCCTTTGAAGTGCTTTCCCTTGGATTAGTTAGCTTCATGATCACTAGGTCCATCATCTTCACTTAAGGATGTAGGAGAGGACCAACAAGCAAGTTGTTGTTTAAGGATCATTGCCTCCACTTGGGCTTTGAAGGCAATATCTTTGAATTCTTTGACTCATTCTCATCTTGCTTCTCATCTTATTCTTTCTTATCTATCCTTGGCTCATGGGCTTGAAGGTTTCCAATGAGATCCTCCATGGATAGACCTTGAAGGATTCTCACTTCTTCAATGGGATCTGTTATCTTAGGAAGGGACCTAAGTATCTTGGATTTAATTGCACCTCTATCCAAGGGTTGTTCCAAAGCTGCAAGTCCATTGACGATGGTGTTGAACTGGGAGTACATGTCCCCCACTCTCTCCTTCTTACCCATTTTGAAGTTCTCAAGCAACCCATTGAGCATGTAGATCTTAGACTCCTTGACTTGTTGCATGCATTCATATGTGATGCACAACTTGTTCCAAATCTCATGGGTTGTGTCCCATGTTGAGGTTCAGTTGAACTCAGAAGGAGTGAGGGAAGCATAGATGATGCTAACTTCCTTGGCATTGAGCTATGCCTTCTTGACTGTAGCTTCATCCCAAGTGGCTACATCACCAGTTGGCTCCTTATATGGGAGGATCACCACCTTCCACATGCCGTAGTTGGTTCCTTGGAGGAAGAACTACATCCACCATTTCCAATAGAGGAAGTTGGCACTATCGAACATTGGTGGTCGAATGGAGAAGCTTCCCTCTTGATTGAGTGGCCCAAGTAAGTCACCCATCTTCTCGTCTCATGGGAGATGTGTCGGAGAAGACCGTGGCTCTAATACCACTTGTTGGATCTAAGGTCTCTAGTGGTGGGAGGTGAATAGAGATAAAAACACTTACATAAAACTTGTTAGACCTTCAATTTACTTCAAATAACTTTAATTGCAAATAGTGAATCTGATGACAATTGAAACATACAAAGAATAGATGAGAGAAATTGAAGTGAACAATATGTTTTAGAGTGGTTCACTCTCTAAACTAGGAGAGAGTCAGTACACTACCTAGAGAGGTCAAACTCTAGGATTTCTAAGATGTCTACTCCTTATATTCACTTATAAGAGTTCCAACAGTTGACCTTCCTTTTCTAGGACAAGGATACCCATCTTCCCTTTTAGGCCAAGTGAGCAAACAACCTTACAATCAAGGTCTTACCTATCCAAGAGCTGGTCTTCTACCTCACAACAGGTCTTACCCACTCTTGCAATCAGCTGGATGCCTTTACCAAGGTCCTCCTCGTCATGCAATGAGTCTTTGGTCTTGAGGATTTACGCATCAAGCTCCTTGGATCTTCTATCTTGATCTTCTCCTTCACTCGGAGTAGCCTTGGGCACCTTCTTCTCCAACTAAAGAAGCCTGATCCTCCTCCTTCTCTTGGAGAAGCTTTCACCAATGGAGTTTTCAAGAAAAGGGATGGAGAAAGAGAGATATGTAGAGCCTCACAAGTGTACAAAGGTGGCTCCCTCACAAGAATCTCATATCACTCATAATGCACAAAAGAGTTGCACCCAAGAGAGAGAAAGGGACTCAAGTGGACTAAAGCACTCAACTACAACAAAGACCTTGAATAGCATGAATGCGAAACCTTGGGATGAACCCCAAGAGCTCCTATTTATAGCTGGGGGTGTCCACTAGAGTGTGAAAACACTTGTACACATTTACTAGCCATTTGGAGGGATGAAACGAATATAATTTTGAGTTTTGCACCCCTCTATTGGTTAGAATCACTTTTTCTACATTTTTCATACAGTGCATTTGGTCCATTTTCTTAAAGATAACTCGACCGATCACACTATGCAACAAGACCAATTTAAACCATCAGTCTTTGATGAATTTTACAAAATGAATTTTAAGTAATCGAACATTAGAATTAAGTGTTCTTGATTTTTTTCTCATCTTAGTTACAAGTGATATCATCAATACAAATGATTACAAAATGTTCTAAGGTGATTGGAGTGTTTTCCCAAACATGCATTTGCATTGCTTTTGACTTGAACTAAGCCAAGCTAGGGCTTGAGTGATTTGATCCTTTTCATGTACCTAATTCCTGAAATCAATATTAAACAAACATATTAGATACATATGAATGGAATGGTTAAGTCATTATCAAAATATGGACAATGTACAACACTTAGGTCAACACTAAGTATAAAGATGTTACCTTTTCCTAGGATTTGAGTTTATGTAATGATTTTTGAGTAGTTTATCTTCTTGGATGAACCCCAAACCTTGTGCATGAACTTTCCTTGGTAGAGGAAGCTCTAGACCTTGCTTTCATGTGGAAAATGATATCTTTTTCTTTAAAATGATGGTCACTGCTTAGGGTTTTTGAGCTGATTCTCCCTCTTGCTTTGCAACCAAATGACTTAGTTCTTGGTGCTATTTTGCTTGATCTTTATTCGTCAACCAATGTCCTTGACTTAGTTTCTATTTTGGGTTTTCTCTTATGCACACAACATGTGGTTATGTTTCCCCTCACAAATGATGGTTTGGTTTCCCCTCAATTGATGGCATTGGATTCCACAATTGATGGTAACACTAGATGCCACAACCAATGGTTGACCCATGTTCACAGTCGATGGCTTGACTACATCATGTATAATGACCCTTCTAATTCATAACTCGATGGTTTTCTTAGGCATATGGTTCAAGGTTTTTCTTGTATTACATCTGATGGATTTGATGATGTCATTAATAGATGGTGCTTTTGAAGTCAAAAAATGATGGCCCTTGTAGTTGTATAATCCAATGACATCTAATGATCTAATGGTGGTGATAATGGCACGTGATCCCATGGTTTGTTTGCCTTGAACCTGGTAGTTTTATGTGTTGTCTGTGATACGATGGTTTGTGCTTGTTGCACTAGATCCAATGTTTTGGATTTGATGTTTTAGAATTGATGGTGTTGAGCCCATGAGTTTGTAGTATTACCTTTTCCCTTGAATCAATACAATCTGATGGTTTTGCTTTTATAGAAATCAATGGTTTTTTGAACCCTAAGTTTTGATTATTTGGTTTGAAGTTACAATCCAAAGGTTACATCTTGAGTTATCTATGAATCGTTACTTGAAGATAATATTGGATTAGATGGTAATTCTTTACCTTGTGCATCCATGATCAGATGGGGATTCTATGCGTGAAGAATGTACTTTGAACTAAGCAAGTGTATAAAACCTATGGTTTAGCTTGAGGTGCTGATTTGTAACATCACTTCCACATATCTTGTTGAACTTAAATTAATGCAATTAAGGAATGATGGTTAATCATACTTAGCTTCCTTGTATGATATTATGAAGGAATATTCTCTCTAATGTTTTTTGTAACCTTGATATGTTAACATGTGGTTTCATTAGCCTTATGATTTATTCTTTCTTTTATGCTACCATGTGAACACCATAGCTCTTTAGTGTAAAGTTATGCTAAACCTATGTATCATAAGTATGGTGATGGTATGTTAAACCTTATTCAAGGTGATTGAAAGATAATGATGATCATGTAGGAAATGACGTTTTGGTCTTTTGATGGTCTTAATAACCTTTGGGCATGTCTTGAGCCTAATGGAGGTGTAATCATATTTATGTTGATAAGAGTTGGTACCTTGGGATAATTCCATGGGGACTTATTTCCTATGATGGTGAGGTGACAAGTATAGTCTGATGAATGGCTATGATATAGTATCATGTGATGTTGAGATGAGGAATTATGTCTCATACATTTTTTTATCTTTAGGAGTTTTTATATATCTATGTTTGTTAGAAATAAATTAGGGTTTATATGTCCACTTGTTTGATGCAGCCTTAATTCACCCAGTTGGCATCAACTAATCCAGTGAAATCCTAATCATGTAGTGCCCTATGCCATAGAACCATTCAATGTCAAGACTTGCTGGATGGGGAAACCAATGTTCCTAAGGGAAGCTTGGAGTTGCATACATAAACGTTGAACATGCATAGGTATAGGGAGTGTACATACTTGACATCTTGATCCCAAGGTTATGGAGGATGGCTGCAGGCATGCCTCGAATTAAGAGTAGTTGAGTTCGTGTCTTGGATATTTGTATATGTGATGTGATTGAGGACAAATATGGTTGTACCTCAGATGATAGGGTTTTGTATACCCTGGTCTCTAGTGCCATGCCCCAGTACCAAGGGAGAACTAGGTGTTAGAAACTTGACTATATGTTACCATAGGTAGTTTGACTGATATGTCACTGCAATTCATTCCTACTGAATGAGGAGAATAGAGCTTAGGATTTTGACTCTCCAAGATCTTGTAAAGAACTGATTGGGACCAAGCGGTTGTCAGTTGGATGTTTGGGTGGTATGACTCAAACTCCCCATGGCTTAATTAAAGATGTAATCCAGTCATGTAGTATATCTGCTAGGGTTATACACAATGCTTCACATTGGATGATAACCTTTGTTTGTTCCTTTCATATATAAATGTTATATAATGCAATATAGAAGGTAGCCATACTTATTCTGCTAGACTGCTTATGCTGTTAGCTATGCTTATGTTGTTAGTAATGTATATTATGATTATCAGGCTAATGATGATAGTTTTATATGTTCCTTTACATGCCTTGTTAATCATGATAGACATTGTGTCTATCTATTTAACATGCTTAAATATTTTAGTCACTTAACTTATTACAATCCATAAGCATTGTTGAGATTTATATCTCTCATTGGGACATGGGTCTCACCTTGTGAGTCACTACATATTTATAGGTGGTCGGTAGCCATGGAAGAAGACCCATGGTAGTGAGGAGGAACTATGGTGATGGACCGTAGAGAAGGTTATTAGATGTATAGTGTGCCCTAGTGCCGTCCTTGTACTCTCAGGTCTGTGCGGGAAAATTTGTATATGATGTTTCAATCGAATCGAGTTTTTTGTAGCATTTTGATGCTTTTACATGTGGATAATGTTCTTTTGTATGTAAATGTTGTGGTTGAGGACACAGAGTAGTTGTAAAAGATACTTGGCATAATATGAATATATGCAAGATGTCAGACCTTTATGTAAATGTTCTTGATTATGCTAATGGAATAAATTGGTTTTAATTATCCCCATTTTCTTCTATGTGGTTAATTAGTGATTGATCACGTTTCAAGTTTTGAGAAGTCTCATGTAGCGTGAAGGGTTCTCACAAGTTGATATCAGAGCTTTAGGTACACTGAGTCTACATGGATACTAGGACTTAGGACTAGGATGATAACTAAGTAAGAAACATGACATGTAAACATGATGCATACTTCCTGAACTCACTACTTGGATGCCCTGTCCAAGTATCCAATTATTGAAGAAAATCTAAGCATTGAACTTTTAGATTGCCGTCTTCCTTATTACTCTAATCAAGTAGTCAGTTTGAAAAAAATCTAAAGATCATAATGCATAAGAAATCATGGTGAAAATATCTTAATCTTACGCTAAAGAAAGATGAGAATCACATCGTAACCTATCAAAATTTGAATGTTTGGTAACTAAAGAGAATGATACAACAACATGAAACCTAAATCTGAATACAAATATGCTAAAGAGGATTTCTTGAAGCTATAATTCTAGAAGATAACAAAGTAAAAGACAGATGAATCCATGTTATGGAACGATTCAAGGTATAAAATCCATGTAATAAGAAGAGAAGTACTTAGATAAGTGTGATATGAGAAGATGCATAAGAACAATGACAGATGAATAAAATGGAACCTGATTAGAACTCAAACCAATCTATGTGTGTAAGGAAGTGTTAAAGTAAAATTGTCATGACAGGTGAAAGAAATTAATGAGGAAAGGTGAAAAATAATGAGCTACCCCTTGGTAAGTGATCAACATGATATGAATGAACACACACATAATAATGACAAAACATCAACAAGAAAGAGCAATGAAGCAAATAATCATGATTATTCCTATGTAGATGGCAAGGAACTTAAATGAAAAAGGTAAAATGATACATAAAAGTTGTAACTTGCATGAAGAAGATAGAATTGGTAACCCCTTTCTAGTAATCCCTGGACAATGTTGCTATGTTGTGGGAAGTGTATTTTTCTTTGTGTTCCTCCTTTTTGGGGTTCAGTTTTCAAGTGGATCTTATGCCACTTGGTGCACGTGGATTCCTTATAATCCTAGATGGTGGATATCTTATTATAGCACATGGTTCCTTAGGACCATGGTTCCAAGATGATGACCTTCCGTGATGAACATGCTTTTTGAGCCTTCTAAGAGTTAGGAAGACTCCTCCTATAGTTTTGAGTGAGTTATGATGGTGGAGAAGTGGATGAGACACAGATGTGAGTTCCTTATAGCACACATAGTGGATACCCAGGTGACCACTCATAGTATCCAAGGTGTACTAGTAGTATATGAGTTTGAAGATGTTATCATATGAGTTTCTAGTATTCCTCAAGGGAGTTTGATGTTGAGATGCTTCAAGTGATAGATTGGAAAGAAGAAGAGTGATTAAGTGATACTATATATGGGCTACCGATAGCTGGGCAAGACCACTACCAAGGATAAATGGTTTGTTGATCAGTTAACATGTGCTACAATGTTCGTTAAGATAGATCTGAGGTCAAGATATCACTAGATGAGATCAGAGTGGATGAAATAAGTTGCATGGTCACTATGAGTTCATGATTGTGCTATTCAGACTAACCAATGCGTCAACAACATTTATGGACTTGATGAATAGAGTCCTCAGGTTGTTTCCTTATGAGTTGTGGAAATTTTTGTTGATAGCATCTCAACATACTTTAGAGATGCTTCAGAGATAGTCAGTATCATTGACAACATCTTCGTTAAGCCCTAGGATTGTTAAAGCAACATTAATTGTGTGACAAGTTCAACAAGAGTAAATTTGGGGTTGACTAAAGTGTATTCTTGAGGCTATGATATATATTCTAAGTATGTTGTGTAATTCCAAGTAAGGTGAAGACAATGGTAGAGTGGGAGAAGTCCCAGACACTGACTAAGATCCAAAGCTTCTTAAGCCTAGCAGGACACTACATGAAAGTCCATTCAAAATTTCAGTACCGTTGCTGTACTTCTAACAAGATTGACTAGGAAAGGTGTTCCTTCTTGGATGGAAGGATAGGTGTCAGGGTTGGTGTCAATTTTCTTTCTATATGTTGAAGAAAAAATTGACAAAGTGTTCTAGTGTTTGCATTTCCACAACAAAGGGAAGGATACACTGCCTTTTGTAATGCTTCAAGGAACAATTTGGGATACATGCTGATATGATATATGATCAACCAGGAATTCAACATCGTTAATGTTTGCATACAAGACATAGTATTGCTCTTTGATGTGTCGTGAAACAAGACATACCAACATCACTATAGTAGGAGGATGTACAGTTACAATTATCTCAATTGGTAGGATCGTAGACATGGCTACAAGTCAAATCAACGCTGCTACAGCCAGACAGAGAAGTACAGGTGGATTATACCATGATACATGACATCAGATCAGGGTAGCACAACAGGAAGCATGATAGCTTCCATAGGTCAGGTGAAAAGACAATGTATAATTCTACAACTAGATAACTACTACAAATGATGCTGGTTTGAGTGAGATAGTACATGATGAGACTCATCTTCAACACATATGATGTATCATAAGGTAGAGAATGTGAAATGGAAATGAAGTATGGAACAAGGTATGACACATATATGGTCAAGTGCACAATTGTCATCCAGTCAATAAGAAACCTACAACAATAAGTTTATTGTGAAAGTTCAATTCAAACTTATGTGGAAGACAGATGGTCAGTCAACCATTCAGACGATTGGAGAATCTTCTAAGAGCATATTCCCTATAGTTCTTGGCAGTTACAAGATATCCACCTGATTGATTGAGTTTCTTACTATAACAACCATCAGGGGAGCATAGACATGACACCTTGTGAAGTTACATATAGTAAGAAATACATGACATTCTATTATTGGTAAAATCAAGTAAGTATGGCTTCTGAGTGATGTGTTGATACAACATACTATAGTGACATACATGATGACTCATCAACAAATAGAAATACTTCAAGATGAAAACTTGAGTTCCAAGTTGGAAGTTACTACCAATGTTGTACAAGTTTCACAATAGTTTTTATGTTCCATGATTGAGGAAGTGTCATCTTGGTATAGAATAAGAGATGCATATAGTGGAGGTGGAATTGCATGAGGATGTTCCTTATGTGGAGATTTCTATGTTGACCCAAGATGATATGTACATGATTTGAGGGAGAAGAACATGACTTCTATGAGAGTGTTGTTACATCATTATGATATGGAAGTAACCATGTGGAGTTTAGAGGATGAGGTGCATAGGAGGTACCCATCTTTGTTGCCTTGGACTTTGGGGGTGAAATACCAGTTATGGCTTCATGGTTGTAAGACCCTGACCTTGATTTTTGGTTCAAAATGCTTTATTACCTTAATTAGATACTTAAGACCTTAATATAACCCTAATATGTGATTTGATATCATGTGACAAGCCCAAGTTTCAAGTTTGGTCCAGTTTGGACACTGTTTGAGCAAGTTATGCATTTATATGATTGTTTTGGAATTTTATGCAATTTACCCATATCTAGGATTTTTCTTGCAATTTTTTCATTCTTGTTGTTCCTAACATGTTTTTTTTTATCATACTTGAGTTAGTTGTGACTTGGGGCACTTGATTGCACCTTGGTTTGGTGGTGACATCTATCTACGGTTGAGTTTGGGTTTCCCTCTCATAGCTGGGCTGCCTTGAGTAGTGGAACTCAATGGTTCTCCTTATGAGTTAAGGTACGATGGCCATCCTGGAGTGTTGTGATCTTATAATGGTCCCTAGAGGTGTGAGGGTCGTGGTTTTCCCTCTTGGATCTCCTTGGATTGATGGTTTACAAAGTGGAGGTGCACACTGATGGTGGAGCTAGGGTTTTCACCCTTGTGACCAATGGGTCATGATCCGATGGTTCCCCTATCATTGGAGGTTGATGGCTGACCTAGAAGTCAGTATTCAATGGTCCTCCTGACTCCTACAATCGATGGACCTTCTGGTTTGCATGGACATGATGCTTTTGACCATGGACACATGGCAAACATGGCTAGACACCTTAACCTTCTCTTCTCACCCCTACATAGATTTTTATACCTCCCTCCTTGCATGAAACAAGATCTTTACACACAAATCTCTTCCCCTCTTCTTCCATTTTATTTGGATCTCATCCCCCTTGTGTGTGGAGGAGAAGGAGCCAAGGTAGGAGAACCTTGGCCGATCTACCTTGCATCTTCACCTAGGGTTTGAATCTACCCTCTCTGTGAGCTTGTGGAGCTTCCTTAGCTTGTTCTTGACCTAAGTTAGTAAGTTCCCCCTACTTTCCTTCATTTTAGTTTTTGTCCTACCTTATTCTCTCTTCTTCTTTGTCAAATCCATGGTGGAGCTTGTGCTAGAGCATGAAGAACACCTCTTTCTTGCTTCCTTGACCTAGGATTTTCTTCCTTTTTAGAGAAGGAGCTAGCTTGGCCGACTAGAGTGCTCAAGCTAGGGTTTCTACCATCTTTCCTTGATATAACTTTATGTTTAGCTTCATATTCATCTTAGAGGCGAGTTATATAACTTTCTTCACACTTACTGCTTACTACTAGCTTGCATGTACACGATCTTGATCCAAAACAAAGTTCTCAGTATAACGATATTACCTTTGCCTAGGGTTTGAGTTCATGTGATGATTTTTAAGTAGTTTATCTCTTAGATGAACCCTAAACCTTGTGAATGAACCTTCTTTGATAGATTAAGCTCTAGACCTTGCTTTCATGTAGTCAATGATCACTTTTGCTATCAAACAATGGACACTACTTAGGATTTTTGAGTTGATTCTTCTTCTTGATTTGCAACCTGATGGTTTGGTTTTTGGTGCTATTTTTCTTGATATTTATGTGTCAAATGATGGCCTTGACTTAGCTTCTATTTTGGGTTCTCTCTTGTATACAAAAGAAATGGTTATGTTTCCCCTCATAAATGATAGTTCGGTTTCCCTCAAACGATGGTTTTGATGCTCATAGGAAGTGGTTTCTTTTAATGGTTTTCCTTCCTCTTCAAATGATGTTTTTCACTTGGGTTTTGGATTTGTTTTCCACCTATTGACCACATCCTAAGGCTCTACTAGGATCCAAACTCGATGGTCCCTCTAGGTCATCAACCTTTGGCTTTCTAATTGAACACTTGATGGATCTTCTAACTCTTAGGTCAATAGTTTCTAATGACTCTTTGGCCGATGGTCTACAACCAATGGTGGCATTGGATTCCATAACCAATGGTGACACTGGATGCCACAACTGATGGTGGATCCCATGTTCACAATTGATGGCTTGACTAGGTCATGTTTAATGACCCTTCTAAGTCAAAACTTGATGGTTTTCTTAGGCATATGGTTCAAGGTTTTACTTGTATGACATCTGATGGCTTTGATGATGTCATTAGATGATGGTTTGATTGAAGTCATTAAACAATGTCCCTTCTAGTTGTATAATCCTATCACATCTCATGATCTAATGGTGGTGATAAAGGCATGTGTTCCCATGGTTTGTTTGCCTTGAACCTGATAGTTTTATGTTTGGTATGTGATTCGATGGTTTGTGCTTGTTGCACTAGATCCGATGGTTGGGATTTTATGTTTTAGAATCGATGATGTTGAACCCATGAATTTTTAGTCTTACCTTTTTCCTTGAATCAATACAATCTGATGGTTTTCCTTTTACAAAAATTGATGGGTTGTTGAGCCCTAAGTTTTGATGATTTGGTCTGAAGCTACAATCTGAAGGTTACATCTTGAGTTTTGTATGAATCCATACTTGAGGGTAGTATGGGATTATATGGTAATGATTTACCTTGAGCATCCATGATCACATGGGGATGCTATGGATGGAGGACGTGCTTTGAGCCTAAGTTAGTGTATGAACCTATGGTTTAGTTTGAGGTGCTGATTTGTAACATCACTTCCACCTATCTTGTTGAGCTTAACTTAATGCAATTAAGGAATGATGGTTAATCATATTTAGCTTCCTTTTATGATATGTTGAAGGAATATTCTCTCCAATGTTTGTTGTAACCCATATATGTTAACTGGTGGTTATCATAGCCTTATGATTGATGCTTTCTTTTATGCTACCATGTAAACATCATAGCTCTTTAATGCAGTGTTATGCTGAACCTATGTAACATAAGTATGACGATGGTATGTTGAACCTTCTTCAAGGTAATTGAAAAATAATGATGATCATGAAGGAAGTGATGTGATGGTCTTAATGATCTTTGGGCATGTCTTGAGCCCTTATGGAGGTGTAATATACTTTATGTTGATAGGGTTTGGTATCATGGGATAATGTGATAAGGATTTATATCATGTGATGGTGAGATGACAAGATAGACTCATAAATGGCAATGATATAGTACCATGTGGTGTTGAGATGAGGAATTATGTCTCATACATTTTATATATTATGGAGTGGTTATATATATATGCTTGTTAGAGATAAATTAGGGTTTGTATGTCCACTTGTTTGATGCAACCTCAATTCACCCAATTGAGATTAGCTAATCCAGTGAAGCCCTAATTATGTAGTGCCATGTGCCTTAGAACCATTCGGTGTCAGGACTTACTAAATGGGGAAATGAGTGTTCCTAAGGGATGCTTGGAGTTGCATACATAACAATTGAGTATGTGCAGTGATGAATGCATATTCATCTTAGTTTTAATCGCCACTTTTGGCCCAGTTTTGCACTGAATGCTAATATTCACCCCCTGAATATGCTCATATACAATTTTTCTCAGTTCCATATCATTATTTATAGTTTTGATCAAATATATTCATCTCCATTGTAGGATTGAACATCGCACTATGTGTGCCAGTGTAGGAGGTGTAGGGGATAGTGGTCCCGCTAACCGACTAGCGGGCCCCATAAACTTTTGATAAATTGTACCACTTTTTCGATGGTCAGTTCCTTCATCAGATAGCATCCTCATCAGTCAGAGGATTCATCAACGTAGGCCATTTGACCCTCAGTAATAGCCCCCCCACGGGGTGGGTTTGATTCATGATGACCGCGACCACGATCTCAAAGAAGGACCGCAATCGCGATCCCAAGGAGACATCACGACTACAGAAGATTGTGATTGACCACGAGTTAAATGCACCGCAATCGAGCCCCACATCTGCTCGACCGCGACTGCGGTGCTAGAAGACGCCTACACATCAACCTGCATGGAGATCATGACCTGAAGAGGACTGCGACCGCAATCAATGCTGACCGCGACCGTGATCGGTGCTAGATCGCGACCGCGATCTTACCCCTCCACAACTTGACTTTGACCACGACTGATACCACACCGTGACCACGACACTCCAGTGCAACTACAGAACACCACCGCAACCATGACCAAGCAAAGAAGGACCATGACCGCGGTATACAACCTCGACCGCGGTCAATACTTTGACCGCAACCAGTACCTCGACCGTAGAGTTAAGTCGGTGGCCTGCACCTATAAATAGGCCACTCACATGTTTTATCAAAGGATCTCTTCCACGACGCCGGGAGGATGCCGCTCTATGCCCAACCCTCAGGAAGATGATCTCCACCACCAAGGACTACCTCTATGGAGTTCTTACCTCTCCTCCATTTCTACTCCATCTAGATTTATCTTCTATCCACAAGAGTGGTGGGACTTCATATTTGTAGATCTACTCCGCCACCAGCCACCTACTGCTTCTTCTCCTGCGAGAAAGTGCACGAGAAGAGAAGGAAGAAGGAGAGAGAAGATTTGCCTTGCCTACCTTGGTGTTCTCTCCCTCTTCATTCTAGATCTGCTCCGACATTGTGTAGAAGACCGTTTCTCCACCGAGCTCCAGCCACTTTCTTCACCATGACCATGGTGGAATCTTCCCTCTCTCTTATTTTTCTTGTTTCAATTATGAGGAGTGAGTAGTCCTCTTCGATGGGGTGCGGGGACTAGCCCCACTTCTTATGCTTACATTTTCATCTCAAAACATTCCTTGTCTTGTATATAACTTTTCATCTCATGTTAATCGTTTGATGTGTGCTTGTGGACTAATCACCTACCTTGCATGATCTATTATAACCCTTTGTTGCAAAAACTTCAATACTTAAGTTTATTAATATCATTTAACATGGTTGATGCCTTAATGAGAACTTCTGAAAGATATCTTCAGAGTAGTAAGTGCGTGATCTGTAGGTGACGAGACATATGATGCCTATAGGTGATGCTTACGCAAACCTAACTTCTGTACGGAGGGTTCACAACTACATTTGGATGGTTTTATCTTGCCTGGATGTGTTTTGGACATGTTTGCATGTATAGTGGTGGTGAAACCCGGTTCCACCCCAGTGATTCTCTTCATTAATCTAGACTCCATTTGAATCCTATTCTTTACTTTCCTTGCATTTAGTTTAACTAAACCCAATCAAATCTTCATTCTAAATATTAGTCTTACTTGGACTGGATCTGACTAGAAAGATTCTTAAAAATGTTGTCCTTTGGTATTTGATCCTTAATTATACTCCAATAAGACTCGTCCGCTTGCGGGTGGTATTATTGCACAAGGTTTTGGTAAAAACTCAGGGATTTCAGCCCTGGGTGAATTTGTTAGTGCAGTAAAAACCATGTCAAATTATGGCGCCGTTGCCGGGAACAACATAATCATCTAGTTAAATCTAGTTCCATTAAGGCTAATCTAGGATTTTGCTTTCACTTTTGATACTATTGAGCATCTACTTGAATTTGACTCTACTCTACCCATCTTACTCCCGAAATATCTTTCCATCCCAGGTACCCCCAAGGACTAGTGCATGCACCACTCGAACAGTTCCGACCTTGCTGCTAGCTTTGACCCTGAGGTAGAAAGAACCTTTCATCGTCAGAGTAGAGAGAACCAAGCTAGGATGGCGCAAGAGGAGGAAATTTCCCGAAGGGTGGCTCAAGCCCTTAATCCGCAAAGAGATAGGCTTATGCAAGAAGCCCAAGCTATAATTCAAGAAGAAATCTAAGCAGCTCAAGCAGCATAGTTACAGAAGGACCTTAGAGAGTTCTCCATCCTTAAGGCTACTAACATTCATCACCCAGTAAAACCTCCTCCCATCAATGCTCCTAATTTTGAGATTAGGGCACATTGAGTTACTCTGCTTCAGAACATCCCTTTCTATGGTAAACAAGGAGAAGATAGTCAAGAACACCTTCTAAGGTTTATAGACCTATGTGCTATGACAAAGCAGAATGGAGTCACGGATGATACCATCAGACTCCATCTCTTCAAATATTCTCTTGCTAATAGAGCCATGAGTCGATATAACTCCTTGCAATGCGAACCCATCACCACCTGGGAACAACTTCAAAATGTTTTCCTGGAGAAATTCTATCCGCCTTCCCTCACCTATGAAATTAGGGGCAGCATAACACAATTTGTTCAGGTCCTTGGAAAAACCCTTGCAGAAGCATGGGAAAGATACAATGAGCTTCTACGCAAGTGTCCACACCATGGCATTCCTAAGAACTAGCTCATCAAAATCTTTTATAGGGGTGTGGATGATGATATCAAGAAGTTTTTAGATTACTCATCTAGAGAAAACTTCATGCGTCAAAGCTATGATAGCGCATGGAAGGTTGTCACCCTTGGAGCTAAAAATCAAGCCAAATGGGGTAGACCCATAGGGAAAGGAGTGCTGAAGGTAGCTATGGCAGAAGCTACTCCTGAGTACAAGTCTATCGCGAATCCCTAAAGCTACTAGTTGCTAAGCAAGACAATCTCAAATCATCTTTTGCCGCCTATGAAAGGAGGCGCTCGCCCCCTCGACAACAAGAACAAGTCAAGTCAGCTTCACTATTTTGTGAAGCATGTAAAGGCACTGATCATTCTACTCTATCCTGTAACATTCTCTATGATGTTGTTCTGGGATATGCTTGTACCCAAGGAGGTAATGGTCAGATGGAAAATCTGAATGCTATCCATACTATCCCTGGTCAAGGATATTATAATCCGAATCAGAATAGGAACCATCTAGGTTTTTAGTACGAAAATCCTTCAGGAGCAGAAAACTCACAACAACTCAATTTAGATAATCAACAATGAGGTCCACCAGGATACCAGTATAACCAACAACAAATTTTAGAAATCAAGGGAACTTTAGAGGTAACTTTCAGAATAGAAACTACAACCAATATAAAAAAACTCTCAGTTCCATAATCCTAACCAAGTCCCTTATCAACATAAACAACAAGGGCCACAAGCCAGTCACATCTCTTCTGACAAAAAACTGTCAGCTATTGAGAAGATGCTTCAGTCTTAACAGACTATGATAGTAAATTAGTAAGCCCATCAAAATGCTATTGAATCCCAACTAGCTCAACTTTCAGCTAGCCTCAAGCCACCTACTAGAGCTTTTGCTGGCCAACCAGAGAACAATCCTAAGCATCCAAAGCAACTGAAAGCTGTCACCACCCAATCAGGAATAGAATATTCTGATCCTCCTGTCGAGACAACTATGATAGTTATAGAAGAGGATGACTTGGTGACTGCCCAAGACTCTATAGTACCTGAATCTCAACCGAAAGAACCACCAACCACTGATAAGACAGACAAAGCAAGTTCTGAGGAACCTATTGTTCCAGAAACATAAGACACACCTGAGCCGGATGTACCAGTATACAAGCCTCATCCTCCTTTCCCATCTCAACTGAAACAGACAAGGCTTGATACTCGTTTCAATAAGTTCAAGGAAGCAATGAAGAAGCTTCATGTTGATATACCCTTTCTATATGCATTGGTTGAGATACCAGCCTGGACGAAGTACTTAAAATTGCTCCTTACAAGGAAATATATAACTGAAGAATATGAGATAGTCAAGTTAACAACAACTACTTCCGATATTATTTAGAGCAAGATGCCCAAGAAGCAGAATGACCCAGGATCCTTTGGAATATCATGTCATATCGGTGAATCCTCATGTAAGAAGGGATTGGCGACCTTGGTGCTAGCATCTCTATCATGCCACTTAGCCTTAGAAAGAGGCTGGGGTTTGCAGAACTTCTCCCATCTGGCATGATCATACAGCTTGCAGACAATTCTATGACTCTTCCCTTGGGAATCATTGAGGATGCCCCAGTCAAGGTAGGCAAAGACTCTTATGTCCCATGCGACTTTGTCAACATGGACATAAAACAGGACTCTAGATACCCTCTTATCTTTGGCCATCCATTCATTTCCACTGTAAGAGCTCTGATTGATGTTGAAGTAGGAACCTTACTCCTCAAACTAGGTAAAGAAATACTAGAGTTCAAAGTTTTTGAAAGTATGCGAAGACCAAGCATGCAAGAAGAAATCTATTTGATTGATTGCATAGAGAAAATGTAACTCCTCACACAAGAGAATTACGAACAAGACAATCCTTTAGAAGTGGCTCTAACAAACTCGATTGCTGATAACTCCATTGACGAACAAGTAAAGAATTATGTTCTCTAACTCAATGCTGTAGAAGAAGATCCTGAAGCTAAATTTGAGGAACTCAAGGCTGTGAATGTAACTAAAAACCTATACGAGAAACCAGAGGCCCCCAAAATGAAGCCCCTACCCAAGGGACTGAAGTATGCGTTTCTGGATGATCTCAAGGTTTGTCCAGTTATTATAAATTTTGATCTAATGTCCGAACAAGAAGATAAACTTCTGACAGAATTAAGAGAAAGAAGAAAAGCTATCAGCTATAAGATGAGTGATCTCACTGGGGTCAGTCAAGCACTCTGCATGCACAAGATCCCCATGGTGGAAGACCACAAGCCGATTGTTGAACATCAATGGAAGCTTAATCCTAATATGAAAGAAGTTGTTCACCTTGAAGTCATTAAACTGCTCACTATAGGAATCATCTATCCTATATCTGACTCGCCATGGGTGAGTCCTGTACATGTTGTCCCAAAGAAAGGTGGCACTACTGTGATACATAATGAAAATAATGAACTCATCCCCACTCGAACAGTCACTAGCTGGAGTATGTGTATTGATTATAGGAAATTAAACAAGGCAACATGCAAAGATCATTTTCTGATGCCTTTTCTTGACCAAGTTTTAGAGCTGCTGGCCCACCGAGAATATTTTTGCTATCTTGATGGTTACTCTGGATTCTATCAAATTCCTATACATCCATATGACCAAGAGAAGACAACTTTCATTTTCCCCTTTGGAACATATGCCTTCAGAAGGATGACGTTCGGGCTTTGCAATGCGCCTACAACCTTTTAACGTTGCATGGCAGCCATATTCGTTGGTCTAACTGAAACTATTATGGAAGTTTTCATGGATGATTTTTCCGTCTATGGGGATTCATACGACTCATGCCTGAAGCACCTCTCCCTCATCCTCAAATGATGTGAAGAAGCACATCTAGTGCTTAATTAGGAAAAATGTCACTTTATGGTGAAAGAAGGCATTGTCCTCGACCATAGGGTTAGTAATCAAGGGATTGAAGTTGACAAAGCAAAAGTCAAAGTGATTTCTAGACTTAGTATCCCAACCAATGTAAGAGAGGTCCGTGGATTTCTCAGTCATGCAAGCTTTTATAGAAGGTTCATAAAGGATTTCTCCAAGATAACCAAGCCTATGACAAACTTATTACTAAAGGACACTAATTTCCACTTTGATGAAGAATGTATCAAGAGTTTCAACAATCTTAAGCATGCCCTTACATCAACCCCCATCATTAGAACTCCAGATTGGGAGCACCCATTTGAAATAATGTGTGACGCCAACAATTACACTGTTGGTGCAATTTTGGGTCAATATATAGAAAAGAAACATCATGTCATATACTATGCATCTAAGACCCTTGACGAAGCTCAGAGGAATTATGCAACTACCGAGAAGGAACTTTTGGCATTTGTGTATGCTTTGACAAGTTTAGATCCTACCTCATTGGTTCCAAGGTCATTGTCTACACAGATCATGCTACAATCCGTTACCTCCTTGCAAAGAAAGATGCAAAACCCAGACTAATCAGATGGATTCTCCTATTGCAAGAATTTGATCTTGAGATAAGAGATAAGAAAGGAATGGAGAATGTTGTGGCAGACCACTTGAGTTGTATCCACACTCTGGAAACTGAAAAGATCCCGATTAATGACTCTCTTCCAGATGCCCAACTCATGAAAGTCTCAGAAGCTACTCCTTGGTACTCGGACTATGTGAACTACCTTGCAGCTGGTGTCATCCACCCTGAATGCACCGACAATGTACTGAAGAAATTCATGCACGATGTGAGGCAATATCACTGGGATGAGCCATACCTCTTCAAGCTCTATGCTGATGGTCTCTACAAACATTGTATCATTGAGGAAGAAGCTCAACTTGTTCTAGAGCAATGCCACTCAGGCCGAGTTCTAATAAAAATGCTTTGAAGGTTTTACAATGTGGCTTCTTTTGGCCAACCATATCCAAGGATGCCTACAACTTTGTTTTATCATGTAACAAATGCCAGAGGGTGGGTAACATAACAAAAAGAGATGAGATGCCCCTCCAGCTTTGGCAAGAAATTGAGATTTTTGACGTTTGGGGAGTGGACTACATGGGCCCATTCCCTTCCTTGCATGGATTTTGCTACATTCTAGTCATGGTGGATTACGTCTCTAAATGGGTCGAGGCCATACCAACAATTACTAGCTATTCAAAACCTATCATCAAAATGTTCAAAGATATTATATTTCCTCGTTTTGGAGTCCCACACGCTGTGATATCCGATAGAGGTTCTCATTTTTTGGAAAGAAGCTTCTAAGAACTGTTAAGAAGATATGGTGTTACGCACAAGGTAGATTCCTTATACCATCCACAAATGAGTGGGTAGGTAGAGGTTTCAAACTGTCAACTCAAATCTATCCTGGAAAAGACAGTAGGCCACAACAGAAAGGATTGGTCAATAAAAATCAATGACGCCTTGTGGGCCTACTGAACTGCTTTTAAGACTCCGCTTCGGACAACACCATTTAGATTAATCTATGGGAAGTCATATCACCTGCCCGTAGAACTTGAATACAAAGCTTGATGGGCAATCAAACAGCTAAATTTTGACATGAAGAAAGCTGGCCAAGCTAGGATTCTGCAACTTCGGAGCTGGATGAGCTCTGGATGACAACTTATGAGAATGCAAGAATCTACAAAAAACACATTAAGTTATGGAATGATGGTCATCTGAAAAGGAAGGAAATACAAGTGGGAGGCCGAATTCTATTGTTTAACTCAAGACTGAGATTGTTCCTAGGGAAATTCTGCTCTCGCTGGTCTGGACCATACATTGTCAAGAGCATCTACCCACGTGGTGCCTTTGTTTTATGGAGTGAAAAGTCAGGTGATTTTGTGGCAAATGGCCAACACTTGAAGAGATATTTCACTACAACTGATACTAGCATTGAATAATCACTGAATCTTTCCAAACCAACATATCTACCAGAAGATTGAAGGAATCATGTCGAGCCAACAACATAAAACAAAGGAGCTTGTCGGGAGGCAACCCAATCCTTCATTTAGCTTTTATGTTTCAGGTTTGAATTAGAAAATTTTTCACACAGTAGATATCTCATCGCAAGATGAAATCTTAAGTTCTGATAATTTTCATTTTTGAGATTTCAAATGGAGGACACGTTGCTGAGAGGAACACAACCACATCTGGTGGTCCAACTGGCATGATTTTTCCCCTCTGTCTCAAATTTACAGTTTGCTCGGGACGAGCAAATTTCTAAGTTTGGGGTGGAGGGTGGGTGGTACGTACTTTACTTTCCACCTACACCCATCTATTTTAGACTTAAGATTCCATCTTTGTAGTTTTGATCAAAATTTTCAAAAATTTTCTAGTTTTCAAAGTAGTTCTATATAGAAACTTGATGATGTTTTGACACTTCTATTTCAATCAAAGCCTTTACCTAGCCAACTATTTTCTTTGTCTATGCAATTTTGAATCATTATACACTCCTTATTCAAAGAAAAGCCTCAAGAGGGACAATTTCTAAAACTAGACGAAGGTTAGAAATCACCATGTGAAGCTTATGAATCCTAACATCATGATCCTTTAGCAAAAATGGCAAGTATCTGTCAAACTGAGAGGGATTAAACTCATCATGCTTCCAAACTGACTAGTGGAACAATATCATGAAATCTCCATTGGATCCACATCAATTCATTATTTGAGCATAGTATGATAAAGAGAACAACATGGTGCACTAAATCATAAATCAAGTTGCATTATGATCTGAACTCTCTTCTACACTTCTTCTACCATCTTCTTACCCCTCCATCCATCAAAAAGAAACAAAAAGCCATACAAAATAGTGCCAAACCCTAAGTTTGGGGTGGCACACCATCCCTCTCTTTATTCACTTCTTCCATACCCCTCTCTATTTAATCGGGGCGTACCACCAAAAATAAAAGATGCCAATGAGCACCCAAAAAATGCAATCTCGAGTCAAATAGAGGAGAGATTTGCACAAAAAATGCAATCAATGTAATTGCAACCATATAATAAAATCTCGAGTCGAATAGAGGAGAGATTCACTACTTCCTTCCATACCCCCTCACTCCGTTTTCCTCCTACAGGCACAATGAATGCCTCATTTTGGCCACTCTTTTGTAAAATACTAGTGTTAGATCAGATGCACACATGTTGTTCTTTAGGTATCTCTGGACTCTTACAAAACTCTTAGACATGCTTGATGTTGGAAAAAGTGGGTAGGAAGTGCTTTTGAGAAACAAACTCATGAACGAAGATATTGTAAGATGTGTTTAGTGATCTCAGGAAGTTGAGATGCTAAGCCATACAAAATAGAAAAGAAACAATCGTGATGTGATGATGAGGCAATCACATGAGTTGAAAGTATTCAATTGGCGATTGTTTCAAATTTTGTGTTACTCGAGGACGAGCAACATTTAAGTTCGGGGTGTTTTAATGAATGCATATTCATCTTAGTTTTAGTCGCCACTTTTGGCCCAGTTTTGCACTGAATGCTAATATGCACCCCCTGAATATGCTCATATACAATTTTCCTCAGTTCCATATTATTATTTAGAGTTTTGATCAAATCTATTCATATCCATTGTAGGATTGAACATCACACTATGTGTGCCAGTGTAGGAGGTGTAGGGGATGGTGGTCCCGCTAACCGACTAGCGGGCCCCAAAAACTTTTGATAAATTGTACCCCTTTTTTGACGGCCAATTCCTTCATCAGATAGCATCCTCATCAGTTAGAGGATTCATCAACATAGGCCAATCAACCCTCAGCAATAGCCCTCGCGTGGGGGTGGGTTTGATCATGATGAGCGCGACAACGATCTCAAAGAAGGACCGCGACCGTGATCCCAAGGAGACATCACGACTACAGAAGATCGCGATTGACCACGAGTTAAAGTGCACCGCAATTGAGGTCCACACCTGCTCGACCATGACCACAGTGCTAGAAGACACCTACACCTCGACCTGCATGGGGATCGCGACCTGAAGAGGACCGCGACTGTTATCAATGCTGACCGTGACCGCGATCAGTGCTAGATCGCGACCGCAATCTTACCCCTCTACAACTTGACTTCGACCGCGACCGGTACCACACCATGGCCGTGGCACACCAGTGCAACTACAGAACACCAACACAATTGCGGCTAAGCAAAGAAGGACCACGACCGCGTTATACAACCTCGACCGTGGCCAGTACCTCAACCACAGCCAATACCTCGACCGTGGAGTTAAGTCGGTGGCCTGCACCTATAAATAGGCCACCCACCTATCTTATCAAAGGATCTCTTCCACGATGCCAGGAGGCTGTTGCTCTGTGCCCAGCCCTCAGGAAGACGATCTCCGCCGCCAAGGACTACCTCTGTGGAGTTCTTACCTCTCCTCCATCTCAACTCCATCCAGATCTATCTTCTATCCATGAGAGTGGTGAGACTTCAGATCTGCAGATCTACTCTGCCACCAGCCACCTACTGCTTCTTCTCCTATGAGAAAGTGCACACGAAGAGAAGGAAGAAGGAGATAGAAGATTTGTCTCGCCTGCCTTGGTGTTCTCTCCCTCCTCGTTCCAGATCTGCCCCGACTTCGTGTAGAAGACCATTTCTCCATTGAGCTCTGGCCACCTTCTTCACCATGACCATGGTAGAATCTTCCCTCTCTCTTATTTTTCTTGTTTCTATTATTAGGAGTGAGTAGTCCTCTTCGCTGGGCTACAAGGACTAGTCCCGCTGCCCATGCTTACATGTTCATCTCAAAACATTTCATGGCTTGTATATAACTTTTCATCTCGTGTTAATCGTTTGACATGTTCTTGTGGACTAATCACCTACCTTGCATGATCTATTATAACCTTTTATTGTGAGAACTTCAATACTTAGGTTTATTAATATTGTTTAACATGGTTGATGCCTTGATGAGAACATCTAAAAGATATCTTCAGAGTAGTAAGTGCGTGATCTGCAGGTGATGAGACATCTAATGCCTATAGGTGATGCTTATGCAAACCTAACTTTCATACAGAGGGTTTGCAACTCCATTTGGATGGTTTTATCTTGCCTGGATGTGTTTTGGACATGTTTGCATGCTTAGTGGTGGTGAAACCTGGTTCCACCCCAGCGATTCCCATCATTAGTCTAGACTCTATTTTTATCCCGCTCTTTACTTTCCTTGCATTTAATTGCACTAAACCCAATCACCCCTTTGTTCTAAATATTAGTCTTACTTGGATTGGATCCGACTAGCAAGATTCTTAAAAATGTTTTCTTTTGGGATTCAATCCTTGATGGAGCCCCTACTTACGTGGAGTTGCGTGCACCACTAAAAATCCTAGAGGTAGTAAGTCTCTAAGTTTATCCTTGCGTATGCTATAATAAGATCTCCACCCACGTATGCTAAGATACGTGGAAGTCTTATCGTAGTATAGTTAAGGGTCGAATCCATGAGACAACGGTCTTGTTAAGAGTTTTAACAAGATGGAAAATGTAATAATCCTACTTATCCACTTAAAAGTTGATATTTAGATCAAAGAGTTGGTTTGATGATTAAACTAATGTGCTGAGAAAGTAAATAACAAGAAATTAAACTTAAAGTTGTAAATGATATTTAGAAACCACTAGGATGTGATCGAGTTTCACCTCCACTGCGCATGGATCAAAACATACATCATAATAACATGGCTTGCAAAGAAAAGGGGTCTAAACAGTTAATATCTTTGTAGACTTAGCTTCCTTTCAAATAGCTAACTATGAGAAACACAGGAGTGTTGCAATGCCAGCCATCCCCAAATGAATGGTCACTTACTTTGCATCGCTCCCCTCACAAAGTGTGTTCCTCACCCTATCAAGGTTGTACTTTCATACGTCAACTGGTTCCATTTCATAGTATGAAAGTACAACATTGGAGGTGAGTTTACTCCACTCCTTGAGAAATGTTCCTAGATACCGAATAGATGTATGGTGATTACATACCTCAAGAACCAACATGCATTCGATATTCAAATCTAAAAGTACAAACATAGACAATTCACACTAGTAGATAATAGATAACACAAGTTGGTGATCAAGCAACTGGCATTCATTAAACAATTGATGTTGAACTGAAAATATAGTATTTTTCTATTGCAAACTCATGAATTACAATGCATGAAATGAAAACACGGGTAGCGGGGCTACTCCCCGCACCCTAGTGTATGGGACTACTCGCTCATGGCAAGAACAAAGAAGGAGGCGGGAAGAGAGAGAGAGAGAGCATCATCTCCACATAGGAGGGAGGAAGGTCGACCCCTTGGAGTAGAGAGCAACTATCTTCACACCACTTGATTGACTTGATGAAGATGTCTTCACTTCCCACCTTCTATGTTGATGAGAGAGAAAGTAGCTTAAGGAAGAAGTGTGGATCTTAGACTGGTAGCCTTGGGGCGGAGGATGGAAGATGAAATAGCTCTGGAATGGTTGGGGTAGCCTTTGGGCATCCAAGAATTTGATGCCTAATGAGAAATCCTTTGGTTCTATTTATAGGCTTCCAAGGAGTCCCAAACGGTCGTGGGACCATTTGGGTCTTTAACAGTTTGGGGACCATTTGGCATGATGCAGTCTTGGGACCGTTTGTCTTCAAATGGTCTCGGGACCATTTGGCTTCATACGGTCTTGGGACCGTTTGACTTCATGCGGTCTCCAGAATGTTTGCTTTTATTCGGTCTTGGGACCATTTGAGTTCATACGGTCTTGGGACCGTTTGCCTTCATTCAGTTTCTAAACCGTTTGCCTTTGCTCGGTCTTGGGACCGTTTGAGTTCATTCGGTCTTGGGACCATTTGGACTTCATTTGGTCTTGGGACCGTTTGCCTTTATTTGGTCTCGGGACCGTTTGAGGTCATTCAGTCTTGGGACCATTTGGACTTCATTCAGTCTCCAGACCGTTTGCCTTTATTCAGTCTTGGGACCATTTGAGTTCATTCAGTCTTGGGACCATTTGGACTTCATTCGGTCTTGGGACCGTTTGGGGCTTTTGCAATTTTTTTTTGGGTTTTCTGTAAGAAGAAAAAGATAAATGTTAGTTTAATGGTGAATTCATAGTAACGTAGAAAGTTAAGGATTATATCTAATTTACCGAAGAAAGAGTATGGAAAATTAAGAAAAACTAGTAAGATAACATCACAAAATGGGAGGTTATCATCCCCCCTAACTTAGAGTCTAGCTTGTCCTCAAGATGGATAGAGCTAAGGCACGTAGTGGTGAGGCAATTTTATTTAGTGAAGATTTCTATACTCTTGCTTCAATTCTAAACCAGAGATCTCCTAGAGCTTTATCGGGGCTTATGCTTGCACTAACTCTTTAAGGTATCGAGAGTTGCGTGGATCTCAAGTTTCTTCCGTAGTGCGTAACTCGCATTGGGACCACCTTTTCCTTTATCATATTCTATGCATGTCTTTGACTCTAAGTAGTTTTATACTTCTTTGAAATTCCTACCAAAGGATAAGATAGGTATGAGGGTTGGCTAAAGGCTGCTGTATAACTCCCCCTTTTTAGTTGGGGAGGGTTTATCTAAACTTTTGGGATCTCACTACCGGGCGCGACACATCTGCCTTTGTGAGGGCAGCTAAATGTACCAGTCGGGCGAGTCCTTTATCAGGTTTTTCATATACTTGGAGACCTTAGGATCTCACTATCGGGCGCGACACTCTGCCTTTGTGAGGGCAGCTGAATGTACTGGCCGGGAAAGATCTTTATTAGTTCTTCGTATAAGTCCTTATGCATCACACAACTCTCATGTTTTTATTCAACACTCAGGCTTTTATTCATATGCTCACATGTTTAGGAATTGGGTATTTGGGATTTTATTTGGGCTGCCAAGCCTCTTTTTGAAAAGAAGAATACTATTTCTTAGGGTTTCCTGACATGCACTTATTATGGTTTCGTACTTGGTGGTCCACTTGCGAGGTTCCTTGATTTGGATTTTGCCTTGTTCCCTCCCGTCCTTGAGAGTGTTTAGCTTGTTTCGGCCAAGATGTTAACCTGTGGAGAGTCTGATGCAGAATTGAAGCACAAACATAGGAATCGGGGATGAAAGTGATTTATTAATTCGCCATTACATGCCTAAATGCTAATTATGTAGTTGCTTTTGAGGACTACTTTGTCTCTAATTTAGCTAGGGGTGACTTTTTTTTCAAAGCGAAAGTTGTTTTGTATGCAAGAGTTATTCTATCAAAGAAATTACTGAAAAGTCTAAGTGTCGAAGGAAAGGAAAAATATGTACAAAAGAACAGAGGTGAAAGAAAGAGTAAAGAGAAAAGGGTTTGAATATGACACCTCACCCTTGCCCAGTGTACCCCCCTAACATATCACTCACTCTGTCCTCAGGGTGTCAAAGTGATAGGTTGAGAAGTACATGGGTAAGGGTATTAAGGTTCTGTTTATCCCTTGTTTGCTCCATGAGATCGCAGGAGATTAGCTGCGAATTTTCCACGTAGAGCGTGGTAATCCACGTCCTTGATGTCCTCCACTTGTTTTCCAAGAACAGTGATGGTATACATCCAGTACAGGACATGGAAACCGTAGTCATTTGATTCTCTAATATGCTGGGGACATCTGTGGCTGAAGGCTGGGCGATGGAAATGTTCTTTGTCATACACCTTTGTGTGTTTTCCAAGAAGAAGGTGTAGTCGTTCAACACAATCCTTCGCCACTTCCTCCGTGGGCGTCTGTGCTGTAACAACATACTGTTTTTGGTTTGGATCAAACTGGCTGTCGGAACTATTGTAGATTATTGTGGTTCCTTCGTTAGGTTTGTTGCCAGTAGCATCCGGTGTTCAGAATGAAGAAAGGGAAGCATAATGAACTTCAGAGTTGTGTGTTGAAGATATGAGATAAGTGCCTCTGTGGTTCCGAAGTTCTTCGACCCTAATAGATCATCCTTCATGTATGCTGACGCCATATAAACCGTAGGGTGGGCCCGTGCTAGAAGAAACTGGTACACAGTCATCACGCTCACAGATAAAGAACATTTAATTTATACAGTTTCATGGAGAGAATTTGCCATTACCAGAATATCACCTTGCAAGAAAACCAGCTCATCGTTTTCTACGTATAGCCTAGACATGATGAGTCAGAGTTCATTGTCAGAAAGGCTCTTGCATGCATTAAGGTCAAAATTTGGAAACGTTGGTTCTATGGCAGATAGGGGCACCATTGGTTGGAATGCTCTATTGATGGTGACCCCTGTTATCAAGTCGATGTCCCCCTTATCCTATGCCACATCGAAAGCATAGGGGTCCCACTGGAGTTGTTCCAGGACCTTGGCGGTTTGTTGTTGCTTTTTCTCCAACTCCTTTAGAATTGTCCTGTATGGATGCTTTTGTGGATGTTGGATAGCAAAGAAGAGATACCGAGGTACGTCGTCTTGTGCCATTGTTGGATCCTTAAAGAATCATTTGTCACAAATGAGCTCCATGGCATAACGTCCTCGTAAGGAGTGCATATCCTCTATTGCAAGCTCGGTAAAGGGGATTTGCCTATTGAGCGCTTCTATGAATCGTATTGTACAAATAGCACAATCCCCTGAACTAGCTAAAGTTTGGACTGTTGGGTTGATGATTTGGAACCAGGGTTGGCTCCAACCATATCACAGAGATGGGCAAGCAACCCATATTATTTTGAGAAGCCGGAAAGGTATGCATCGTGCTTCCCCGGCTTCCAATCCAGCAAAATTTATTTGTCTGACCTTTAGCTCGCTGGCGCAGAAGTTGTACACCTTGGCGTCGTGGGCCGCGGTGTCGACAATCATGAGCAGCCAGTGGTCAGAAACTCTAAAGGGCACAAAAATGTAGCGTGCCTTTCGTGCAAGGCCAATTCACAGCCGCTCAATGGACTTTGCCCGAAAGTCCTTATGTAATAAGCTTAAGGATAGAATAGGTGAAGCGTTGAAGACAGGCTGCAACCTTTTTGGGCTCTGGAATTCCTCAATAGCGTTGGCAAGGAAAACACGGAAGATAGCCATCTTCACCGTCAATTGTGGTTGAAGGATGATACAAAAGTCTTCTCGTGTTAACTTGCGCTTTGTCTTTGTATTGTTGTAGATGATGTCCCCCCCGTCTTTGGCATCATCTACGATAGTGTTCAGGATGAAGATGTCCTGAACATCTAATGTAGAGATGGACGCCATGTCCAAGTCATGCATTTTGTGAGGTAGCGGTGGCAGCGGGGGAAGGTCTTGTGGTGGAGGAATTGAAGTCTGCTCATTGTCGTCTAGAAAAAGTGGCAGATCTTCATCTTTATCGGAGTCAGAATCAGAGTCAAGTTTATCATATGTGTCTAGACTCACTCTATCAGATTCTTCCTGCTCTGGGGGGAAGGCGCAGGTTGCTCTGGAGCAGAGTATTGATGGATGACTATTGTGGGTGGGTTAATGCTAGTTCCTAGTATGCATAATCTTTTTTGTCTAATAGAAGACACCAAGATGGTTAGACACTCAGCTTGTTAGCGAGAGGTCCCAGGATTGAGCCCAGGCCAGGGGATGAATAGAATGACCATTTTTTTTAAAAAAAGTTCCTAGTATGCATTGTTGGAACTCAGCAAAAGCTGCATCTTTGGCAGTGTCCCCCAGGGATCCCATAGCTGAAAAGTTAAAGAATTGGTCCCCATATGACATTGTGACATTGTCATTGTTATCAGGGGACTTGGGATCTTTGGTTCCACCCTCTTAGTGGCCTCTGTCCTTTCTTATTTTTGTGGGGTCTGCCCCTCTGCTGGTGCCCTCCCTAGCATTACCTGGGTCGTCGGGTTGATCGTCTAAGGAGGAGCTGTCATCGTTGGAGTCATCCGAGGAATCAGAGTCCTCATCATCATCTTCACTGTCATCATCATCGTTATTTGCTGCCTTTTCTTCTGCCTTCGTGATTGACTTCTTCTTACACTGCCGATGGATTGCTTGCAGCTCTTTGAGTGCCACTTGCACATGCTCGTGGGTTTCGAGCAGTGCGTCATGGCTATCTTTAAGATCCGCATATCTTGCTTCGGCAAAGCGGAGTCGTGTGGATAGATTGATTATTTGTGTGCGAAGGTCGTTGAGTTCTTTGTTGGAGTCCTCCTCTTGGAGGCGGATGAGTTGTACTAGGTTGTTGTTGATGTCGTCCAAGCACGTGCTTTGAGTAGTTTGCTGCTGCTGAAGCTCGCGGAGGGTCTCAGGCAAAGGTTGAGTTTGCGTAGAGACCCTGTCAACTTGCTGGGCCAACGCCTCTTGCTGGCCTTTCATCTCGAGTACCAACTCCGGCAGGTTTTGTAAGCGGATGTCGATGCGGTCGACTTGCTGGGCCACTACTTCCTGTCATTGTTGGATGCTTGCGACGATGCCTAGTAAGGCGTTATTCTGCTCGTTGGTCTTGGAGACCTGTGAAGCGATATCCTGAACACAAGAAAAAATAGATAATAATATGTTAGAAGGGTCGGTGAGGATGTTTCGAATGGCGTCAAATTGCCATCTGAATTCCTCACCGACTTGTGAAAAGGGGAACCCAGAGATGGAAGGGTGAGGTGGCTGGGGTCGGGGTGGAAGGGTGGTAGTGCCTTGCGAAAGAGACACTATTGATGGACCCACGAATTGTGTGGTGACTGTTGATGGAGTCACTAGCAGTATGGGGATGGTGGTGGTAGATGAGGTGGTGGATGGGAATGGTGGTGACATCCTGGGTGAGAAGGGATGAAATGGGAATGTTAAGGGGAAAGTGGTTGAAGTGAAGGTGAGATCGAGCGTTGAGGTGGAGAATGGAATGCCCGAAGAGAAAAAGAGTGAGGCAGAGTATGCGGGTGAAGTTGTGGATGTGGATGAAGAAATTATGGTGGGCGTTGTTGTGGAGAATGGGGGAAGAGTGATGGATGGTGGAATGGTGGAAGGTGGTGGTGTGGTGGCGGAGTTGGGGAAGGTGGTAGCAGTGGTGGTGGTTGTAGAGGTGAACGCAACATCCAGATCGAAGATGAAAGGTTCTGGTGTTTGGGTTACTATGTTTTCGGCACTATGTGGTGGCTCCGCCTCTGGGTTGATCTTTGATGTGGGCATCTATGATTGCTGTTGTTTTTGTATGCACAACTTTGAAGACCGTGTTACTAGAATTTTCTTTGGCCTTGCTGCGGGGGCAGTGATGCTGTGCTCTGTCTACCCTGCCTTTGCTTTGATTGAGGCTATAAGGTTGGAAAGCTCCTCTTAAGTGAAGAGAAGCTTTTCTTTGTCATAATCTGCCAATTCTGGAAGCGGTAGCAATGTCCTAGATGCTTTGACATTGGTGCAGAAGATGTAGTGGAGTTTTGCATCCTTCTCCTTTATGATGTCTGAGTTCTTTAAACTCTGCTCATTTGTAAGGATGTTTCCCTTTATCACTGTGCACTTGGGTAGTGGTCTGTCCATCTTGAGAAATTTCAAGATTGATGTTATGTGACCTCCCATGCAGATTTCTTTTCCAAGGGCGTAAGCAGAGTGCTTTTGTATCAGATGTCATCCAATGTTGACCGGAAGCCCTTTGAGGATGGACTAGAGAATAAAGAGATCAGAAATACTAACATTTCCACCCTCTATCCTAGGGAAAAGAGCGTCTGTAATAATTTTGTGTAGTGTGCGCACCAGTCCAGAATGTATGTTAGAGGCCTTGCAAGTCTTCGCCTCATAGTTTGGAATCCCCGTCAGAGCTTTCCAGAAGGTATGTCTGTTAAACTGGGGATGGTCCAGGCTTGCCTCCTTAGCCTTTTTTATCTGATCTTGGTCGATGAATATCTCATTCAGTGTGTTCTCAGTCAAGATAACCTTGTTACCAAAAAGTGAGGTTACCAGCCTACGGTCACCTCCATCTTTCCATTTGTCCTTTGCATCCACGATTTATTTGTTGAGGTGTGTGAAGAACTTTATCGTGGGTTCGACATAAGAATTCTCTACAACAAAGCAGAGTTTGGAGAGGTTCACACTATCGAGCAGGGCGAGGACTCTGTCATAAATCCCCATCTTCTTCAGTACGTTGGGGCAGACATACTTTGTCCATCGCAACACCTTGTCACCAGCTGGGAGGTGTTGGATGTATAGGTCAGCTGGTGCATGTTCTGCGGTGGTGGTGGTGGTAGGATTTGCAATAGCAGGGATGTTGTGTCCTGCCAAGATCTGTTCCCTTGCGCTAGAGGGCCAGACTTGCTTCCTTGCCCTTTTCTTTGATGGTTGTCCCTTGGCGGCTTCTTCTGTCTTCCTCTTACCTTTGGACTTTGGGACTGGGGATTCATCCTCAGAGTTTGGTGTGTACTCCGAACCTTCATCACTGGAGGAAGTTTCTTCCACTTCTTCAACATGGTCCTCGGTTAGGCACATGTTGACTCGCTCAAGGTTGTGCATGACCTTGATCAAGTCAACCTTTGGTGGGACCCTTCCGGTCTTTTCGTAGGTGTCCATGATTTACTGGATCTTTGCGCGGTCCTCCTGTAGTTGCTCCCTTGTCCAGAAGGGAGCATCAGCAGTTCCTGTGGCTTCTTTTGTAGGTGAGGCCATTCTGTAATCCGAAGATTATATATGTTAAAGAGGAAAAAATGTTGAAAGAATTGTAATATATTTAGGGATGAGATCGTTTTAAGGGTGAAATTATGTTTTCCAAGACCGTTTGGGTCCAAACGGTATTAAGACCATTTGGCTCCAAATGGTTTCTCTCAAACGGTTTCACTACCGTTTGGGTCCAAACAATTTTCGCTCCAAATGGTTTTACGACCGTTTGGCTCCAAACAGTTTTACGACCGTTTGGCTTGAAACAGTTTCTCGACCGTTTGGCCCCAAACGGTTTCATGACCGTTTGGGTCGAAACCACTAGGAGGATGAAACGACGGGGACGATGAGCAGTGAAAAGATGGAAAAAAATGGCGAAAACGGCACCGTCGATGAAGGTGTTGATGGCGGTGATAACATTGGCGGCAATTGGGAACTTCATTCGCAGTAGAAGCGGCGAAAACGACGTCAGTGTTAGTGCAGATGGCGGTTGCCGTAGTAGCATTCTACCTTGCTGCTAGATGATGAAGGCGGCAGACGTGTCGCAGTGGTGGTATCGTCGAAAAGGACGAAAAAGCGGGTGAAGGCAAACTTGGACGTGCTCGGAGATGACAAAAGTGGAGTCAGGATGGAGTAGTGAGGAAGCGACGCAAACAGGGAATGGAACAGGGCTTACGCGCGAGAGAAAAAATTCGAGAAACCAAAGGAAAGGAAAGGGAAGGGGGTGAAGTGGTATTTATAGAAAAAGGAGGGGCAACATTACAAATTCTCAAGGGAAAATGGTTTCGAGACCGTATGGAGCCCAAACGATTTCGAGACCGTAAGGATCCAAATGGTTTCGAGACCGTGTGGATCCAAATGGTTTTGAGACCGTATGGATCCAAACGGTTTTGAGACCGTGTGGATCCAAATGGTTTAGAGACCGTATGGAGCCCAAACAGTTTCGTAAGGATCCAAACAGTTTCAAAACCATTAGGATCCAAACGTTTTCGAGACCGTATGGAGCCCAAACGGTTTCGAGACCTTAAGGATCCAAACGGTTTCAAAACCATTAGGATAGGATTGAAATGGTTTTTAGTTTTTATATTTTTATGTTTGTTTTGGATGTTATGATAGGTCTAAAATAGGCAATAAGAAATTAGAAAATAAAATAAAAGGTAATACTCAGTTCTTGGGTTGCCTCCCAAGTAGTGCCTTGGTTTTACGTTGTTGGCTCAATGAAGTTCTGACTTGGTTAGATTGATGTAGCAGGATCATGAATCTCAATAGTTTGTCTTGGAATTTTGTCAGCTGGGGTATAATATTTCTTCAATCTATGTCCATTAAAAGTTCTCTCCCCTCCATTGTCATCAATAATGATGATTGCTCCGATTGGGTAGATGTGCTTGATGGTGAATGGCCCAGACCACTTTGTGCGAAGTTTTCCAGGGAACATCTTAAGTCTGGAGTTGAAAAGGACTTTATCTCCGACGACGATATCTTTCCTTTTGAGATGTCCATCGTGCCACATATTAGTTTGTTCCTTGTAGATCCTGGCACTTTGGTAGGCAGTCATTCATAGTTCCTCAAGTTCTTGTAATTGCAGTTGTCTATACTCGCCAGCGCTTTTGAAGTCGAAATTCAATTGTTTGGTGGCCCACCAAGATTTATGTTTCAGTTCAACTGGAAGATGACATGACTTCCCATATACCAAACGAAATGGATTCGTTCCTATTAATGTTTTGTAAGCAGTGCGATATGCCCAAAGAGCATCAGGGAGCTTGATAGACCAGTCAGTGCGATGTCTGTTGACCGTTTTTTCTAAAATGGCTTTTAGCTGTCTATTTGAAACTTTGACTTGGCCACTTGTCTGTGGATGGTAAGGTGTGGTGACCTTATGTTTAACTCCATATTTCCGTAGGAGAGCTTTGAAACTTCATTCTAAGAAATGAGATCCTCCATCTGATATGATTGTTTGAGGGACTCTGAATCTAGGGAAGATGATATCCTTGAACATCTTGATAACTAGTTTGGAGTCACAAGAAACGGTGGGTATAGCCTCTACCCATTTTGAAACGTAATCCATAGTGACTAGTATATAGGAAAATCCACAAGATGGGGGAAATGGACCCATGTAATCTACTCCCCATATGTCAAAGATTTCAATCTCTTGCCACAGAGTAAGAGGCATTTCATTCTGTTTAGATATACCACCAGAAAGATGACATTTATTGTAAGATCGTACAAAATCATGGGTGTCCCTTGCTATCATTGGCCAAAAGTAACCTGATTGTAGGACTTTGAGGGCGGTCTTCTTTGAACTCATATGCCCCCCAGTGGGGCCAGAATGACAATGTTTTAGAACTGGGATGATTTCTTCTTCTGGTAGGCAAGGACGTAATAGTTCGTCTGCGCACAAGCGAAAAAGGTATGGTTCATCCCAAAAATATTGTTTGGTGTCATGAAGAAATTTCTTTCTATCGTGGTAGGAAGTAGAATGGTGTATAATTCCTGTAGCCAGGTAGTTTACTATATCGGCATACCAAGGAAATTCGGTAGTGACTTTCATGAGTTGGTCATCGGGTAAAGAGTCTTGAATAGGTATATTGTCATCATCCCGAGGCTCGATGCGACTTAAGTGATCTGCAATGACATTTTCTACCCCACTTTTATCTTTTATTTCCAAATAAAATTCTTGTAGCATCAACACCCAGTAGATGAGTCTGGGTTTTGCATCTTGTTTTTGAATTAGGTATTTAATTGCAGAATGGTCAATGTATACTATGACTTTTGATCCGATTAGATAAGAGTGAAATTTCTCAAAGGCGTAAACGACAGCCAAGAATTCTTTTGTAGTAGTTGTATAATTCTTTTGGGCCTCATCTAGCGTCTTTGATGCATAGTATATCACATAGGGCTTCTTGTCTATTCTTTGCCCTAGAACCTCTCCTATAGCATAGTTGCTTGCGTCACACATTATCTCGAATGGTTGTGACCAATCGGGTTCTCTCAGAATGGGTGCAGAGATTAGAGCATTTTTAAAGGTCATGAAGCTATTTAAGCATTCTTGATCAAAATTGAAATATGCATCTTTTGTCAACAAATAGGTCATGGGATTTTCTATTTTGGAGAAATCTTTAATAAATCTTCGATAAAATCTAGCGTGGCCCAGAAATGCCCGTACTCCTCTAATGTCTTTAGGTGGTGACAATTTTGAAATGACATCAATCTTTGAATTATCCACTTCAATTCCTCTTTTACTCACTCGGTGCCCGAGGACAACACCTTCTGTCACCATAAAGTGACATTTCTCCCAATTTAGGATCAAGTTTGGGTCCTCGCATCTTTGTAAAACTTTCCCAAGGTTAAGTAGACAGTTATCAAAGGAATTTCCGTAGACTGAAAAATCATCCATAAATATTTCCATGATTGACTCAGTTAATCCTGTGAATATTGTAGACATGCACCTTTAGAAGGTTGTGGGCACGTTACATAGCCCGAAAGGCATCCTTCTGAAGGCATAAGTTCCATAGGGGCAAGTGAAGGTTGTCTTTTCTTGGTCTTCTGGGTGTATCGGGATTTGATAGAACCCAGAATATCCATCAAGGTAACAAAAGAATTTTTGGTGGGCCAAACGTTCAAGGACTTCATCAAGGAAAGGTAGAGGGAAGTGATCTTTTCTTGTTACTTTGTTCAGCTTCATGTAATCGATACACATCCTCCATCCAGTGACAGTCCTTGTGGGTACTAGCTCATTGTTATCATTCAGAATGACAGTAGTCCCCCCCTTTTTAGGGACCACTTGGACCGGGCTAACCCATTGAGAATAAAAAATGGGATATATGATACCAGCTTTTAGGAGTTTAAGGACCTCGAGGCAAACCACTTCTTTGAGGTTTGAGTTTAGTTTCCTCTGATGTTCCCTTAATGGTTTAAACTCTTCTACCATGGGTAGTCTGTGCATGTACAAAGCGGGATTTATTCTTGTTAGGTCAGTCATTTTATACCCGATAGCTTTCTTGTGTTTCCTTAGCTTAGTAAGAAGTCTTTCTTCCTGATCATCTATTAAGGTAGAGCTGATTATGACTGGGCATAATTTTTCTTCATCCAGGAAAACATGTTTGAGTCCTATTGGTAAGGCTTTCATTTCAGGGGCCTTGGGTA
Organism: Alisma plantago-aquatica; assembly: GCA_963693085.1. NCBI lineage: Eukaryota > Viridiplantae > Streptophyta > Magnoliopsida > Alismatales > Alismataceae > Alisma > Alisma plantago-aquatica. Next base: position 430,599,628 of record OY856412.1, on the reverse strand, counting down.
CTTCTGTAGTTTCCAAAATGGTGACAGATTTCAATTCCTCGAAGGTGGCTGCTGGAGCTCCTTCGGCTTGGTCTAAATTTTGCCGACATTGCTGTACTAGTTCACTGGCTGAAAATTCAACTTTTGGATTTGTCAAGATGTTCTCCAGATCATCAAATGGTTCAACTATTTCTTGTTGTAATTGAGACATTTTTTCTATTGCCTCGAGAAGAAAAACTTCTTCCTGGATGCTGGGACCTTTTAGGCTGTTAAGGATTCTGAATTGAATGGCTTCCTTTCCTAGTCTTAAGATAATCGTACCAGTTGCAACGTCAATAAGTGCTCTGGCTATGGCAAGGAAAGGTCTGCCGAATATTATTGGATATCTTAGATCTTCCTTTATATCCATAATAACAAAGCCGCAAGGGACGTAAGAGTACTTTCCTATCCTGACTGGGATATCTTCAATGATCCCCAACGGTGTAGTGATGGTAGAATCAGCCAGCTGTATTGTCATTGCAGTGGGTAACAATTTGGTAAAACCCACCCTTCTACACGTTGAGAAGGGCATAATAGATATGCTAGCTCCCAGATCAGCTAATCCTTTTTTGCTAGAGGCATTTCCGATAGAGCATTGGATACCAAAGGAACCGGGATCCTTCTGTTTTTTCGGCATTTTGTTGAGAATAATATCAGAAGTTTTCGGAGCTAGTTTAATAGTCTCTTGTTCTTCGGTCATACATTTCCTTGATAGCAAGGTCTTCAGGTATTTGGCCCAAGCTGGTATTTTGGAGAGGGCATCAAGGAACGGAATATCAATATAAAGTTTCTTCATTGCTTCCTTAAATTTCTAGAATCTAGTATCCAATTTAGTCCCTCTTAGCCTGCCTAGATATGGTATTCTGGGATTATATGATGGGACTTCAGGTTCTTTGAAATCTAGTTCCTTTTCCTTCCCCTTCTCGATTTCTTCAGTCTTTTCAGTTTCTGGATTCGTGCTTGCAATTGGAGTGATTACAGCTATATCTTCATCTTCCTGAATGATTTTTGTGGCTTTAGGGAGGACACGACCAGACATTGTGGTAATAGATTTCAATTGCTCTTGTCTGGGTTGATCGTGTCTTGGTTTTATCTCTGGCTGACCATCAAAGGTTCCTGCAGGGGTTTTAATTGGGCTACAATATGTGCTAACTGTGCTTCGACGGCTTTTTGTTGGGCTTGCTAGTTGGCTAGCATGGTTTGTTGTGATTACAACATTTGTCTTATCAATGATAGTTCATCTGTTGGCGGAGGCTGATTATTCTTTTGTGGATTTTGTTGATACTATTGTGGTTGCTGCTACTGAGGTGCAGGTAATTGGGGTTGTTGAATTTGTGGTTGTTGCAGCTGAGGTTGCTGTTATTGCGGGTGCAACGACGAACGAGTGTATTGGTAATATGCAGAAGGGTTTCTTGGTTGTGTGAATCCTTGCAATCCTCCTTTGAAGTTTCCCTAGTTTCAATTATAGTTGTTCTGGAAACCTGGTGGCGATCTATTAAAAACTCCTCCTTGGGTCTGGTTCTGCGGGTTGGCAGTCCCAACAGGATTCCCATACTGAAACCCGGGATGGTTTCTTGGTTGATTCGGGTTATAATAGGCTTGTCTTGGTATAGTGTGGATGGAATTGACTTGCTCTGGTAACATATCCTCAAGATGTTCGATGATCGGTTCGTACTGCAGTTGCGGTGTCTACATGTCCATCATCACATTGTATAGGAGTCCACATGATAATGTGGGATGATCGGATGCATGACATGGCTCACAAGTCCCGGTAGCCACCTTGACCTATTGGGGGCTCTTCTTTTCTCCGAGTGTCGTTTCAAGTACTTGTTGCTTGTGAGCTATAGTTTTTAGGGCTTCGACGATGGTTTTCATTTCCATTGATTCTTCAGCTTTACAAACTTTTAGAATTCCCCCGGTGGATGACCTTCCCCAATTGGATTGGTTCTCGACTCCAAGTGTAACAATCCTCCAGGCATCTTCATAGTTCTTTTGCATGAAATTCCCCCCAGATGAGGAATCCAAAAATTTCTTAATGTCATCACTTACTCCTCTATAGAATGTTTCTATCAGCTGATTTTGGGATATTTCGTGATGCAGACATTTCCTCAAAAGTTCCTTGAATCTTTCCCACGATTCTGCTAGTGATTCCCCTGGGAGTTGGGAAAAGTGATTAATTTGTCCCCTAATCTCATAAGTCAACGAAGGTGGAAAAAACTTCTCTAGAAACTTTTCTTCCAAAGGAGCCCAGGTGGTGATTGGCTCCCCATCTAGCGCATTATACCAGCTCAATGCCCTTCCGGACAAGGTGAAGTGAAAAAGGTGTAGCATGATTGCGTCGAAAGGAACTCCGACATGTGGTACTTGCCGATAAAGAGACTTGAATCTCTTCAGGTGATCCATGCAGTCATCCCCAGCACTTCCAGAGAACAAAATGCCTTGCATGATATGGATCCATTACGTGCGGATCTCGAAGTTAGGAACATTAATGAGCGGGGGCCTAACTGGATGATTATCTTCAAATTTCTTGGGAACATCATAATCCCGAAGTTGTTTGTTTCTCAGCACTATCTGCGCAGCAGCTGTGGTTGCTTCATTCTCAACTTGAATGCGGGCCTGTTCTTCAGCTTGAACCTCAGCTTGAATCTGAGCACGTGTGTCGGCAATAAGTTGTGCTCTTTGAGCTACTATGACCGTGTTGACTCTTTCCATAACCAAAGCGGCTTGACGCTATTCGTCAGTCATTTGTCTGGCTCGTTGGCAGTTGAGTCGGATGCGTCGGTGGAAGCTTCGTTCTACCTCAGAGTCATACTCTAGTTCAGGGGAGAATTTGATGTTATGCAAAGGTTGCATACACACTTTCTACTTGAGTAGAAGAAGAAACACACTTTAGATAATGCGGTGAAATGATGAAATCAAGATGATATGGATTATGGTTAAAGAAAAGTGTAAAATCCTAATCATCTAGAAAGTTAATAAGTAAAATTAAAACGTTCCGTTGTCCCCGGCAATGATGCCAATTTTTGATGGAGCCCCCACTTATGTGGAGTTGCGTGCACCACTAAAAATCCTAGAGATAGTAAGTCTCTAAGTTTAGCCTTGCATATGCTATAATAAGATCTCCACCCACGTATGCTAAGATACATGGAAGTCTTATCGTAGTATAGTTAAGGGTCGAATCCATGAGACAACGATCTTGTTAAGAGTTTAACGAGATGAAAAACATAATAATCCTACTTATTCACTTAAAAGTTGATATTTAGATCAAAGAGTTGGTTTGATGATTAAACTAATGTGCGGAGAAAGTAAATAACAAGAAAGTAAACTTAAAGTTGTAAATGATATTTAGAAACCACTAGGATGTGATTGAGTTTCACCTCCACTATGCATGTATCAAAAAATACATCATAATAACATGGCTTGCAAAGAAAAGGGGTCTAAATAGTTAGTATCTTTGTAGATTTAGCTTCCTTTCAGATAGCTAACTACGAGAAACACGGGAGTGTTGCAATGCCAGGCATCCCCAAATGAATGGTCACTTAATTTGCATCGCTCCCCTCGCAAAGTGTGTTCCTCGACCTGTCAAGGTTGTACTTTCATATGTCAACTGATTCCATTTCATAGTATGAAAGTACAACATTGGAGGTGAGTTTACTCCACTCATTGAGAAACGTTCCTAGATACCGAACAGATGTATGGTGATTACATACATCAAGAAGAAACATGCAGTCGATATTCAAATCTAAAAGTACAAACGTAGACAATTCATACTAGTAGATAATAGATAACACAAGTTGGTGATCAAGCTATTGGCATTCATTAAATGATTGATGTTGAACTGAAAAAATAGTATTTTTCTATTGCAAACTCATGAAATACAATGCATGAAATGAAAACACGAGTAGCGGGGCTACTCCCCGCACCCTAGTGTATGGGACTACTCGCTTATGACAAGAACAAAGAAGGAGGCAGGAAGAGAGAGAGAGCATCATCTCCACATAGGAGGGAGGAAGGTCGACCCCTTGGAGTAGAGAGAAACTATCTTCACACCGCTTGCTTGACTTGATGAAGACATCTTCACTTCCCACCTTCTATGTTGATGAGAGAGAAAGCTGCTTGAGGATGAAGTGTGGATCTTGGACCGGCAGCCTTGGGGCGGAGGATGGAAGATGAAACAGCTCTGGAACGGTTGGGGCAGCCTTTGGGCATCCAAGAATTCGATGCCTAATGAGAACTCCTTCGGTTCTGTTTATAGGCTTCCAAGGAGTCCCAAATGGTCTTGGGACCGTTTGGGTCTTTAACAGTTTGGGGACCGTTTGGCATCATGCGGTCTCGAGACCGTTTGGCTTCAAACGGTCTCGGGGCCATTTGGCTTCATAAGGTCTTGGGACCGTTTGACTTCATGCGATCTCCAGACCGTTTGCTTTTATTCGGTCTTGGGACCGTTTGAGTTCATACGGTCTTGGGACCGTTTGCCTTCATTCGGTTTCCAAACCATTTGCCTTTATTCGGTCTTGGGACCATTTGAGTTCATTTGGTCTTGGGACCATTTGGACTTCATTCGGTCTTGGGACCGTTTGCCTTTATTCGGTCTCGGGACCGTTTGAGTTCATTCGGTCTTGGGACCATTTGGACTTCATTTGGTCTCCAGACCGTTTGCCTTTATTCGGTCTTGGGACCGTTTGAGTTCATTCGGTCTTGGGACTGTTTGGACTTCATTTGGTCTTGGAACCATTTGAGTTCATTTGGTCTTGGGACCGTTTGGGGCTTTTGCAATTTTTTTGGGGGTTTTTCTGTAAGAAGAAAAAGATAAATGTTAGTTTAATGGTGAATTCATAGTAACTTAGAAAGTTAAGGATTATATCTGATTTATCTAAGAAAGAGTATGGAAAATTAAGAAAAACTAGTAAGATAACATCACAAAATGGGAGGTTATCAATCCTTAACTATATTATGATAAGACCCGTATGCTTGCGGGTGGTTATATTGCATGAGGTTTTGGTAAAAACTCAGGGATTTCAGCCCTGGGTGAATTTGTTAGTGTAGTAAAAACCACGTCATGCAGGTGTAGGGAGTGTACATTCTTGACATCTTGATCCTAAGGTTATGGAGGATGGCTGTGGTCATGCCTCAAATTGAGAGTGGTTGAGGTCGATGATAGGGTTTTGTATACCCTGGTTTCTAGTGCCGCGGCCTGTACCAAGGGCATACTAGGTGTTAGTAGCTTTACTATATGTCACTACATGCAGTTTGACTGATATGTCACTGTAGTTCACTCATACTGACTGAGAGGAAGAGATCTTAGGATTCTGGCTCTCCTAGAATTTGTACGGAACTAATTGTGACCAATCGGTGGTCAGTTGAATGTTTGGGTGGTACGACTCAAACTCCCCATGGATTAATAAAAGATGTAATCTAGATGTGTAGTATAACTGTTAGGGTTATACAAAATGCTTCACATTGGATGATAACCCTTATTTTCTCCTTTCATATATAGATGTTGTATAATGCAATATAGATGGTAGCCATACTTATGCTGCTAGACTACTTATGTTGTTAGCTATGCTTATGTTGTTAGTGATGTATATGATGATAGTCAAATGATGATGGTTTTAGCTATTCCTTTATATGCCTTGTTAAACATTCCTGCCATTATGTCTATCTGTTTAACATGCTCAATCTGCTTAAATTGTTTAATCATTTAAATTTTTGTAATCAATTAGTATTGCTAAGAGTTATATCTCTCACTGGGACATGGGTTCACCTCGTGGGTCACCACATATCTTTAGGTGATCGGTAGCAGCGACAGAATACCTGTGGCAATGAGGAGGAGCTATGGTGATGGACCTTAGAGAAGGTTTTTAATGTCTAGTGTGTCCTAGAGTCATTCCTATACTCTCAGGTCTATGCAAGAAAGTTTGTATACTATGTTTCAATCATCTCGAGCTTTTGGTAGAATTTTTATTCTTGTACATGTGAATAACATTCTTCTATATGTATATGTTGTGGCTGAGGCCATAAAGCATTTGCAAAAGATATTTGGCATAATATGAATATATGTAAGATGTTGGACCTTTATGTAAATGTTCTTGATTATGCTGGTGGAATAAATTGGTTTTAAATATCCCTTTTTTATGCTATCTGGTTAATTAACAATTGATCATGTTTCAAGTTTTGAGTAATCTCATTTAGCGTGACATGTTCTCACACTTTAGTAGATTTGAAGAGTCCTAAAAGATACTCAAGGGTCTAGGGTGTTCTAGGGATGCCACATCGTCTCCCCAAGGTTTGTTGTGATGAGTTCATATAGAGGTGGTATGATATAAGAATAGGAACCTTGACACATGTCTGTGACATTGTAGAATAGTTTGGTGGCCTCCTGGGATGGTGAAGATCCAACCAGTTTAGTCAGGATGATCTAGAGTGCCACTGCTGAATCAATAGGTTGATTAGTCAAAGAAAATTAGGTTGAGGGGTTCCAATTTAGGGGGAGGGAAATTGGAACCGTAACAAGTTTCCTAAAGGTTCGAGTAATGTGTGAGAACATTCACATATATAGGTACCCAATTGAAGGCTTCTGCTAGAACATGATTGGTAGGAGGAAAATATTGAATTTAGGGTTTTCATTTTGGGGGCAATGAGATAGGGAAAATAGGGATCAAAAGATTCAGAAAGTAAAAAGAAACCCAACTGAGAAAAAATCTTGAGGAACAACAGAGAAACAAGGGAGTACCTATAGGGAAATACATGTGAAGTTTGGGAACAAGGAAACAATCAAGAGGTAGGAGAAAATGTCAGAACTGTGTGATCCAAATTCAACAATCCAGATGGAATATGAGAAGAAACAAAGTAGGAAATCTAGTCTGACACATCAACTTTAGGAAACCTAAGATTAAACTGTGTGATAGGGAAAATAAACTAAAACATTATAGAAATCAGTTACATTGGTTAAATAATTGGAATATTAAGTATTCAGAGTGTAGTTTCTTTCCTATCTTATTTGAGGATTTAAAAAATATTCAATTAATACCAAATTTTGCACTTATACTAATTAGGACATGCATATTCTTATTTTGATATTTATTACCTCTTTTGATATGATTACATAATTTATTTAACATTTTTGGCATTAACTTATATTTTCTTTTCTTAACAAAATTAGGATAGTTAGGATCGTTCAAGTAGTATGAAACTTGGCCCCCAAGATAATTGAGACTGAAGGAATACAAATTTTCTATTAGATGTGGGGTTTTAATTTCTTTTTGGGAGTTTTAATAAAATTATGATTTAGGCTCATAACCATTATGTAAATTATAAATTAACATGAAAACCATCATTATTTATTATTTAGAGTGCTATTATCTTCAAATTGTTACCAAAAGAGTTATCTTATATTATCATGCACACATTTCTATATTTTAATTATTTAACATATTTAGTCCATTAATTCGATATTTATTTAGATAATCACATCTTATTCTCATTTATGGATATGAAAACTCCAATTATCAGTTCAATTCATGTATTAAGCACATTGAACTCTCACTAGACATATATTGACCAATATATTTATATTATTTATCAAGGGAAACATATGTGACATATTTCATGAACTTACTTAAATATTAGCACACATTTAGATTATTATGTTAATATTAATGAATTATGATATGTGATGTTGATTACAGAATCTAAAGCCACATAAGGTGTATTATATGTTTCCAAGCCTATTCATTCATGTTACATGATATAACTAAATTCAATAGGGTTACAAATAATTGTTTTAAGGTATAAATCCATTCTTGTTTGGTCAAATCTAAGTAACCAAGCATATTAACCACATAATCATGGGAATAAGGTTACTATAGTCAAGATAGGTAGGTTTCCATATGTTACAACACTCCACTCCCTAAATAGGAGTTCGTCCTCAAAGTTCAGTCATTCTTACTCTAATGACTAACTACTCTCCACCCCTTATAAGGTATAACCTAAAAATCCAACTAAGAAACTCTTAAAGGTACTAGGGTTTCACATGTACATCATTTCATTATGATTGCCAAGAATATGTTGATAGCTCAAACCTCCAACTAACATATCTTATCCACCTAGGGTTGAGTTTTAGGTCCTTGTGTTTCTAACCTAACCAAACCTAAGGTTAACATAGGCAATCCAAAAAGTCATAGGGTACAAAAGGGTATGTCAACTAAACCTTTGTTACCATACACATATTCCTAGTCAACCATCAATACTCAAAACTAGGGTTTATTATTCATATTCTTACTAATTCCAAGGTTTCGCTATGTAACTTCATACATCTTTTCATTGTGACTTATTTCAAGAAAGCATCAATAAAATCATATTTTTTACATATAGTAGTATAATGGAAAATAAGTTTTTCTTTTAAAGAATCACACGACATGAAGCAAAGATGAGATCAAGAATCAATGCAAGAACCAAGTCACAATTTTCCATATATGATCTCCTTATCAACTACTTTCTCGTTCTCATGCCAAAAAAAATTGAATTTAAATTTTATCATCCAAAGAGATATGTCACCACCAACCTATATTGTAGGGTAAGAGCATCTAAATCCTCATCGCATTAGGGTATACCAATCATGATTCTTCATATGATTTTAAGTCGACCTACCATCATCTCATGAATAGTATAGGTCAATTATAGGGTAAATATCACACTTATAGGGTGAATATGTAAGGAAAGGGTTCTAATTAGGGAGAAAAAAAATGAAATTGTCAGAATCTGGAAAATATAGCTATGATATCATCTTATAACAAGTGGAACCAGAGAGGGTTTCCATTCCTCACTAAAATTTGAGGAACAAATCCATCTAATTAAAACATGCTAACAAGAATGTTGGAATAGGTTTACATTTTTCATTTCACAAATAATGGTATACCAAATTTGCAACGTAATAATAAATCATGACTATATTCAATTTGATAAAATTACTTAATAATATCCCATAATGAGGGCTTACATGAAAGAAACAACTTCAATATCTAAGTAGAGGGATATACAAACTATCTCAAGTCTATCCCCCAAGTTAGTTTCATTATCCAGGTCCATGTCTTCAAGTCAAGTGTTCTACGCTTTCACCTTAGAGTTGGAAGCATACCCCACAAGCAAAGACAAAATGGAAGTTGCCAGCATAAAAGCTGGTATGAGCGTATTAATAGGTATTGAGCATAATGGGTAAAAGGACAATAAAATATATCAAGGCTTCCCATCCGAAAGAAAAGTACCATCCAAGTGGATATCGAAAGAATATGGATTTTAATAAGACCAACATGGTAGGAGATTTCTTGCCTTCAAATAGTGTCACAATAATAAATCAAAATTCATAAGTAGTTCATGTAAACAACATTAGATTAAGGCTTTTACAAGCAGGACTGGGACACCATAGGATCTCAGCCAAAATGTATTTGGTGGAAGACACACACCTAGGACCAAATATGTGCACCCTTTATATATATACGAGTGGAATATGCAAAGTCAGGATGGAATATGCACGTTTGAAAGTGTGCTTGTATACATGCACCACTACTAGAAATAAAATTAATCTAATCCATGCACAATGTAGAGAGAAGATGTAAAGTTTACTTAAGATCACATAAGGGATGAGAACATCCAATAGTAATCATGTGAGGTCAAGGTACCCATAAAAAATATCCAATAGTGTCCATAAATCAAGATATATCATAAGAACACAAAAAGCTATCACATTGGAAAATAATATTCTATTTAATTTAGTTCCTCAAAATAGGATTATCACATGTAATGAGATGAACAAGGTACAACTCATAGTTCAAATTAGAATATCCATCAAAGTAGGTAGACTAGATCAATATCAACATATAAGTACTCAAATGAGTTAGCCTTTCAGAAGATTAAGAAAAGTGTAGAGGGTATTGTGTCCCAAACGACAAAGAGAGAAAGTAAATATAGGTGATTTATCAATATAAATATTACAGAATGTAAAATACATCAAGACATGGTAAATGTAGGCTATATGATCAATTTGTATAATAGAATGCAACAAACCTCATATCAGGTTACATATGTCCAACGTTAATCCTAGGTCAAAGCCAGGGTCTTCAAAATACTTATCAAACATATTATATAGAATTAGGGTTAGCTTCACATTATTTGCATGAACCCTAATAGTTCCCTTTTTATTATCCTTGAATTAGGTTATCAAAACCATACCACCTTATAGATTAAATTTTTTGAGTTCATATCATAATTAACTTTACTTTTATGACTTAGGGTTTATTAGTTATGAATTTTAGAATATCAAACCAATTAGGAATTTTATTAAAAAAAAATAGATATCTATATCTTTGGAACTAGATGATGAAACTAATAACATTATATATATTATAATTTCTTGATTACAAAACGTATTTTGTTTAAATTTTTTTTGCTATAAATATTTAGTTATGAAATTTAAATATTATTATATTTCTTATAAAATAAAAATCTCTATGAAAAGACAAATTGACTCTGATATCATGCATCAAAAGCTTGATGACTGACAGGGCAAATAGGTCATTTAGCACAACAAAAAGATGTGTAGTTCTCAACAATGAAAGTTGGCCAAAAGATGATATTACTCTTTGACTGGAACGGAAGACAAAAGTTTGTGTAGGGGGTAGTTTTGAAGAAGTACCAACATGGTTGATATGTAGACTCTAACGTCGTTAAGCAGGTCACAAGAACTTGATCCCTGATGATGTTTTCTAAAATCCCAAACCAAAATAGTGGAGAATGGTCACGGTTATACTCACTAGGTTCTTGTGGTATTACAAACCCAAGAATCAACCATGCACAAGCCCAAAACCCCATAGCATGAACCCTCTTCCATGACAACAATAAAGTGCAATGGTTAAACCTCACAATGTCAACATAGTAGAGATACATAGAAAACAAAACCATGGATGTTTGTGCAAACCCTCTAATGAACCAAATAAATAAAGCCCAATGAAGAAAGGCCAAGGAAGCCATCAATCCACCTTTCCACAAATGGTAGAATAGACAAAATAGAGAACAAAATAAACATAGGTAAATACTCAGTACGAGAGAGAAAATGACACTTCAACAACTTTAGAGAGTCCTACAAAGACTACTAGAGGTCTCGTGTATTTTGGTATGCCTTATCATCTCCCTAGGGTTTGCTCAAATGAGATGATCTAGATGTGGTATGTAGAAGGTTAGGAACCTTGACAAGGGTCTTTGACATTGTAGAATAGTTTCGTGGCTTCCCAGGATGGAGAAGGTCCAACCAATTCAGCTGGGAAAATCCAGAGTGCCTCCGTCGACTCAGTAGGGTGAGGAGTCAAAGAAAAAGTAGGTTCAGGGGTTATGATTAAGGAGGAGGGAAATTGGAACCATAACAAGGTTCCTAAAGGGTCAAGTAATGTGTGAGAACATTCACATGCATAGGTACTGAGTTGAAGGCTTCTTCTAGAACATGATAGGTATGGGAGAAAAGGGGAATTCATGGTTTTTGTTTTGGGGGATATGAGATAGGGAAGATTGGGATCAAAAGATTTAGAATGGAAAAAGAAAACTGACATAGAACAAATCTTAATGAACAATAGAGAAATAAGATAGAAACTCTAGAGAGAAATTTGGAGAAGGGAAACACACATGAGGTTTGGCGAACATGGATAGAACTAGGAGGTAGGAGAAAAGGTCATAACCGTGTGATCCAAATCCAACGGTTTGGATGCAACTTGAGATGAAATAAAGCATGAAATCCAGCATGACACATCAACTTTAGGAAACCTAAGATTAAACTGTCTGATAGGGAAAATAAACTGAAACATTAGAGAAGTCAGTCACATTGGTTAATTATTTGGAATATTAAGCATTTTAGATTGTATTTTACTTCCTCTTTTATTTGAGGATTCAAACAATATTAAATTAATACCAAATTTGGCATGCATACTAATTATGCATATTCCCATTTTGAGGTTAGTTTCCTCTTTTGAAATCATTCAATAATTTATTTGATATTTTTGGCCTTAACTTATATTTTCTTTTCTTAATGAAATTAGGATAGTTAGGATCATTCAAATAATATGAAACTTGGAACCCAAGCTTATTCAGATCCAAGGAACATGGTTTTTCCATTAGATTGGGTTTTCAGATTTCCTTTTATGAGTTCTAATATAATTATGGTTTAGGCCCATAACCATTATATATAAACATCACATCATCACAATCATTATTTATTATTTAGTGTGCTATTATCTTTAAATTCTTACCAAAAGAGTTATCTTATATTATCAAGTAGAAATTTCCATATTCTACTTGTTCAACATATTTATTCCATTATTTCAATATTTATATAGATAATGGAACCTTATTAACATATATGGATATGAAAAATCCAATTATCAGTCCAATCTATGCATTAAACACATTAACCTCTCAGTAGACATATCTTGGCAAATATGTGTATGTTATTTAGTAGGGGAAACATATGTGACATATTTCATGAACTTACTTATGTATTAGCACACATTCAGGTTATTATGTTAATATGAATGAATTATGATATGTGATATTGATTAGAGAACCTAAATCTGCTTAAGGTGTTATACATGTTTCCAAGCCTATTCATTCATGCTACGTTGTATAACTATATTCATTAGGGTTACAAATAATTGTTTAAGGTTTAACTTCATCCTTGTTTGGTCAAATATAAGGAACCAATCATACTAAGTCTTAATCATGGTAATAAGGTTTCAATTTGGTTGTAGCCAGAATATCCATCTAGAAAACAAAAATGAGAGCGACCAGTCAGTCGCTCTAAAATCTGATCAATGAAGGGTAAAGGAAAATGATCCTTTAGCATTTCAGTGTTCAATCTACAATAATCTATGCAAACCCGCCACCTGGTAACCAATCAGGTAGTGACTGGCTTATTTAACAAATTTGTAGTTACTGTAATTCCCCCCTTTTTAGGGACTACCTGTGTCGGGCTTACCCACATAGAGTCTGATATGGCATAGATAATTCCCACTGAAAGAAACTTGATCACCTCCTTCTTGACAACCTCCATCATGATAGGGTTGAGGCGGTGTTGGGGCCGAATCATAGGTTTGGATCCTTCAACAAGTTAGATCTTGTGTTGGCATAGAGTAGGGAAGATCCCCTTGATGTCGGAGACTGACCACCCGAAAGCACCACGGTGGTTCTTCAACATGACCATCAATTGTTCTTCTTCAGCGACACTCAGATATTCTGAGATAATGACCGGTAGCTTTGAATCCATGGCTAAGAATGCATACTTCAAATGAGGGGGCAGTGGATTTAGCTCCAAATCTGGCAGATTCGCCAAAGAAGGATGCAATGGGGGAGGCAGAGGTCCCAAATCTTCAAAGTGCCTAGAATAGTAGCAGGGCAAAACTTGAAGCATCTTCACGTAGTCCTGTAGCGATGTGCTCCTCATCCAGTCATCCATAATACTGAACATGCAAGCTTCAAGAGGCAATTGAGGATAAGATTCTTGCTTTGAGATCTCCACAACATTATCCTCAGTAGACAAACAAACTTCTTCATCTTCATCATTTGGATATCCCACTGCCTTAACAAGAGAAACTACCTTAGTTTGCTCCATGATATCCACAACAAGTGTTCCCCTATCTATCTTGGTCATGACATGCGCCATGTCGAGAAAGGGTTTCCCTAGACAAATGGAAACATTGTGATCAAAGTGTCTGACTTTATTGCACTGTCCTTGCTCTTGTGATGATTTTGGGTTAGTTGGCATTTTTATTTCAAACCTGTCATCAGCTATGCCCATGGTTAAATGGCCTATACCCATTTCCAGAATCATGTTGGCTGTAGCTTGGAAGGGTCTTCCTAGAAGCAGCTCATTCCCTTGCTCATCTTGCATCTCCATCACAACAAAATTTGCCAGAAAAACAAATCTGTCCACCTTGACTAGAACATCCTCACAAATCCCATAAGGCCTTACGATGAAATTATCTACAGACTGGATAGTCATATTGCTCCTCCTAGATTCCTTGAGATCAAGTTTTCTAAAAGTTGAGAGAGGCATCAAATTAATGCTCACTCCTGAGTCACAAAGAGCCTCTCCAAATTTCATTTTTCCAATGTAGTAGGAGATATTGAAACACCCTAGATCCTGTCTCTTAGGTGGCAATGTCCCTAGAATGAATGCACTCTCCTACTCTTTGAGCACCACCACTTCCGTATCTGGAATCTTCCTCTTCTTAGTGATAATGTACTTCAGAAACTTACCATAAGAAGGTATCTACTCAAATGCATCAAGCAGTGGAATATTGACAAATAATTTCTTAAAACTGTCAAAGAACCTTTTAAGTTGTTGATCCACCTTCTTTGCTTTAAGGATATTCTGATATGGAACTGGGACTGTTTATTCTCTCTGATGTGGTGGCACATATGGTGTCCTCTTGTTTGTGTCTTTCTCAACAACGGGCTCCTCTGCAACAATCTCTGCACTATTCTCAGCAGTTTCTGTGACTTCAGCTTCCTCTGTAGCCTCACCTATAGCTTCTGGCTGTGATGTGTTTGGTTCATTGACTTTAGAGTTTAAAATTTTCTTTCCACTCCTCAGCAAGATAGCCTTGGCTTGATTGCTCCCTCTTGGAACATTTGTATTCCCTAGAAAACCATACTGTGCCGGTTTCTTCAAGCTTACAATTTCAGCTGCCATCTGCACAATAGACGTCTCAAGCATCCTCATCTGTGCCCCATGGCTTTGTAGAGTATGACCAAATTGGTTCATAAATTACCCCTATGATTGAATTTGCTTGCCGAATGTATTTGTCATCTCTTGGTTTTGCTTTATTACTTGATTGAGCAACTCATTGCTTTTGTCTTCCGCACTAGGCTGTGGCTTTTGATCCAGGTCTTGTAGAAAATTATTTGGATCCTTCCATGAAAATTTCTTATCCTTCCTCCACGAGTAGTCATTGTTCCTGTAGCCCTATTGTTGGCGCATAAACTTTGCCTATGCCTCATCATCAGACCCTTCATTATCTTTTGCTAGAAGCCTATTTGCTATCAAGTCCATCTTCTCATTTAATTCTTTAATGGCTTTTGCATCCCCTACAACTTTGACCTGTTCTGGTGCATCTCTTTCACCCCAAGACTACTTCTTAGCCATATTCTTTAAAATCTCTCGACACTTGGAACCTTTGTTGTTGAGAAATAACCCTATTCCAGCTAAGTCTAGATTACTCCTATCATGTTCGTTAGGAGCAAAATAAAAGATCTTCACTTGGGTTTCTAAATTTAGCCCATGATGTGGGCATTTCCGCAGCATGATATTGAAATGCTCCCATGTCTCTGAGTATGTCTCGCCGGCCTGCTGTTTGAAATTGTGGATCCTCCTCATGAGATCATTTGTCTTTTTGGGAAGAAAATACCTATCAAAGAACACCTCAACCATCATATCCCATGATTCCACATATTCATCATCCAAATTGTAGAGCCACTCCCTTGCTAGAGAAGATGGAAATAATTTCAAATAAATGGCCTCCTATGGGAACCTATCCACCATCACCATATCACAGTTCTCCACAAATGTGCTGATGTGGGCCACAGGGTCCTCATTTTTGAGTCCATGGAATGCCTACGACTTGACCAATTGAATAAGCCCTGGGTCAATCTTGTAACTGGGTATGTTGATAGCTTGTTTCTTGATTGGCCCCTTCTGCACAGAGGAAGAAGAAGCTTTAATCTTATCCCAAATGGTTTTCTCCTGTGCCATTGTGAAAGCCTCGAGTTCCTGTTCAATTTCCTCAGGTGGCGTATTTATCAGTTCGTCTTCTTCACCTGATGGCGGAATCTCAAGTGTTGATTGTGTGTAGTCCGTACTACGCGTCCTCACTGATGGAGCTAGAACTTACACCAAAAGATTACTCTTCCAATGGAAGTCCTAATATGCACCAAAAACCCTAGGGAGTTGATGTTCTCTCTAGGTTTACCTACAACTGGTGCTAGATAAATGCTCCAACCCCACAAGAGTGTGGAAGCCTTATCATAGTACAGATTTAGGATCGAACCAAAAGGACAACGTTAAGAATCTGAATGCCTTTTTCTTGTTTCGTATCAATCTAAGTTAATCATCTAAGACCAGAAGTTTGATTTGAGTTATTTAACCTAAAACATGCAAAAGTAAAGGCAATAATAAAAACTAGTTTAAGGATTAAAAACTAAGATTAGCAAATGATGATGGATCACTGGGGTGATGCGGGTATTCGCCACCACTACACATGAATTGCACTTGTACCAAACATAGCAAGACTTGTAAGCAAGATACATGGATGTTGTGCAATACCGATGTCTTATAGGACAAGAGTAATGCACACATCCTTCACGGGTTGAGTAACTCTCATTCGGTACATATCTACGTGTCAATGAAGATATGTAGTCTCTGAAGAGAAAATCTTACTCAACCTCATGAAACATGCATCAGAAAACTAACAAGCGAGCGATAATTACCAAATCGATTAGTATCCTTATAGACTATCCCTCTTTCGAGGATATAGCTACGAGAAACGTGAGAGTGTTGCAACGTCAGCCATTCCCGAATGAATGGTCAAGTACTTTTCACCACTCTCTCCTCAGAGTGTGTTCCTCGACCTGTCAAGGTTGCACTTTTGTACGTCAACTGATTCCATTTCATAGTAAAAAAGTACAACGATGGAGGTGAGCTTACTCCACTCCTTGGAAAACGTCCCTAGATACCGAAACGGATGCGTGGTGGATACACACACCAGAAACCAACACTAAATCGGTATTCGAGTCTCAAGAGCGGTCGTAGACAAACCACAACGAAAGACAATAAATGCATACAAGAACGCGGCCAACATTCAAGCATGTATGAAACGATTTAGTATTGAATCGGAATGATAACATCTTTTTAGTACAAGATACAAGACATGGGAAGTGGGGCTAGTCTCCGCACCCCAGTGGATGGAACTACTCGCTCCTCATAGAGGGAGCAACAAAGAAAGAGAAGAGAGAGAAAGAAAGCATCGTCGGAGCAGAAGAGTAGATCTGTGACAGCCCGGTGTAGATCGTCGCAGTCTCCGGGACAGCTCCGTTGTGGTCGATGACGCCTGTCTCTCCGCCTCGATCGTCGTGTCTACCTCCGGGATTGCACGGGTAGAGTGAGGTAGAACAATGGTAGAAGTGAGATGATAGAGGTGAGATGGTGATGAAACAACCTTCTAGATCTGTCCCCAGTCTGGCAGCACACCGGATCTGGACCCAGGCTGGGATTCTGAGGCTGTGGGTGAAGTTTGGTCGGAAACGGTGCTTGGGCATTCTGGCGGCGTCTGGACACTGGTCCCAATCCGGCAGCCTTGGGCCGTGGTGAGATGGGATCCCTTAGGCCATGCCTCTACCCTTCTATTTATAGGCTTGCCAAAATATCTTGGCTCAAGGAGTCACACCTTTTTCGTGCCCTTTTGTTCATGCGGTTTGCTCTAATAATGCTTATGCGGTTTGCTGTAGCAACTATGCCATGCGGTCTTGTAAAGCAATTGGCTCATGCGGTCTTGGCAACGGTTGTCGCTATCCATTCGGTCTTGCATTGGCATCCGGCCATGCGGTTTGCTTCTCAATTCAGCAACCGGTCTTATCGTTTGTGCGTTTTGCTCATGCGGACGCTACTGTGCTCCATGCGGTTTCACGCTCTAACAGCTGCCTCATGTGGTCTCACGTTAGCTGCCTCATGCGGTGTCGTGTCCTAGCAGCTGCCTCATGCGATTTGCATGCAAAAGCTTCATGCGGTCTGCTTTGTAAATGAGCATGCGGTCTTGTGCTGCATTTGCTCATGCGGTCTTGGAAACCGCAGGCCTCCTCACGGTCTCATGCGTTCACAATAGCTGAATTCTAGTGGGGTCATGCGTTCCTATCCAACAACATTGCTTGATTGCTCATGCTTCACGTGAATAGCTACTTTTCCTTTTATCTATACGTGAGTAAGTTGGTTTCCAGCACACGTGAATAGCTACTTTTCCTTTTATCTATACGTGAGTAAGTTGGTTTCCAGCACATTGGTTCATGCGTTTTGGCAGCTTCACGTGCATGCGGTCTATACGATCCTACGGTTTAGTTTCTCAAATGCTCATGCGGTCTTTACTTGCAAATGCCCATGCGGTCTTTG
The DNA here is from genome assembly GCA_963693085.1 of Alisma plantago-aquatica. Lineage (NCBI taxonomy): Eukaryota > Viridiplantae > Streptophyta > Magnoliopsida > Alismatales > Alismataceae > Alisma > Alisma plantago-aquatica. The sequence goes on along the minus strand of OY856412.1, from coordinate 430,581,414 downwards.
CTATTTTGGAAACCGCTAGCCTTCATTCGTTCATACTAGCTACCTTCACGTGGGCTTAATGCTGGTGACCGTTTTGTTTGCAGCGCTCCATTCATCTAACTGAGTCACGTGGACTCATGCAGTTTCACTTCCTATTGCTCATACGATCTTGGTGCTGTGCTTCTCATGCGGTCTCGTGAGCACATGCCCATGCGGTCTGCCTACACGGTCTTGCTGCTTTGTGAACTCCAAACGGTTTGGTGTTTAGCAGCAGCAAATGATCTCACACCAAGGTTCTAACGGTTTGCATGCATGTACCTGATTCAAACGATCTTGCATGCGTGGTTGGCGAGGGCGGCATGGCTGCTGCGATGGCGGAGACGGTGGTGGCGCTGCTTTGTGCACGTGCGATGGCGGCGGAGCAAGGTTGGTGAAGACAACGACGCCGGAGTGGGTGTCGACGTTGTTGGTGACGGTGAGGAAGACGACGCCGGAGATCATGTGTAGGTGGGCGCCGACGTTGTTGGTGACGGTGAGGAAGACGACGGTGCCGCTTGTGGCAAGCCGGCCATCGAGAGCACCGTCGTTGCTGCTGATGGTGACACTGGCACTTTTGGCAAGAAGGTCGTCGTGGCAGTGGTGGTGTCAGCGAGCAGGTTACAGCACCGGCGGAGGTGCTAGTTGTTGCTGTGATCTTGATCCTCCACTATCCAAACGGTCTTCACAGCAGCGAAACGGTCTTCATGCATGTGCTAGTCCAAACAGTTTGGAAAGCATGCGACCATACGGTCTTCATTGCTAATTCAGGCATCACTTCTCGGATGTTCAAACGGTCTGAGACCGTTACCTCTCCAAACGGTCTTGTATTTGGCTGTTCATTCGGTCTTTACAATCGCAGCAAACGGTCTTGAGACCGCATGGGTTCAAACGGTCTTGAGACCGCATAGACTCAAATGGTCTTGAGACCGCATGGGATCAAACGGTCTTGAGACCGCATGGACTTAAACAGTCTTGGGACCGCATGGTCTCAAACGGTCTTGGGACCGCATGGGCTCAAACGGTCTTAAGACCGCTAGAGTCAGTGTTGCAGTGGTCATAACCGTTGGTAATAGTTGAGGATGATCTGCAGAGGAGAGAGAACGTGAGTAGGGGAAAATGAGATCAAATAAGATGGAAACTAGGGTAATTTGAGCTAGTAATGCACTAATTACACGAGACTGAAAAGATACTTAAAGTAAACCCAAAGTGAGGGTAGATCAGTCGATATGCGGCATAAAATCCTTAGAATTGGTGACTGAGAGGGTGAATCTGGAGGATTCATCACTCACCATGCACTAGTACCTGAAATATGAAGAATAAAATAAGTACAATGCTAGAGTGAATATAGAATCTAAAAGATAGACAATTAAGTTCAAAAATTAAAATTGCAATAAAAAAGTGGCCTAGAATGGCCGCTTGTAGAACTTGTAGTGCTGAAATTTTCTGTCTCCCCAACAACGGTGCCAAAAATTTGACACGCTTGAGCCATGCGTTAAACGCAAGTGCATGTATCGAAGTAATATAGGCCTTATGAGGCCCAAGTCGAACTCAGGGAAATGTAAATTTCAGTAGACTATTACTAACTGGTCGCAATCATCTAGACCGATTGGAAAAGTTGATTGTTGGTTTTGAAACAAAATAAAAATAAAACAAAGAGAAAACAAAAGTGACATATGATTAAATGTTTACTTTAATAAAATAGAATGGGAATCCTTAGGGTTAGGGTTTCACCACGAGGTCTCATTGCATGCAATTCTACACAACTAACATAATTCCTGCCTTATCCATGATTATGGCCTATAGTTAAAATTACTTGCTTCCGCAATACAATTCACTACCTAGTTCTAGGTCAGTTCCATGCCAGTAGTAACTTATACCCTAGATCTAAGTGCTTTAATAAATTCTCTGGGAATCCACCATTAACCGTACATTACCTTGTCTAAGGAATTTATTGGTTAATGTGTTAATCGTGCCTTTCTAACCACTAATCCTCCGTCAAGAGCAATTAACAATATTAGAAATCAACTATGGTGATCAAGCATAGAAAATTGTGATAGAAACACGATATCCTATCCGGGAGAATTGAGACAAATTATGATAATCAATGGAAAATTGTCATACAACGATTCCCCGGGCTACTCCCGGTCCTAAGGATAATGGGGATTAGCCCCGCATGTTCATCTCAACGATACACATAGAGAAGAAAGAGGAAAACATGGGGAAACAAATGAGAATATGATGTAACCCCTAAAATGGAGAAGATCTGGATGATCCTCGGTGTGAGATGCACATTCTGTAGCCTTCCGGTTGCGGCTATGGAATCATCTGGGGCATAGCTCTGGGCTCCGTTCTTTGCTCTCCTCTCCTTCAGGACTTGTACGTCGGAATAGAATGTCCTCCTTCGCTTTGGGCCACCTTTTCTTAGGTATAGGTACCACTTATGACCGCCAAAAGATTGCAACCGTTCGATCGTGGAAATTCTGAACGAAGTCCTGATCCGACGACGTCGATACCATCGATGGGGTGTCGATGCTATCAACACCTTAGGGTGCACTTCTGTCGCTTCAAAACTGAGATCAACCTATTGACTTCTTGATACTATCAACCAGATCGTCGATAGTATCAATGTGCTGACTTTTCTTCTACTGAGCTAATCTCAAGACCATCGACAGTGTGGTCGATGGTCATGACCTAGATGCTTTCCCTCTGCCTTGGTTACTGTTGCCATGTTGATAGTATCGAAGGACCTGCCGATGGTATTGACAGGTTCTGGAATATAAAGTACATGAAACAGAGAAAAAAACACAAGTCAATCCATGGAATTTAGTAATTCATTCAAAATAGGATAAAATAAGATAATTTGATGCATACAATGATTATAGGCTAAAGGAATTGAATCATGCCATTATAGTCACAAATATGACAAACAAACGCATAAAACAAGTACAAAATTAGCCTATAAATGCCACTCAAAAACCCTGCATCAACCGTCATTTAAAATAGTTTTTCATAATGGTATAGCAGTTTGGGGCAGTGGTACTTAGGATGTGCAATCACTTCTCCTAAACGAACTAGTTTGGAATGTAGGGATCGCTTGCCCACTGAATGGACCCATAGTTGGATAACCCAAAAGAAAGATGGGAATACCCATTTGCCTTTTATCCTACCCATTCATACTTTGCCCCTCCAAACAAAAAGGAAAAGAGTGAAAGCTACTTTGAAAGTGAGATGTCCGTCAAGATAGTAAGATAATAATAATTGTTGATGAATTGGCAAAACTTAGATCTTTTGAAACTAATGTTTTAGGAGGCAATATCATTTTAATAATTAATAAATACTTTGATAATAAGTTGGACTAAATTTTCCCGTTAGTTATCAATCTTATCACCCTACTTGTTAACCTTACATGATGATTTTTATGCTTCTAACTTGAGGACAAGCTAAATAGTAAGTTTGGAGGAGTTGATAACATATGTTTTCATGAATACTTGTTATCTCTTTAATCCTAGAATAAAATCTCAATATGCAAGTAGTGATCATAAAATCTTCCATTTTTCACTCAGTTTCTAATACTTTATTTTGACTAATTACCTTTGAAAATTGTAGAAGATTTAACTCTATGTCGTGAAGCTCGATTGACAAGGTATCCACCTCCAAGGTCAATAATCATGCATAAGTGGCACCAAGAAAAATAAGTCAATTACATTTGTCACCTTTGAAGGTCGATCAAATGAGCACACTTAGAGAGCTCGATCAGAAACCTATCGAGTTGATAGTACAACCTTTAGATCAATCGATTCAGTAAATTCAGAAGTCAGACAAAGCTATCAAACACTAGGTCAAGAACAATTTACTAAACTCAACCAAGAACAAAATTAGATCAACATCAACAGTCGACCTTGCGAGAAAAATCATCTCAACATCGATATGATAGCTATCAAGCAAGAAGCCCATCGAGATCATGTGCTTAATATCCTGAAGCCTATAGGTAGGTGCCACATGACCAATTAAGGGTCGACATGGTGTCGGTAAAACACGATAAATAAGACCCCAAGGCATCACTAAGACATCTTTTTTCTTCTTTGATAGGACAAAATGTTATAAAGATCACAAGGACCAAAGTCAATATTGACCTTGTGAGAGCGACCATACTCTTGACTTTGCCACTACCTGCTTCCATCATCAAGCTTGACAGATCCATCTTGATTCAAGTACCACTAGAAATCAAAGTGAATACTATTGACCTCCAAGGTTGATAGGGTAGATCGATCAACCTTTCTAGGCAATCGATCTCTTATTCAAATTCAACTGAAAAGTGGTCGATCGACCTCCCAACTTGATCTACCCGTGCATCAAACTCTTCCCTTTTCATTACTATTTTTTTTAATTTGAGAACTATGACTTGTTCGAGTTATAATTTGATTCCTTCTTGCATCTTTAGTGGATGAACTCATTATCTTATGGTGGGATTAGCCATTCAGGACCTCTCAACAATGTAATATTTCCTTCTCTTTTCTAATACATATATTCTCATAGTTTCATTTACATATTTAAATGTATTTCTTGTTTCATTAGGTACCTTCTTGTGATAGTTGATTTGAATTAATTTGAGAGAACAAGTTCAAGAAGATATAGAGTTGGATTAGTGATGATCCATGATAGGGAATAATCATTATAGGAAAAATTCATGTACATGCATTTGGTCTGTTGGCTATCATCTTGAGAGAGAGAGAGGTGCCTTTAGATGTAAATCTCACCCTGATCTTGAGAGAAGGAGGGTGTTAGATATCTTTCATGACTATTTACAACATGTGTAGATAATATATAAAATAAGAGAGGAAGGTTTTGCATGGTTGAGGATGTTTGATAGGTGAGGCCCAATCCAAGTTCCCTTAATTATGATCACAAATATCTTTATTTTTGGTGAATAGATAACTTAGATTTATTTCTTTGAGTAGATTAATATGTTCCTTGATTGGAACACCAATTGTGCCCTTTTTATCCAACAAAGCTAAGCTAAGATTTTTGAATATTACGTCATTTTCTCTTCTTATCCCTATGTTTGACCCTGCATTACCACAATAGAATTTGTATTGAGTTGTGGATGTCTCTTCAATTTAGAGATAAATTTAAAGTTCAATACCTTTGACTAGGCAACTATGTTTATGCTTTTGACCTACATTTATGGGAGATCAACTGTCCTCTTAGGTTTTAACCAAAAAGGTTAAAATACAATTTATCCAATGAACTATTGGATGTTGCCTCTCATAATTGCAACTTTTAGGGAAATCTTAGTGCCACGGACTTAGAAGTCAATTCCACCAAGTTAGCTACTTTCCATTTTCTCTAACATGGTTGAATGTTGTTTAGAGGTGTTTATGGCTGATTTCTCGGTCTACGGTGCATCTTTTGATGAATGTCTTTATAATCTTGATAAAGTTTTGTAGAGATGTGAGGACACTCATTTGGTCCTCAATTGGGAGAAATGCCACATGATGGTTAGTGAGGGCATCGTGCTAGGACACAAGGTGTCTAGCAAGGGACTGGAGGTGAATCTAGTAAAAATTGAGGTTATTTCCAAATTGTATCCACCAAACTTGGTGAAGGGAGTTAGAAGTTTCCTTGTTCACGCAGGGTTTTATCGCCAATTTATTAAGGATTTTTCCAAAATCGCTAAGCCACTATCTGAGTTGCTTGAGAAGGATGTAGTTTTTGATTTTAATGGAAAATGTATGAACACTTTTGAGATCCTTAAACAACGCTTGATTTCCGCACCGATCGTGTAAACTCCGGATTGGATTCAACCATTTGAGCTTATGTGTGACACATCCGATTATGTCGTGGGGGTCGTTCTTGGGCAGCGCCTTGAGAACAAACTCACAATCATTTATTATGCATCGAAAACATTATGATGCACAATTAAATTATACCACCACTGAAAAAGAATTACTTGCCGTGGTTTTCACTTTTGAGAAATTTAGGCAATACTTAGTGGGATCTAAAGTGGTGGTATGGACAGATCATGCTGTAATAAAATATTTAATGGAAAAGAAAGAGCCGAAACCTAGACTCATTAGGTGGATACTTCTTTTATAAGAATTTGACATTGAGGTTAAGTATAAGGATAAGGAGGGCATTGAAAATGTGGTTGCAGACCATTTGTCTCACCTTGAAAGGGTAGATGAGAAGGATACTAATATACCATTACTGAGACGTTTCCATATGAACATATTCTTTCCATTAAATCCAAAGATCTATGGTTTTCACACATAGTAAATTATCTTGCATGAAAAGAACTACCTGAGGATTGGAGTTATCAAGAGAAGAAGCAGTTTTTCCATTCATTGAGATTTTATTTTTGGGATGACCCTATTCTTTTGAGACAGTGCATGATGGTGTTCTACATAGGTGTGTGCCAGAGTTTGAGTATGACAGCGTGCTCATCCATTGTCATACATTACCCACCGGTAGCCATCATGCTAGCTCGAGGATGGTTGCGAAGGTGTTGGAGAGTGGCCTATATTGGCCCACACTTTTTAGAGATGCCTATGATTTTGTAAGAAAATGTGATTCATGTCAGCAGGCAGGTAATATCTCAAAAAGACAAGAAATGCCCCTAAATGTGTTTCAAGAGGTTGAAGTCTTTGACTTATGGGGTATAGATTTCATGGGACCCTTTGTGTCCTCAAATTCCAATATGTATATTTTACTTGCTATTGATTATGTTTCAAAGTGGGTAGAAGCGATACCCACTAGGACTAATGATGCTGCGGTAGTGTGCAGGTTCGTAAAGGAATACATCTTCTACAAGTTTGGGGTGCCCCGCATGATCATCAGTGATGGAGGCACGCATTTCACAAACAGGAAGTTTGCTTCACTTTTGAGCAAATATGGGGTAAAGCACAATGTGGGCACCCTATACCAACTGCAGACACAGGGTCAAGTAGAAATTTCCAATAGGGAGATAAAGAAGATTCTGGAGCGTACTGTCAACACATCAAGGAAGAACTGGAGCATGCTCCTACCAGATGCACTTTGGGTGTACAAGACCGCCTTTAAGACTCCTATAGGCACTACACCATTCATGTTGGCTTATGGGCGTGCATGCCACTTGCCGGTGGAGCTGGAGCACAAGGCACATTGGGCGCTAAGGACGTTGAATGTGAACATGGATGATGCAGGGAAGCAAAGGTTGCTCGAGCTCAATGATTTAGATGAGTTGAGAATGAATGCTTATGAGAGTTTCCAAATTTACAAGGAACAGACAAAATAATTACATGATCGCCACATCCAAAGGAGGGTCTTCTCAAAAGGCGAGAGTGTCTTGATATTCAATTCGCGGCTAAAGATACATCCTGGGAAGTTGAAGTCCCGGTGGAGTGGACCATTTGTTGTGGAGGAAGTGCATCCACATGGAGCCGTGATGGTGAGAGATGGTGAAAGGACGTCCTTGGTGAATGACCAACGTCTTAAGAACTAATATGGAGAGGATTTCAAGAAAAAAGTGCATGAGGTAAAACTCATTGCACTTGATGAAGAATGAGCATGTTTGCATCTAGCCTAAGACGTTAAAGAAGGGTTCTTGTTGGGAGGCAACCCAACCTTGGTAGATTGCATGTTTATTTGCTTTATTTTTCATTTTCCTAAATAGTTTTCATTAATTTTGTACTTAGTTTATAAAATTGATACCCTGATGTGTTTGTTGAGTGTGCAGGACTGGAATGATTTTGATACCATCGACACATGTGTCACTGGTATCGAGTTTGGACCAGCGAAGCAACTATGGAAATTTCATTTCGTCGATAGTATCGATGACCTCGTCGATAGTATTGACTAGTGAATAGGGAAAAATAAGACCGAGACTGGAGAGGGTCGATAGCATTGACTAGTTCATCGATGGTCGCGAGATGTCTGGAGATTTTCAGAACAATTCTTCTCAGCAATGTCAATACTATTGACACCCTTGTCGGTTGTATCGACACGCCAACATCGCAGATAGCAACGCCCCCACCTTGTGAGGATCAAAGGTATATGCAGGTGTTGATACTATCGACACCCCGTCGATGGTATCGACGCACCACATCAGTGATCTGTGCGTCTTCATCGAGCGGTCCACAATGTCGATCTGTGGACAGCGTCGATGGTATCAACGCCTGTCGCTACCATCGACACTTCAACGATCCTGACCCCATCCATCCAGCCATCAAGGGCCATCAATAGTAGCGAGCCACAGATTCCAACAGCTGTTGATACTATCGACACTCTCGTCAATAGTATCGACGCACCGACAGCAGTGGCGGTCGACCCTTATAAAAAGGGATGTATTTCTTCCATCCAACTCACACATTCAAGTTCATATCTCCCATCTCCGGGCCCTAGCATCTCCGAGCACCCAGGAGCTACAGATATATTCACTGACGGTCATCTCCGAGTGTCTCCATCGACTTTGAGGATCTCTGTCTTCTCCGATCTTCACCGACCATCTTCTCCAAGCTCCTTTCTCAATCCCTTTCTGTTTCACCCGTTGCCCTTTGCAACAATGGTGAGATCCAGTGCTTCATCATCTAGGGCTGCCCCTCCTGCCCTACCTGCCCTGCAACAAGGATTAGTTCCTCACCCAAGGCTAGTCCACCCCTCACCGAGATCAAGAAGGTGTACGAAGAGCTGTGGAAGCACTCATTTGAGCCTACCTGGTATGGAGACCGGCAACTAATCAAGGATATGGGATTCGAGGCCAACGTGGCCTATGTGCTTCAGGGGTAATTGAGCGAGTCCCCAATGTTATGCCATGACCACGCTGAAGGTCATCCATTTTTCAGTGGGTGGCCAACTTACAAGGAGATTGTCATAGAGTTTATGGCTTCTCTAGATATCTGTGTCGTTCCCAATGAGCTACAACCAGCACGGACGGAATGAAAAGAGGGGCGAGTTTCTTTCCGCCTCTAGCCCAGGGATTACATAATGACTCTTCGTGAGTTCAATGCAATTTATGGGTGGTCACATAGCAACCTGCGCCAGCCACCATAGAATGCAGACTATGATGCCATGTATTCGACATTAGTCACTGTACCAGAAGGTTATTCGATCAGCTAGCACCATGCCTCTATAGATGATTTTGAGCATTTGTTTGTCAAGGTCTTGCACCGGATATTATCCAACACATTCTTTGCAAGATCTAGACTGTCACAAAGAAAATTTCAAGAAATAGATCTTTTCTTCCTCTACAATATGCTGGAGAGGAAATGTATCAACTTTGGAGCTTTCTTCCTCACACGCGTCATGGCGGTGAAGAGGAACACTTTTCACAGGGCCCCAATCTACTTCGGGGGCCTTATCACTCCGATCGCCATGCACTTTGGCCTAGATTTGTTCGGGCTACCAAAGATGGAATGCAAGAATATGCTCAATCTGAGCCACTTTGTAAATGGGGGCCTCGTCATAGTCCGCCACAACACCGTCTATGCCACTTGCCATGTGGGAGGTGTTTTTCAAAGGAGGGAACTGCCTGACCCTACATTCAACCTCTGGCATGGCCAAGATTATAGGTGTCCCATCATTGATATTGATCAAGATGAAGAAGAATAGCAAGTTGAAGAAGTAGAAGTACCAGAAGGCGAAAATGATGAAGAAGAGGTGGAGGAAGCTACCATTCCTCTTCAACGACGAGTTGCTCCATGAAAGTGACCATGACACTTTGGAGCCTCGTCTTCTTTCCAGCCGCTGCCACCACATCCCTCTCAAGGTGGAGAGGATGTATATTTGATGTAGGGCATGTACACCATGCTTCAGGACATTCAGTAGACACAACACCAACATACTGCGTCTTTTGTAGGTATTCAGGAGACGACAAACAAGCTGTACGAGAATAAGTAGGCCATCTACGAGAATGAGCGCCTCCTCCTCACCAACCAAGAAAACATCCACAACAGGTTGCATAGGATGGAGATGCAGTAACAACCATTTTACGATCATTATTGGAGCCAGAATTACTTTGGAGGATACCCACAACCACCACCGATGCCCCCATATGACATGTTGTTCCAGGGGCATTATCCTACTTGGGATCCCAACGGCCACCAGTACCTGCCGCACCCACCACCAGAGTAGTAGAGGGGTATCGCTGTTCCACCTCTTAAGTCTGGATTTTGACTATGAGGCGATAGTTGAATTCAAGCTTGGGGTGGTGCTGGAACAACATCTATCTAGTTTTTATTTTATTTTATTTCATCTTTTGTTCTACTTTTGTATTTTTCATCCTTCGTTATCTTAGCTTTATTAATTTCTAGATTTACTGTTATCTAGGATCCACTATCTATCTAGTGTAATAAGTGGAGTCTAATGTAATTTCATGTCATCTCGATGTTTTCATTTGGGGGTTTGTGAGAAAATGAATTTAAATGAAAAATCCTTAAGAAATTTTAAGCGTGTCTTGTGAGAACTTGAGGACATCACTTATGGAACTCATTGGGTAGGTCAACTTTAAAACACATGAATATGATTGTATATCCTTATGGTTCATTTTAAGAGGATTGATATGGATGTTGAGCCTAAACCGACCAAACGTTAACGTGACTTTAATTTGAAGTGAGAGATTGAAATCCCTTGATTAATTGGTACACAAGTCAGTAAGGAGGGACATATAATTCTTTCTGAAGGTTCTGTCAACTAGCCTTGTGATCTGATCCACCACAATTTCATTTCCACTCCACCATAAGAACTGGGAGCACATTACTATCTTTCACTCTTTGATTGCATCCCATGTAGATAGGTCTTGCATTACAATTTTTCTCGCATATTTTTGCATGAAATGAAAAAAATAGATAGAGTAGTATACATGCACTTCATCCTTAGGTGCATGTCATAGTATTTGCATAATTGTCATTATGTAGTTGCATTTGCAGCTTTTGAGCATATAGCACATCATGTGTCTTATTTTCTTCTGAAAGCATTAAAGGTGGTGAACTTGTTCCATACCCTTCGAATAGAATGCATCAAATGTACAAGTTATGTAATAAGAAGGGAGCCTGGCAAATAATCCATTGTCATTTATGAAAATGAGGGCTTGAAAAAAAAGTGAAAAAAAAATAAGATTGAAAAGTAAGTATGAATAAGAGGGAGAAAGGAACATGTTCTCACCCACATATCAAGAAGAATAAGCACATGGTGTAGCTTTCTTAGATATTCCATCTCACCTTGAGACAGAATGATAGTGCATGCACCATTCCACCAAAAATGTAGCATTAGGACATTTTCATTTGTATTCGCATCATGAAAGGTCATTCATTTTTGTTTTTGCATGATCGACTGTACTGTGCTTCCATTTCTTCAATGGCCACCCATTCCATCCACCCATTTCTCTAAGTGGTAGGCCATCCATGATTTTCTCCTCATTCATGTACATCAGGAGAGATGCTTCCATTTAGACGGTATTTAGAGAAAATGAGCAACGTAGATAGGAGATCACAAGATGCACCAAGCCTGAACTTGAGGATTTTATTATATTAACTGCTTTACTTGATAGTGTTCGTGATCTTGGGATGGACATCTATCATGAATGATTATTGTCGCCTAAAGGGTAGTTATCGTTCTATGGTTGGTAAGGGCCGGTATGTGTTTTGCAGGTGGGAATCATACTGAGATATCATTTATGTGATTCTGTTCTTTAGTTGACCCTCTCAATCTGATTTTATAGTTTTATGCTCGAGGACGAGCAAGATTCAAGCTTAGGGGAGTTTGATGCAGGGTTTTTGAGTCACATTTATTGGCTAATTTTGTACTTGTTTTATGCGTTCGTTTGTCATATTTGTGACTATAATGGCATGATTCAATTCCTTTAGCCTATAATCATTGTATGCATCAAATTTATCTTATTTTATCCTATTTTGAATGAATTACAAAATTCTGTGGATTGACTTGTGTTTTTCTCTCTGTTTCAGGACTTTATATTCCAGTACCTGTTGATACCATCGACAGGTCTGTCGATACTATCAACATGGCAACAATAACCAAGGCAGATGGAAAGCATCTAGGTCGATACCATCGACCACACTATCGATGGTCTCGAGATTATCTCAGTAGAAGAAAAGTCAGCACGTTGATACTATCGATGATATGGTTGATAGTATTGAGAAGTCAACATGTTGATCTTAGTTTTGAAGTGACGAAAGTGAACCATAAGGTGTCGATAGCATCGACACCCCATCGATGGTATCGACGCTGTCGGATCAGGACTTCGTTCAGAATTGCCATGATCGAACGGCTGTGATCTTTTAGCGCCCGTAAGTGGTACCTATACGTAAGAAAAGGTGGCCCAAAGCAAGGGAGTACGTTCTATTCTACCGCACGAGTCTCGAAGGAGAGGAGAGCGAAGAACAGAGCCTAGAGCTACGCCCCGGATGATTCTAGAGCCGCAGACGGACAATTCTACCGCCGGAAGGCTACAGAATGTGCATCTCGCACTGAGGATCATATGAATCTTCTCCGTTTCAGGGGTTACATCATATTCTCATTCATTTTCCCATGTTTTCCTCTTTCTTCTCCATGTGTATCATTGAGATGAGCATGTGGGGCTAATCCCCATTGTCCTTAGGACCGGGAGTAGCCTGAGGAATCATTGTATGACAATTTTCCATTGATTATCATAATTTGTCTCAATTCTCCCTGATATGTTATTGTGTTTCTATCGCAATTTGCTATGCTTGATCACCATAGTTGATTTCTAATACTGTTAATTGCTCTTGACAGAGGATTAGTGGTTGGAAACACACGATAAACACATTAACCAATAAATTCCTTAGATAAGGTAATGTACCGTTAATGGTGGATTCCCAGAGAATTTATTAAAGCACTTAGATCTAGGGTATAAGTTACTACTGGCATGGAACTGACCAAGAACTAGGTAGTGAATTGTATTGTGGAAGCAAGCAATTTTAACTACAAGCCATAATCAGGGATAAGGCACGCATTATGTTAGTTGTGTAGAATTTCATGCAGAGAGACCTCGTGGCGAAACCGTAACCCTAAGGATTCCCATTCCATTTGATCAAACTAAACATTTAATCATCGCTCACTTTTGTTTTCTCTTTGTTTTATTTTTATTTTGTTTCAAAACCAACAATCAACTTTTCCAATTGGTCTAGCTGATCGCGACCAGTTAGTAGTAGTCTACTGAAATTTACGTTTCCCTGAGTTCGACTTGGGCCTCACAAGGCCTATATTACTTTGATACATTCACTTGCATTTAACGCATGACTCAAGCATGTCAAGGGTGTGTATTTGTTTATCTTAATACTACCCAATGTGACATATCTATTTTTGTGAATGCAACTATATTATATACAAATAGCCTCCTTGACTAAAAGAAGGGCACACCTCTCGATTTTTATTCACATTCTACTTTTTATTCCTGACTCCAGTGATGTGGATGTGGAATAGATGATGACATAGATCTTTCTTTTTCCATGAGAGTGTGTCCTTGAATGAATATGAGTTGGTTATTTAGTTTATATGGCTTAAGATAGGATCTTTTGGTGATTTTCTAAGATTTGAGACCAATTTAGCAGACTCTATAGTATTTTACTGAGATAAAGATATAAAAGCAACACCATCATCAGTTTGAAAGTTGTAGCTAATACAATTGTGAGACCCCCGACCTTGCTTAAATTTTTGAACATGATTAATTACCATAATTGAGTACTATAAACCATAATATAACCTTGTTATAAGTTTTTATATCATGTGACAAGATTAAGTTTTGAGTTTTGTCCAGTTTGGATAGTGTTTGTGCAAGTTATGCAATTTTATGCACATTTTAATCTTTTATAAAATTTACCCACATAAGAGGTTTTTCTTGCAATTTGTCACATTCATTATGGTGCTTATATGTTTTATTATCATTCTTGACCTTGTTTATCCATGGGATCTTAGTTGAACCCTGGTTTGGAGGTGTTTCTTTCAATGGTGATATTGGGTTTTACCCTTTCATGGATGAGCTACCTTTAGGAGCCATCAACCAGTGGTCCTCCTACTTTGTTGACATCTAATGGTCTCCAACAGGTGGTTACAACTTATGGTCACCTATAGAGGTATTAGGTTGATGGTTTTCTAGTTTTGGTTCACTTGGACTGGTGGTTCACTTAAAAGAGATGGTTCACCACTTAGGTGACTATGGGTCCAAAGAACTGATGGTTCCTTTACTTGGAGATCAAAGGTCAGCCTAGAGAGCCAATAACTAAAGGCTAAGTAGGTCTCCATGAGCATTGGAGAATCTTCTTGTATGTCTGCTTGTATGGGCGTGAAAGTTATAGGCTATGGACACATGGAGAGTTGCTAGGACACCTCAAGCTTCTCTCTTTCCTTATCGATAAGTTTTATATACCTATCCTTTATCCCACAAACAAAACATTTGGAATCTTATCTCTTTCATCCTTTCTAGATCTTCATCTTTCACCTACTTGGTGGAAAACAAAGTTCCCAAGGAATAAGAAGGTATCCAACCTTCTTGGTTAAGCATCTAGGGTTTTATTTTGCTCTCTTCTAGAGTTTGTGGAGCTACCCTTGCAATTTCTGACCTAAAATAAGTAAGTACCTTCCTCCTTTTCTTTTCTTCTGTTACTTTTCTAGCTCTCCTTCCTTCTTCCTGGATGGGACCATGGTTTTACATGGAGGACCTTGTTTTAAAGGTCAAGGAACTTATCTTTCTTGCTTCCTTCACCTAGGGTTTACTCCCTTTCTTGGAGAGAGAGCTTACTTGGCCGAGTTTAGACCTAAATCTTGGGTTCCTAATTCTTTTGCCCGAGTTTTCTTTCTTCTTGGAATATGATATTCTTCCTATAGGTGAGTTTAATAACCATCCTCAAATTTATTGCTTACCTCTAGCTTTCTTGTTCAAGTTCTTGCTGTAAAATGAAGATCTAAGCATATAGTTTTCATTTTGGTGCTGTTCCTTGATTAATTTCTAATCCTAGATGAACCTGAAATCATGTGTACAACCTTCCTGAGGTAGAGGAAGACTTTGTTCTTTCTTACATACTAACTGATGATGCTAATAACCTATCAAACAATGGTTCCTTCTATATGATAATGAATTCTTTTCCTCCTTTTCTTAGTAGTCGATGCTTTGACACCTATGAACAACTGAAGGTCTCTAATTTGTTGCTGTTTTAATGACTCTAGTGAACCCTAGAATCGAAGGTTATGTTTCTTTTTCCACTAATGGTCGATGGTCACCCTAACCCTAGCAAACAATGGACTCTTCAATGTGATGTGGGTTGTTTTCCCCTTTGCTTCATCATCCGATGGTTGGGCTACTGTGACAATCAATGGTGGGCACTTGTTTCTGATTTGAGCCTCCTTTTAATAACTAGAACCAATGTTTATGTTCCCCTAAGGTGGTGGCTTTAAAACTCATTTCAGGTGGTTCTAATTGATGGCTTACACTTAGGGTTTTTGGCTGATTTCAAGCCTTATACAAGTATCGATGGTGGTTTCCTTGCGAGATCCGAGATGCCTTTTAGTGCTATTTTGTTGACAACTGATGGTGCAACCAATGGTCACCCTTAGTTCAGTTTTTGACTCATTTAGAAGCTCTAATCTGATGGTTTTCTTGGTCAAATGATTCAAGGGTTGAACCTACATATCAATTGATAGTTTTGAAATGTTAAACCCAATCCAATGGTTGTGATTGGATGTTTTAACATCCAATGGTTTAGAATGAAGTCTATAGTATAATGTGTTGGCTCTAATTATGTGAATTCAATGGATCAATGCATTTAAATTGTAGCATTACCTTTTCCCTCATATAAATATATTTGATAAATCACCATACTAAGTGGATGTGTAACTTAGATGTGATAAAGCTTGTTACATTTAACCCTCATGCAATTACATGATGGTGACTAATCATGATCAGACTCCTTGGATGGTTTATAGAATAATGGAGTACTTTCTTATTATTGTTGAAACCCTAGTATGTTATAAGTGATGGTTAAAGACTTATGTTATGCACAGAACCATACTTGAGGATAGTATGGGATTAGATGGGAATGCTTCACCTTGTGCATCCATGGTCCAATGGAGATGCCATGAGTTAGGGTTTGTGTATGAGTGTTGAACTGTAACTTCAATGTAACCTATCTTGTTAAACTTAATCCTAATGCAAATGGATGATAGTGGTCAGTTATGTAGTCCTTTCTTGAATGATTAATATAATGATGGAATATCCTTCCTAATGATTGATTGTAACTCTAATGTGTTAATTGGTGGTCATCACCATTTTATGATTTATGGTTTCATATGTTGAACTTCTACACTATAAGTGTGATGATGTCCAGTCATATCTAGATTCCTTATATGTTGATATAATAAAGGAATGCTCTTAATTGCTAAATAACCCTGTAATGTTATCCTGTGAACATCTTTTAGTTCTTTAATGCACTATCATGCTGAGCTCGTGTATTACATGTGTGGTTATGCTTAATGAAGCCTTGTTATAAGGCATGGAAAGATAATGATGAA
Organism: Alisma plantago-aquatica; assembly: GCA_963693085.1. Lineage (NCBI taxonomy): Eukaryota > Viridiplantae > Streptophyta > Magnoliopsida > Alismatales > Alismataceae > Alisma > Alisma plantago-aquatica. The sequence goes on along the minus strand of OY856412.1, from coordinate 430,564,881 downwards.
CTTGCAGGGAATGATGTGATGGTCTTAATGACCTTTGATAATGGTTGAGACCTGAATGAGGTATAATCCTCTTATGATTGAGAAGAGTTGATACCATGGGATAATATGATAAGGATTTATATTCTATGGTGAGAATGTAATGATGAGTATGGTCTCATGAATGGCAAGTGAATAGCACCTTGTGATGTTGAAAGATAAATTATGTCTCACACATTTTATATATTCTGAACTTGTTATATAGAACTGCTTGTTAGAAGTGAATTTGGGTTTGTAGGTCCACTTGTTTGATGCAGCCTTAATTAACCCAATTGGCGATAACTAATTAAGTGAAACTCTAATCATGTAGTTGCCCTGTGCCATAGATCCATTCTAGTTTCAAAATTAGTTGTCTGGTGGAACGAGAAATTCCTGTGGGAAACTCGGAGAGCATATTGTTGAATATGTGGGGGTGCAAGATGATTACCTCCTTGTGCCACAATTACAGGTTGTTGATGATGGCTGCGGTCATGCCTCATATATTGTGATGTGTGAAAGGCAGTAGTATGACTACATGATGCCTCTTATAGAATGGCCATGCATGAGCTGTTCTCTAGCATTGTGACCTGTACCAAGGTGGGCTAGTTACAAGACTATATGTCACTGTTTTGTAGTTTGACTATATGTCTCTATGTTGTATCTCATAGTGACTGGGAGTTGTTGGTGAGATCATGGAGTCTGACTCTTCCATAGATCTTGTATGGAACTAATTTTGACTTAGTAGTGGTCAGTTGGATTTGGGTGGTATGACTCAAATCCTCAGGGCATTAATAAAATATGTAACACAACAATGTAGCATATCTGCTTAGGGTTATATACATTATTTCACATTAGATGATAACCCTTATCTGTTCTCTTTACATAGAGATGATGTTTAGTGCATTAAAAGATAGCAAATATGCTTGTGCTATGGATATGCTCATGTTATAGGTGAGTAATGATGCAACCATATTCTAGGGCTCCATCTTGTGCCATTTTGTACCTTATTCACATCTAAACATAGTCGAATAAATCCACCAATGTGAGTATTATTATCAAATGCACTTATGGACATTCTTTGCATTATTTTTAAGTACTTGGACCATGATTTGGATGGATGAGAGATAAGGAAGGATTTATAGGGTTCCTCCTCTCATGGAGGGGGTCCAAAGAAGGCCCCAAAGCTCCCTCAACCTACCTCTAATGGCCAAGATTTGACATCAAGCAAAGAAGTCCATTGATGATGAAGATTGAAGTTAATTTGGCCACTGAAGACCCCAGCAAAGCCGTGGGAATCCACCACGGTCATGTGAATTATAGCCAAGAATCACAGGGACGTCAGTTTTTTTGCACCGAAAGCACCACGGCCGTGGCCACCAATATGGCTGTGGGTAACAGAAGACATCACGACCATGGCCTCCCACAACAGTCATTGGAATTATGCACAACGTTCCCTAAAATCAATAGAGAGGTGGTCCATTTTTCACGTGAATGACCACAGTCGTGGCCATTCACCACAGTCATGGCCCTTGAAGACCACCTCACCCATGGCACTTCCCCATGCCCGTGGTGAACTGAAAACAAAGACGACCTCCAAGCTGCCTTGCCCGTGGCCTCCTCCTCGAACACGGCCGTGGTACCTCACCATGGCTATGCTACCCCTTACCCAAAACGACTGTGGCACCCCACCACAGACATGACCGCCACATATACTTAGTCTTTCCACTCCCTTTCACACCTCATCCGTGTCCCCATGCCACGGTCATGCCACCTTACCCCCGCCACGGCTGTGGCCACCCACTGCAACTGTGTTGATCATTCAACCCTACTATTTTTCTACACTGTTTTTCTTATTCTACCCCTACTTACCCTAGTGCTTCCCCACCACCTATATATACATAGGTGGTGTCTGGAGCACGAAGGTTACACTCCCCAACTGCCATTACTCCTCCTCACCCACTCTTGAGCATTCATTGAATTCCCTTTGCATTAATGCTCTCCACCCACCATTTCCACCATAGAAACCTAGTTTTCTAGGTTTTCTACCATAACCCTCTCCATTTTCGTGACCATCAGCCATCTTGGAGGAAGGAGGACGCCCCACAGTAGCTAGGAGGTGAAGAAGGAGGATCTACTTCGAGCTCCATGGAGTCCTATCCCCTTCTTCTCATTTCTTTTGCCTTTTCTTTGATTATGTCTAGCTAAGCTCCTAGAGGTGGGTTGTTTGGGGTAAAAATGTGACTTTGATACTATGTTGGGGGAGAATAATTTGTAATGAACATAATTTCATTCTATGATGATTGCCTTTGCTTCTATATTATTTCCCATTATCTTGAATGTGACTTTTGATCTTAAACTTAAATTGCTTGCTTTGTGATGTTTGATGACACATAGCTTCTAGGAGGAATTGGAGTGTATGTAGAAATCTTAGGCATGTCTCCTAGGTCCAATTAGTGGATCCCTAGCTAGCCCCCTTTGTTCCTACATACATATTCCTCCTTCTACAGGTGAGTGTGAGATCTAAGTAACTAGTGTAAGTGTTATTAGTGCAATTTCATAGAGGTTTCTAAAGGCTAGATGGCTAGTAGCATGAGGTCAAAAACCCTCATCTCTACTCCCATTTCAACCCTTGGCTCTCAATTACCCTAATACCACTTACCCTAGAGACCTAGACTTGACAAGTCCTACTAGAATTACACCTAACCCTAGTTCTCTAACTAGTAGTATAGTGTAATGACCCTGACTTGGGTTTAGGGATAACCCGATTTGTTTTGGTTAAATAAGTTACTTAGAACTTTAATATAATCATGTAAAGAGTTTTGTTATCAGTTTCCAAACTTATGTTTCAAATTTGGTCCCGTTTAAATAATGTTTGAGCAATGTTCTCTTATTTTGGACCAAAATGCAATTATCCTAGATGAGAGGATATATTGCAATTTGTCATATGTTGAATGTGACCTAAGTGTTTTAGAATAATAAGAGAGAAAATGATGCAAGGTGGTGGCTTGTGGAAAGCCTAAATTCCAAGTTTGAACTTGTTTGAATAATGCTAGTGCCTTGAGCACCAATTCTGTTACAAATTGTAAATTGCCCAAAATGTAGGGTTGATATGCAAATTACCACATCTAGAGTGTCCCTACTCCCTCCTAGTCTCATTTAGATGAGAGAGAAATAATGAGGCACAATGTTTGAATCATATTTGAGTGTGATACTCTTGGTGATGAAAACACCAAGAAAGTGTTGTATGTGAAACCCTAATTTGAGCTTGTATCGGGTTGTAGAGTCCATATGGGAGTGCCTATCAGCCAATGATCCATAGAGGGGATCCCATATCGGTTTTTGAACTCTTGTCCTTGTCCTTGACGATCAAATTACCTCAAGGAGGTGATCCATGTCGAGTTAGAAGCTCCTTGCAAAAGTTGTATCGGTTTGCTTAATACCTCTAGATTATCCTCTAGTGTTTTTCATGTCAAGATAAATATGAGTGCATGCAAGGACAGGTGTAAACCATGCATGGACAAGTGTCACCTAGTAGCTTAAAATGGTGACACCTCATATACACACTTTTTCATGAACCTCAAGTATATATACCCTTCCCTTCACCCATTAGTGGAATTTTTCGAATCCTACCACCTCCTTGCTCTTAGATATCGTGCATAGAGTCTAGATATCGTGCAAGGGTGAAGGAGTATCGTGCATAGATCCTTGTTATCACCCATATCAAAGTGATATCACCCATTGCAAAGTGCTATCAACCAAGTGAGGGATATCGGCCATAAGTGAGGGATACCAGCCACAAGTGGTGAAGTATCATGCATAGGGATGAGGAGCTCAAGTCTTGGACCTCTGAGAAGCTCACCTTCAACCTTGGGAACATTAAGCTTTGGAGCTTGGAGCTTTGAAGTTGATCTTGAGGCGGGTTATATAACTTGAACTCAATTATGTTATTATTTATCATCAATCTTGCCTTAGTTAAATGATTTACTTTCACATAGAATTTTCTTGCATAATTAATGAATCCATGAGCTCTAGTAGTAACTTAGGACTGTTTTCCATGAACTAGAACAAGTATAACGAAGGTCTAGAGCTTGAAGATGATTGTATCACCTTATAAAGTGATATCGGGTTCAAGCACATAAGCAAACACCTCTAACCCGATATGGTGATGCACCTACACCACTAAAACAATATGGATATGAGTTTATACTTCCTTGCCCGATATGGTAATGTAGTATACACCTCTTGGATGATATGAGGTCAATCACACACCAATTTGCCCAATATGGTGTGAAGCACACACACACCTCATTGCCCAATATGGTGTGAAGCACACATACACCTCTAAGGTGATATGGTAAGCACACATACACCTCTAAAGTGATATGGAAGCAAGCATACACCTCAAACCTGAGATGGTAAGCACACATACACCTCAAGGGTGATATGGTAAGCACACATACACCTCTAAAGTGATATGGAAGCAAGCATACACCTCAAACTCGAGATGGTAATCACACATACACCTCAAGGGTGATATGGTAAGCACACATACACCTCTAAAGTGATATGGGTAGCAAGCACACACCTCATACCCGATATGGTGGAAGAACCTCAAAACCCATATGTTGGAAAGCACCTTAGATGCAATGTAATTGATGGAGTAACACATGAAGTGTCTTATATAAAGACATACATTAAGAGGTATGGAGTTTTATGAATATTGATTAAGTAGGCTAATGTACCTTGAAGGAAAGGTTGAGACAACTTAATAAAGTATGAAGTAATCAACATCCTAGTAAGTATGAGATAGAAACTCATACTTATGTGATAATCATGAAATGAGCATACATTGATACTCCTAATACGTGTGGAATCTGAATTAGGGTTGTGATTCTTGATGAATGTACTTGAAAACCCTATTTCGCTTAAAAATGGAAACCTTAACCCTAATGAAGGGTAATGATGTGATTTGAAACTACAATTGGTTAATAAAGGGGAAACCTTAACCATATTGAAACCATGCTGATAGCATGAGATAATGAGCATAGCTAAGTATGAACTATGATGTTTCATATAATACCAATTATATGGGCCTTGTGAGCCATGTGATTAGTTGTTGTCTAGTGAGAGGTAACAAGATGTTTAATGGGCCTTGTGATCCATGTGGTTAGTTGTTTCCTAGTGAGAGGTAACAAGATGTTTAATGGGCCTTGTGAGCCATGAGAATAATTGTTGCCTAGTGAGAGGTAACAAGATGTTTAATGGGCCTTGTGAGAAATGATAATGTTCAAAATAAACTAGGAAATGGAAACTTAGTAACATAATAATAATAATAATAATAATAATAATAATAATAATAATAATAATAATAATAATAATAAATGAATACAATAATAATAATGAAATCTTAATCATACATGCAATAAGCTTATAGCCAAATAAGGGCTATATTGTTTTGAATATGCTTAAAGGAGATAAGAGGAATACTTGTACTATATAAAGGATGTGAATAAGTATGATGGATTGGCCAAGGTATAATGCCTAGTAAAGGTGGTGTGGTATTCAGTGATGAGTTGCACAAGATTGATATAGTCCAATACCTGGAATAGATGCACAAGATTGTCATAGTCTAATACTTGGAATAGATGCACTGGATTAGCATAGTCCAATACATGGAATAGATGAACATGATTGGCATAGTCCAATACCTGGAATAGATGCATAAGATTGGCATAGTCCAATACCTGGAATAGATGCACATGATTGACATAGTCCAATACCTGGAATAGTTTCATAGGATTGGTCATAGCCCAATACCTGGAATAATTGCACATGATTGGTAATAGCCCAATGCCTGGAATAATGTCACAGGATTGGTAATAACCCAATACCTGGAATAATTGCACATGATTGGTAATAACCCAATACCTAGAATAATGTCACAGGATTGGTCATAACCCAATACATGTAACAATTGCATAGGATTGGTAATAACCCAATGCCTGGAATAATGTCACATGATTGGTCATAACCCAATACCTGGAATAATTGCACAACATTGGTAATAATCCAATACCTGGAATAAATGCACAAGATTGGTAATAAACCAATACCTGAAATAATATCATATGATTGCTCATAACCCAATACCTCGAATAATTGCACATGATTGGTAATAACCCAATGCCTGGAATAATGTCACATGATTGGTCATAACCCAATACTTGGAATAATTGCACAAGATTGGTAATAACCCAATACCTAGAATAATTGTACATGATTGGTAATAACTAAATGCTTGGAATAACGTCATAGGATTGGTAATAACCCAATACTTGGAATAATGTCACATGATTGGTAATAATCCAATACCTGGAATAATTACACAAGATTGGCATAGTCCAATACCTGGAATAGTTGCACAGGATTGGCATATTCCAATATGGGGAATAGTTGCACATGATTGGAATAGTCAAATACCAGGAATAGTTGCACATGATTGACATAGTCCAATACTTGGAATAATCTCACAGGATTGGCAAAACCAAATACCTAGACAGAATATGATGATGTATATTCACATGACTGGTACAATCCTACACTTGGCTAGAAGATTGGCTAGGGCCAACAGATAGAAATGAGAACAATTCATGGATGACATACCATGATAATGAGTATCATAGGATAAGCTTGAGATGTTGATATAGTATGAAGGGTAAATGATATACATGTTCTTCATATTTGTTATAAAGTGAATAGATGATGTACTGCTCTATCATAGATAATTGCAATGCTTTAAAAGATGAGAATGTTCTAAACTACTTATCCTCTGCTCAACTTAATACTATTTAACTGTGATAATAACATTGTTAGCGGAGAGTTATATCTCTCGCTGGGACAATTGTCTCACCCCGTGGGATCCACATTTTTTTAGGTGGATGTGTACGGGGAGGGTTGAGACCATTATGCAGAGGGAGAACATCAGTAGTAGGGACATCAGTGATAGCTCATGTTGAGTGTACTGTCTGTCGTGTCTTGTAGATAGAAGTCCTTTGTGTCATCTCTGTACTCTCAGGTCCTTGGATTTAGTACGTGTTGGTTTTATGAACAATATGAGATTTTGGCTTGTATGCCTTGAGGTTTGATGATGCTTTAAGTATATGTTTGAGAAAGCAATTGTTATATGTTATACTCGAGAAGAGATGGTACAATGTATGTACAATATGATCAATGATGAATATCAGGTTTTGGTTCTTCCTTAAAGAGTTTTCCTAGAAATGGATCTCTTAGCAAAATGGTTTTAATTTTTAGTGATTTTTGTTAATCCACTGCTTATGATTATTCCGCATAATTAGTAATGATTTGACTGTCAGTTTGGTGGCAGTCGTTACAAGTTTGGTATCAGAGCTTAAGGTTCACTATGTCTACAGAGACATAGGACTAAGGTGTTGAGTCTGTTCTAGCGTCCTCTAGTATATTTTATAATGACTTCTACTTATGTAGAAGAAAGGGTGAAGTTTAAAAATGACTGGAGAACACGAAGAACACGTTGCTAAGAGCAATGTTGTTACACCAAGAGAAGGTGCAAGGGATCATGCAAGAGAAGAATGAGTGCCTGAGAATTCCCATCTTGACCCAATCAGGATAGAGAATCCTACTTTTTATACTCTTGTTGGGTAGGTTAGGACAACAGTGATGCATACAGTGGACTGGATACTAGCAATACAACCTAGGTTACCAGCCCTCAGTGTAGAACTTTGGGTTCTGAAAGGGTTCCTGAATGACATAGTCATGTTGAAACAGTAGAAAATGTGGGAAGGTTTAACATATGGCAAGAAAATAGACTCTGCCATAAGTATAGATAGATAGTACATCTGTGATGGAAATGCCCAAGGAGGGGCAATAAGGTAAGAATTAAGGAAAGGTCTCTATAATTCTAGAGACATTTGCCTAGTTGTTCTAAAAAGCCAACATTAGTGCAATAAATGCCTAGTACACTAGGACAGTAGTCACTAAGTAAAGGTAAAAGTCCTAACTTTCCACCTATAAGAACTCCTGACTTAGCTTCTACATCAGTAATAAGACCGATAAGACTATGGTATGGGGACAAGACATGTTATAGATATGGACATGTTGAGCATACTAAACCCTTTTATTCAAAAGAAGGGGGGGGGAATGACCCAACAACCGAGGCAGACTCAGTAGGGCTTATGAAAGTTATATCCCAATAGTGTAAAAAGGCAAAAGTAACAACATGGAATAGCTAGACTCTATGTTTGAGTCAACCTAAAGTGGTAAATGACCGTGAGGGGTGACATCCAAATAGAGTTTTTTCATTCTGATATGTCTTCTCTTGATTTTATCTGATAATCATAAGAAGGTAGTTGTTGTTGAGCTTCCTTTAATTAGTCCTATGAGGACATGAGGAAGAGATAAGAAGGATGAGAACCTATATTAAGTCCAATATTCTCTTATATGTTTTGAAATTTCTCTCTTCATGTAGAAAGGGAAGATATGTAAACAAAACACCCAAAGAAAATTTGAGATACTAAGTAGTAAAACTTAAAGAGATGAAACATAATATAAAACAAATGCATACTACCTAATTTCAGTTCTTGAATACCCTGGCCAGGTATTCATCTATTGAAGGCAAGGTAAGTATGATACTCTTAGATTGCTATCTTTCTGATTACTCTGATCAAGTAGTCATTTTGAGACAATCTAAAGAGCATAATGAAGTAGGAGATGTGGCATGGATATTTATACCACATCCTAATTGATATATGGAGAAATCTGAGTTAATCATAGATCAACTTATAAACAAAAGAAGATGTTTAGTATAAAGTGTACCTTGGTCTAAGGACCTAGAGGTAATAGTTACCTGATGAGAGGTAACCATGTTCAATGATGAACTAAGGGTTTGAATACCCAGATCTAGTAATCATGATGATGATAATGCTAAGGGATGATGGCATGTAATCATCTCTATAATTCCTATGCTGATGGCAAGGAACCTAAGAGGAAATAAGATTAAATGACACATGAACAACTGAAAGTTCATGAAATACTCGAAGAAGGTGATAATCTTTTTTTTAATAAACAACCCTGAATAATGATGGGGTGATAAAAAGGACTATGTTTCCTTGTGCTTTTTTCCCTTTTGGGACATGACAATCAAGTAAGTCTTATGACACTTGATTTGCATGGATTAGAAGAAATTTATAGAAGGATACTTTGAAAAGTATCAGCTTGTCCTAGATTTTAGTTCCAAGACAAAGTATATGTGTTAAGTAATGCCATGAGATTAAAGAAAGGTCCTATTATATGTTTGGTTTTGGTAATAATAATAGAGGATGGAAATGATAAGATGTAATATGTTTTTGACACATGTAACTAATACCAAGGAAAGGAATTCTAGTATCCAAGAAGTTTTAAAGGCATGAGATGGTGAGGACATGACTCCTAATAAGATAATTAATGCTTGGTTACCTAAAAAGGCCAACTTTGAGATTGGTTTGGTTACATATGATAATATGGACATCATATGTTAGGGGTTTATCCTCTGCATAAACATGACATCGATAAGGATGTACTAATTGAAGAAACATTTGTAGAATCATCTTGGGAAAGGTTTATCAAGCTAAGATAACTTCTTAGGATATACCCATCTAGATATGTTGAGGTAGCTTATATGTATAACATCTAGAAGTCACCTCTGAGATAGTACTTCTTGATATATAACCTCTCCTTATAACAAGAAAATAAACAGCTAATGAAATGGTTGATCCTAATCATAAGTAAGTTAGTGTTGAAACAACAAATTAGATTGTACAACAGAAGTTCGATAAGACTTGTAGTCTTAAATGAATGACAGAATGTAACTCTAATATGGGAAGGATAGTTGAGTATGATAGATTCTATGATAACCCTGTGTGAAAGAACTTTGTGCTATTCATAGTTCTATGGTATCTCCATGACATCAAGATGTTATGAGATTTGATGATATGATGCACGAATGACAAATTGTCTTCCTTCATCTGGGATTTCGGGGACGAAATCCTTGTTAGGGGTTTATAACTTGTAATGACCCTGAACTCAGTTTAGGGATAAACCTATTTGTTTGGGTTAAATAAGTTTCTTAGAAGTTTATTATAATCCTCCAAAAAGAGTTTTGTTATCAGTTGACAAACTTATGTTTCAAATTTGGTCATGTTTAAATAATGTTTGAGCAATGTTCTCTTGTTTTGGACCAAAATGCAATTTACCTAAGATGAGGGGATATATTGCAATTTTTCATATTTTTAATGTGCCCTAAGTGTTTTAGCATCATAAGAGAGAGAATGATGCAAGGTGGTGTCTTGTGGAAAGCCTAAATTCCAAGTTTGAACTTGTTTGAATAATGCTAGTGCCTTGAGCACCAATTATGGTACAAATTGTAAATTATCCAAAATGTAGGGTTGATATGCAAATTACCACCTATAGAGTGTCCCTACTCCCTCATAGTATCATTTATAGGAGAGATATATAATCAAGAACCATGTTTGAATCATATGTGAGTATGATACTCTTGGTGATGAAAAGACCAAGAAAGTGTTGTATGTGAAACCCTAATTTGAGCTTGTATCGGGTTGTAGAGTCCATATGGGAGTGCCTATCGGCCAAGCAGCCATAGAGGGGATCCCATATCGGTTTGTGAACTATTGGCCTTGTCCATGACGAGCAAAGCACCTCAAGGAGGTGATCCATGTCGAGTTAGGAGCTCCTTGCAAAAGTTGTACCAGTTTGCTTAATTTATGAGATAAAGATGAGATATTTTATCAAACAAGATAACTAATGGCCAAAATATCATCTCTAGATTATCCTATAGTGTTTTGAATATCAAGATAAATATGAGTTAATTCAAGGACAGGTGTCAACCATGCATGGACACGTGGCACCTAGTAGCTTAAAATGGTGACACCTCATATACACACTTTTTCATGAACCTCAAGTATATATACCCTTCCCTTCATCCATTAGTGGAGGTTTTCAAATCCTACCACCTCCTTGCTCTTAGATATCGTGCATAGAGTCTAGATATCATGCAAGGGTGAAGGAGTATCGTGCATATAGCCTTGGTATCACCCATATCAAAGTGATATCACCCATTGCAAAGTGATATCGGCCAAGTGAGGGATATCGACCATATGTGAGGGACATCGGCCACAAGTGGTGAAGTATCGTGCATAGGGATGAGGAGCTCAAGTCTTGGACCTCTGAGAGGCTCACCTTCAACCTTGGGAACGTGAAGCTTTGGAGCTTGGAGCTTTGAAGTTTCTCTTGAGGTGAGTTATATAACTTGAACTCAATTATGTTATTATTTATCATCAATCTTGACTTAGTTAAATGATTTACTTTCAAATAGAATTTTCTTGCATAATTGATGAATCCACGAGATCTAGTAGTAACTCAGGACCGTTGTCCATGAACTAGAACAAGTAGAACAAAGGTCTAGAGCTTGAAGATGATGGTATCACCTTATAAAATGATATTGGGTTCAAGCACATAAGCAAGCACCTATAACCCGATATGGTGATGCACCTACACCACTAGAATAATATGGATATGAGTTTATACTTCCTTTCACGATATGTTAATGTATTATAAACCTCTTGGATGATATGATGTCAAGCACACACCTCTTTTCCCGATATGGTGTGAAGCGTACACACACCTCATTGCTCGATATGGTGTGAAGCACACATACACCTCTAAGGTGATATGGTAAGCACACATACACCTCTAAAGTGATATGGAAGCAAACATACACCTCAAACATGAGCTGGTAAGAACACATACACCTCAAGGGTGATATGGTAAGCACACATACACCTCTAAAGTGATATGGAAGAAAGCATACACCTCAAACCTGAGATGGTAAGCACACATACACCTCAAGGGTGATATGGTAAGCACACATACACCTCTTAAGTGATATGGGTAGCAAGCACACACCTCATACCTGATATAGTGGAAGCACCTCAAAACCCATAAGAAGGAAAGCACCTTAGATGCAATGTACTTGATGGAGTAACACATGAAGTGTCTTATATCAAGACATACATTAAGAGGTATGGAGTTTAATGAATATTGATTAAGTAGGCTAATGTACCTTGAAGGAAAGGTTGAGCCCACTTAATAAAGTATGAAGTAATCAACATCCTAGTGAGGATGAGAGAGAAACTCATACTTCTATGAAAATCATGAAATGAGCATACATTGATACTCCTAATATGTGTGGAATCTAAATTAGGGTTGTGATTCTTGATGAATGCACTTGTAAACCCTAGTTAGATTAAAAAGGGAAACCTTAACCCTAATGAAGGGTAATTATGTGATTTGAAACTACAATTGGTTAATAAAGGGGAAACCTTAACCATATTGAAAACATGCTGATAGCACGAGATAATGAGCGATGTTTCATATAATACCAATTATATGGGCCTTGTGAGCCATGTGATTAGTTGTTTCCTAGTGAGAGGTAACAAGATGTTTGATGGGCCTTGTGAGCCATGTGGTTAGTTGTTGCCTAGTGAGAGGTAATAAGATGTTTAATGGGCCTTGTGAGCCATGAGAATAATTGTTGCCTAGTGAGAGGTAACAAGATGTTTAATGGGCCTTGTGAGAAATGATAATGTTCAAAATAAACTAGAAAATGGAAACTTAGTAACATAATAATAATAATAAATGGATACAATAATAATAATGAAATCTTGATCATACATGCATTAAGCTTATAGCCAAATAAGGGCTATAGTGTTTTGAATATGCTTAAAGGAGATAAGAGGAATACTTGTAATATATAAAGAATGTGAATAAGTATGATGGCGTGGCCAAGGTATAATGCCTAGTAAAGGTGATGTGGTATTGAGTGATGAGTTGCACAGTATTGGCATAGTCAAATACCTAGAATAGATGCACATGATTGGCATAGTCCAATACCTAGAATAGATGCATAAGATTGGCATAGTCCAATACCTGGAATAGATGAATAGGATTGGCAAAGTCCAATACCAGGAATAGATGAACAAGATTGGCATAGTCCAATACCTAGAATAGATGCACAAGATTAGCATAGTCCAATACCTACAATAGCTTCACAGGATTGGTCATAACTCAATACCTGGAATAAATGCACATGATTGGTAATAAACCAATGCCTGGAACAATGTCACATGATTTGTAATAACCCAATACCTAGAATAATTGCACATGATAGGTAATAACCCAATACCTGGAATAATGTCACAGGATTGGTCATAACCCAATATTGGAATAATTGCACATGATTGGTAATAACCCAATGCTTGGAATAATGTCACAGGATTGGTCATAACCCAATACCTGGAATAATTGCAGAGGATTGGTAATAACCCAATTCTTAGAATAATTGCATAATATTGGTAATAACCCAATACCTGGAATAATGTCACAGGATTGGTCATAACCTAATACTTGGAATAATTGCATAGGATTGATAAAAACCCAATTCCTGAAATAATGTCATAGGATTGGTCATAACCCAATACGTGGAATAATTGCACAGGATTGGTAATAACCCAATACCTAGAATAATTGCACATGATTGGTAATAACCCAATGCCTGGAATAATGTTAGAGGATTGGTAATAACCCAATACCTGGAATAATGTCACATGATTGGTAATAATCCAATACCTGAAATAATTGCACATGATTGGCATAGTCCAATACCTAGAAAAGTTGCATAGGATTGACATAGTCCAATACCTAGAATAGTTGCACAAGATTGGCATAGTCCAATACTTGGAATAATCTCACAGGATTGGCAAAACCCAATACCTGGACAGTATATGATGATGTATATTCACATGATTGGTACAATCCAACACTTGGCAAGCAGATTGGATGAGGCCCACAGACAGAAATGAGAATGATTCATGGATGACATACCATGATAATGAATATCATAGGATAAGATTGAGATGTTGATATAGTATGATGGGTAAATGATATACACGTTCTTCATATTCCTTATAAAGTGAATAGATGATTTACTGCTCTATCATAGATAGTTGTAATGCTTTATAAGATGGGAATGTATTAAACTGCTTATCCTCTGCTCAACTTAATACTATTTAACTATGATAATAACATTGTTGGCGGAGAGTTATATCTCTTGCTGGGATAATTGACTCACCCTGTGGGATCCACATTTTTTTAGGTGGACGTGTACAAGGGGGGTTGAGACCATTCTACAGAGGGAGAACATCAGCAGCAAGGACAACAGTGACAACTCAAGTTGAGTGTACTGTCTGTCGTGTCTTGTAGATAGAAGTCCTATGTGTCGTCTCTGTACTCTCAGGTCCTTGGATTTAGCACGTGTTGGTTTTATGAACAATATGAGATTTTGGCTTGTATGCCTTGAGGTTTGATGTTGCTTTAAGTATATGTTTTGAGAAAGCAATTGTTATATGTTATCCTTGATAAGAGATGGTATAGTGTATGTACAATATGATCAATGATGAATATCAGGTTTTGGTTCTTCCTTAAAGAGTTTTCTTGGAAATGGATCTCTTTGCAAAATGGTTTTAATTTTTAGTGATTTTTGTTAATCCACTGCTTATGATTATTCTGCATAATTAGTAACAATTTGGCTGTTGGTTTGGTGGCGGTCGTTACATATAGGGTACATTCTAGTAGCACTTGCCTTGTTGTTTGGTTTGGTAATCTAGATTGAATTGTGATAATTGCATGCCATATTGACACCCCCAACTAATATCAAATCATATTCCCAAATGGCCCACCTACACAATCCATTACTTGAAACCCATCTTAACCTTCTTTCTTGTTAATGCTAGTGTAGCTTAATTGTCTTTGTTCATTCTAGCTAATTGCTTAGTATTCCTAGTTAGGGTTAATCTAGATCCTTGCTTGCTTTAGTGGTTAACTTAGTTTTTAGTTGATAATTGCTTTGCTTGAGTAAAGTAGTTCATCTTGCTCTTACTTTGTTGACTTCTTAATCTAACTTCTTAGATCCAACTTGCTTAGGATAACCTAGTTTTTGGTAATCTAGTTTTCATATTGCCTTTACTTGGTTGTTGCGTAGTGTTATCAAACCAAAACCACTTTTTAACCCATCAACCCTAGTCTCCGCTCTAGGAACATAGCCAAAACTAACTTAGCTCTAGTGCCTCCTCTGTCCCTAAGGATCGAACCCTATATTTTCCTCTTATCTTTACTATAATAGTACCCCGTGCGCTTGCGGGTGACCTGTTTAATATTGTGATTGAGTCTTTTTAGGGTTTCTATAAATATCGAAAGATCCCAAGTGTGTTCGAGTTCCGTGGAGCGCATCTAATCAAACCCAATTGGTTAGTGTGTGCACCTCTGGTTCAGAAGCTCCAAGCTTTCTAGAACTGTTGCTGGGGATAGAGGCGCTCAACCTAGCTAGGTAGTGTAGCTTAGCCTTTCCTATTGCCCTCATCATTGCTATTCTTTATTCTTTGTCCTATTGCCCTCATCATTGCTATTCTTTATTCTTTGTTCACTTTTGCATATTGCCATTCTAACTTAGTTTCTTGTTGTTTGTTTGTGTATTGTGCATGTGACAGCTGTGCATGCGCCATACACATTCTACTTGTACCGACGTGGTGTTGTACGACCCTGAGATAGGTAGAAAGAGACGCCAAAGCTGCTACAACCAACACTGAGAAACTGAGATGGGTGACCAAAACCCTCATGGAAATGCTCAACAACTACCCCGCCTCAACCCAACTACCCCCTCCACGAGTATTTCACCCCAGGAAACTACAATTCTCCCATTGCCACCCTTGTTGACCAAATTCCAGGTCAACAGTTCTCCATTCCACTTACACTCCTTGGACTCCTCCCTACTTACTATGGGATAGAGAATGAAAATCCCTACCAACGTATTGACACCTTCCTTGAGACTTGTTCCACCTTCCACACCCTCACTACCACCGATGACTCCATTCGGAGTAATTTTTTCCATTTCATTCTTAAGGAAAAGGCTAAAGAATGGTACATTTAAAAATTGGAGTTGGTGACTTAGAATGCGGTTAAAAATGAGTTTCTTAAGAAGTTCTTTCCAATTACCAAGCGGACTCACATGAGAACATGTATCCCCACCTTTGCCTAAAAGGAAAATGAACCTTACCACAAGGTGTGGGAAAGGTTCCAAAAGCTCCTTCACGACTGCCCCCATCACGAGGTACCATTATGCCAACTAGTCCAATCATTCTACACCAGACTTGAATATTTAAGCCAAAACAATGTTGACACATCATGTAGAGACCGTAGAGACACATTCATGGAAATGCCACCGGAGGAGTCGTGGCCATTGTTTGAACACCTTGCTAAAAATCCCCACCATTAAGTTTCTACTAAAGGGGAACATTGCTGCCAGAACTACATCCCTCCACCTCCTCCCATAGCTCCAGCCTACACCGTTGCCAACCCTGACATGATGAAGATGATGGCAGACATGATGAATATGATGAAGAGCCAAGCTGGTGGTTCTTCTAGTCAATCCACCGTGGCAGTTAAAGCCAAAGAAGAGGAAGTTCATGCGTTGTACTCATTTGGCAACCGGAACAATCAGGTTCCTATATCCAACACTTACACCCCTGAGTAGTGAAACCATCCTAATTTTTTGTGGAAACAACAAAATGAAGATGGTCAAGGACAAGGGCAGCCAAGGCCACGATATAGCTCTAAGTTTGAAGATGAAGTGCTTGGAAGATTGAGAAGTTTGAATGAGGTAAAGAAAGATGTATCCTCACATGGGTAGTCCATCAACCATCTTGAGCAAAGATTGGACCAAATATCTCTTTCACTTTCTCAGAGGGAAGAGTCCCATCCCAACCAATGCCAAATCCAAACAATGATGGTACTTTCCTTGGAAAGGCTCAAAGTTCATATACTCCATCTTCATATCAAGCACCACCAAATCCCTATGCTCCACCACCTCCTCAAGCACCTCTGAACTATCAATATGCTCCACCTCCACCTCATTCATACCAACAACCACCTTTGTAATACCACCCCCACCCCCACCCACAACAACCAAAAACACCACAACAACCAAAACTACAATTCATCCTTTGAAATCCCAACTCACCCCACCAAAGACCACCACCACCTCAACAACCACAACCTAACCCAAATGATTCCTCTTCCTCCACCCATGAGCATGTGAAATGCAATGACGGTTTTGAGGAGTGGCCGAACTTTGGAGCAACCTCATGATACTATTGTTGTTGATAGAGCAACCAGTGAGGATAGAGGTGATAATGTGATTAGATAGGTTGATACTGAGATACAACTTGATGATACTGTGATGAGAACTAGAGTTGATACCGTGACACTGGGTAGTGATACTATGATAACGAGCACTGTTACCATGATTCCCATGATTCCAGTTGATGATTATGTTGTTTTGAGCCTCTTGGCAGCCCAACTTCCCCCATTTCCTGATGCTCTTAAGGAGCCTTCTATTTAGAGAAGAAAGAAGAAATATACTGAATATATCATGGAAACCTTCAAACAAGTGAAGATAAACATTCCTTTGATTGATGTGGTCAAGCAAATCCCTTCCTATGCTAAGTTTTTGAAAGATTTGTGAACTTTTAAAAGAAAGACAATGGGGAAAACACCCAAGAAAGTCAAGCTCACCGAGCAAGTGAGCTAAATTCTACAGCACACCATGCCAAGAAAGAGGAAAGAACCTGGTGCCCCCATCATTTCATGCTACATTGGGGAACATCACATAGACCAAGCCCTTATAGACTTGGGTTTTAGCATTAACTTGATTCCACATGATGTGTTTGCCGAGCTCCAAATGGGACAATTAGGTCCGACTCATTGTACTTTGTAGTTGGCCGACTGATCACTGAAGATGCCTAGGGGGTATGCTGATGATGTGCTAGTTAGACGTGATGATGAGACTTTTGCTTTCTTCCCCGCTGACTTCATTATTATAGACATGGAAAAAGACACAAGAAGAGTACCTATCATCTTGGGAAGACCATTCCTAGCTACAACTGATGTAATGATTCATGTGAGAACTGGGACTATGTATGTGACATTCATGCACATGAAGATCTGGTTGAACATCTTTAAATATTCAACCATAGTTGAGGTGATAGGAGCCACCAAATAAGATTACTATCTTGTCAAATGCCTTGATGAGATTGTGGAGGAGTGCCTACATGTGTGGATTCAGACTGCCACTCAAGGTAGAGGTTTAGAGCCAATAATTGAGTTCCCCAATAATGATGATGAAGAGGATGAAGTGAATGAGATAGACTTGGTGGCTGCAAGTAAGGACCTCCCATAAATTTCTGAACCATTAAAGAACTCTCTTGAAGAACCTCCAACTCTTGAGCTAAAGTCACTCCTAGAAGGATTGAAGTTTGCTTTTCTAGGCTCCAATGACACCCTCCCAGTGATCATTTCTTCCATTCTCTCTCTGGAATAAGAAGAGGCATTGATGAAAGTCCTGAAGAAGAATATTCAGGACATTATATGGTCTATTGTTTATTTGAGGGATATTGACCCCTCCATCTGTGTGCATAGGATCTATTTGTAGGATGATGCAAGGCCGACCCGCCAAATGCAAAGGAAGTTGAATCCAAAACTAAAGGAAGTTGTCACTCAAGAGGTTGTGAAGTTGCTAGATGCTAGGATTATTTATCCAATTTCTGACTGCACATGGGTGAGTCCTATCCAGGTTGTACCTAAGAAGGGTGGGATCACAATGGTAGAGAATGCGAATGGTGAACTAATGCCTGTTAGAGAACAATCAAAATGGAGAATGTGTGTTGACTACAGAAAGCTCAATGAGAATACCAAGAAGGACTACTATCCTTTCCCATTTCTTTAGTAGATTCTAGAGAGGCTAGCGGGGCAAAGCTTCTATTATTTTCTTGATGGATACTCTGGGTACTTCCAAATTGCTGTGCATCCTCTGGACCAAGAAAAGACAACATTTACTTGCCCAAGTGGTACATTTTCTTACTGGAGAATGCCATTTGGGATGTGTAATGCCCCTTCTAATTTTTAGAGATGCGTGATCTCAATCTTTGCTGATATGCTTTATTCATCGCTTGAAGTGTTCATGGATTATTTCTTGGTTTTTGGTAAAACCTTTGATGAGTGCTTGCTCCATTTGGCTGCTACTCTTTAGAGATGCATCAAGGTTCGCCTAGTGCTATCTTGGGAAAAGATCCATTTCATGGTACCCAAATGAATCTTTCTAGGCCACTGGGTTTCAAAGGATGGGATTGAAGTTGATAGGGCCATGGTGGGCCTCATTTCTACACTTACCATTCCATGTACCGTAAGATATGTCCGGTCTTTCTTGGGACATGCAACCTTCTATCACCGCTTCATTAAAGATTTTAGTAAGATCTCGAGACCTCTGTGTCACTTGTTAGAGAAATATGTTGAGTTTCATTTTTATGACAAGTGTGTTTAAGCCTTCAACCACTTGAAGGAAAAGCTAGTTTCTGCTCCTATAATGCAATTCCAGACTTCTCTTTTCCATTTGAGATCATGACTGATGCATCTGACATGGTAGTGGGGGCTTTGCTGGGCCAAAGAGTTGGCCGGATTCCACATGCTATCTACTATGCCAACAAGACTCTATATGAAGCTCAAAGAAACTACAGGACTATCGAGAAAGAGTTGCTTGCAGTTATCTTTGATCTTGACAAGTTTAGATCACATCTTTTGCAAAACAAGCTGATTATATACATGAACCATACTACCTTAAAATATCTAATGGAAAAGAAAGACTCCAAGTCGAGGTTGATCCGTTGGATATTGTTGCTTCAAGAGTTCGATATTGAGATAGACTTTATAATACATAAAAAGTCACTAATAACAGCAACCGCTCCGCTCTGGCGAAAAGGGGCGACTAGGTTTTCCCCTGCGGTGCGAATGGCTTGGGGGAGGGGCTCCAGGCTGCCGGTGAGCACCTGCCCACTCCCCCCGGGCCACTATTCCACTCCAAGTCGCTCAGCTCTAGCTCGTGGTGGCGATTTAGTCCAGATCCGACCTTGCCTCTCCTGGCCTTTGGCGGTGGAGTTTCATACCTCGGGTTGGACTCCACTTCGGCAGTGGTGCCTGGCGGTGGTGGTGACGGCTGGGGCGATCCTCAGTGGTCTTCCTTGCAGCTCCCTTGGGCGGATCTGGTTCTTCCCTCCTTTGAGCTGGCCCTCGCGGCTTGGATTCCCCCCCTTTCCTCTGCGTTCCTGTTTCCCTTTCTGTGTTTGGTTTTCTCTGTTGTTCGGTTGGGTCTCTGGCAGCTTATCTGCCTTTTCTATCATCGTTTATCGATGTTGCTCTGTCACCGTTTATCGGTGTTGGCTTGTTCGCTTTCCTGCGATCCTCTCTCCCAGAGAGTGAGAGATTTCTAGTTAGTCTATATCTCATTTTTCCAAGGGTTGATCTTGTTGCTTGGTTCGTCTGGTTTCGTTTGAGAAGTTTACCCATTATCAGAACATCATGCTGATCGAGTTCTCAATTCACTGCTCTATGCTCACGTTGAGGGAATTTCTCACGTTAAACTTCTTGTGTCAGTATCACACAAGAGGAATCAATACAGAAGCGCTTTATTTTCTTTCCGATATGAGTCGCAGTGTTTCTTTGTTCTGGATTAGCTCTTGGTATGGTCTGGTGGTGTTGTACTCTTTTCTTGTAGATGCCGTATGGCGTATTGAGTAATGAATCATCCTGCTTGCTATAAAAAAAAAGAGTTCGATATTGAGATTGTAGACAAGAAGGGAGTAGAAAATTCTATCGCCGACCATCTCTCCCGAATTGAAGAACCTTTTGATGACACAAGTAGAATAAAAGAGACAATGCCGCATGAGAAGCTGTTCCTACTTTCATTCACTCAAAGGTCGTGGTATAAACACATATCTTACTTCTTAGCTAGTGGAAGGATACCAAGCACTTGGATGAGGGAGGAAAGCAAAAGGTTGTTTGCTATGGCCAAAAATTATGTTTGGGATGATCCTCACCTATTTAAGTATTGTCCTAACCAACTTATTCGGAGATGTGTTTTGGAGATGGAGCAACAATAAATTCTATCTATGTGCCATTCCAGAATTTGTGGGGGTCATTTTGATGGAAAACGTACTACTGCCAAGGTTCTCCAAAGTGGATTCTATTGGCCCTCCTGGTTTAAAGACTTGCATGAATTTTTCAAGTGTTGTTTGAAGTGCCAAATGGTGGGAACTATCTCTAAGAGAGACACGATGCCTCTATCACCCATTCTTGTGGTGGAAGTGTTTGATGTTTGGGGGATTGACTTTATGGGTCCTTTTCCCCCTCTTTTGGATATGTCTACATTTTAGTTTCTGTTGATTATGTGTCAAAGTGGATTGAGGCTGTTGCAACAAGGACAATAGATCACAAATTGGTGTGTGACTTTGTGAAATCCAATATCTTTAACAAATTTGGTATTCTAAGAGGTATGATTAGTGATGGGAGAAGTCACTTTATCCATCACACCTTCGAAGGCTTGCTTAAGGAACACGAAGTGAACCATCATGTGGCTACTCCTTACACCCCCAAACAAGTGGTCAAGTTGAGTTGGCCAATCGGGAGATAAAGCTCATTCCAGAAAAGACGGTGAGACCAAACTACAAGGATTGGTCACTACATCTCAATGAAGCTTTATGGGCATATATGACTGCATACAAAGCCCCGATTGGCACCAAACCATTCAAGCTTGTGTATGGAAAAATCTGCCATTTGCCTGTTGAGATGCAACACAAGGCATTATGGGCTTTGAAGGCCATGGACTTTGTGATGGAGAGAATTCTAGAATGAAAAGAAAGTTTCAGCTGAATGAATTAGAGGAGATGCACCATGAATCTTATGAAATGTACAAGTGCTACAAAGAGAGAAAAAAGTTTCTACATGACAAGATGATCAAGAAGAAAGACTTTGAGCCCGCAAAGTGGGTATGACTGTATAAGTCAAGAATGAAGTTCTTTCCCAGAAAACTCCTATCTAGATGGGAAGGGCCTTATCACATCAAAAAGGTGTATCCATTCAGAGATGTGTCGATTTGTGAGAAAGAAGGAGCTAAAGAATACACCGTGAATGGTCAAAGATTGAAATCAATTGTGGAAGTAGGTCCGGACAAAGCAAATCAAAGTTTTGATATAGTGATGCTAGTGGAAGAACATATGATTTATGAGGAGATGTGCTTGAATTCACATGAGAACATTTGCTTCAAAGATGCTTTGGGAATCTCACAGAGATGAATGAAGTCAAGAATCAATAATCCCGAATGAAGGTGTAAAATTTAGCACTAGTGGGAGGCAACCCACCTAAGTTTGGGAGCTTTTTCACCCAACCTTCTCTTTTTGATACTTTTTCTTTCTTTTCCAAAAAATACACACACATGTGTTTAATAGTTTTCTTTGAGTTTTGATGACATGGAAGGTGTTAGGAACTAAAGAGAGAGGTATCATAGGTGAATCATGGACACTAAGATCAATTTGTGGCAAAATCTCAAAGAAAAACAAAGTGCTTGAATTTGAGCTAAAAATTTGAAGAAATGTCCCCCACCACGGCTGTGGCTGCAATAGTCCAACACGGCTGTGGCCCCTCGCCACTACCGTGGGAATTAATTGTCAAAGAAATCAATTTGATTGGCCAAGTTTGAACACGAATGGCCACGACCGTGACCAACTACCACGACTATGTCAAGGAAAGATGGCCATGACCTTGGCAGGAGACCACGACCATGGTGAGGTCGAGTGGGTGCGATCTTCATTGACAACATGACCGTGGCACTGACCATGGCCATGCCACCAAGCCCTCACCACAACCGTGACCACCCTCCACTGTCGTGGCATGCCCCGACCCCATAAAAAATATAACTAAAACTCCTCTCCAACCCAAACCACTCCTCATTCTATCATTCTCCTTCACAAGCGCATGACCGTGGCAGTGCTTCCTGACTTCCAGCTCCTCCAAGATCCACCTCCAAGCCCCCAAATCACCTCTAATCCACCACCAATCACTCCCTAATCATCCCTCTACCATTTCCCTTCCATTTTCGCACCAAATCATCCATCAATCTGCCCCCAACCACCACTCTCACCTCCATTTCATCCTACAACCATCCCTACCCAAAACCTCAACCAAAACCACCATTTGTCATCCAAACCAAAAGCTAACCATTCATCCACCATCTAAACCTCCATATCCTTCCATTCCACCCCTTAATCCACCTCCATCTCATCCTCTATCCACAAATCCGAATTTCACAGCCCTACCACCTCCTCCACTTAAAAAAAATGAAGGAGATCACTAAGGCAGTGAAGAAAGGGGCTCAAAAGAGCCTTGAGGTGATCACCAGAGGCAAGGTGCGCACCAAGAAAGCCTTTTCCTAGGTCTCCATTCCTTCACACACACCCTCACCATCCAATTCCATTGCCCAATCTCTCCCCCACTTGATGTCCATGAGTGCATCCCACACACGATCATCCAAAAGCCATCACATCACCGATAAGACATATAGGGGAGAGGAGGAGGCATCTGAGGACAACATCGATGACTTGATCGATGAGGTCAAGCCGGTGGTTGCAAAAGTAAGTCAAAGATCCAAAGTAGCCCCATCCCCATCAAAGAGTCCGCCGAAGCCCGCTTTGGCCCACCATTTGACATATTCCATGGAAGAGGGGCATGGGCAACAACTGCAAGCAAGGTGGCAGTTGTATCTAGAAGAAGCACAATTTGCACAATGGTATCCCGAACAGTGGGTACCACTCAATCTTGATACAAGTTCTAGGTCTCGATCATACAGGATGGATGAAGAAGAGGATGACAGTGATGATGAAGTGATGGAACTGTCAGCTGAGGCAGAGGATATATTGGCACAACTAGAGGATGACAGATTGAAAGCCTTGGCAAAGGCCCCCACTGGAGTGTCCTTTGGAAGAGGATATTGACAAAGAAAAATTTCCCTCACATACCCTGAATGCATGACAAGGAGTCATTGATGAGCTAGGAATCAAGGTGTCTATGGAGAGTAGTTTGA
The DNA here is from genome assembly GCA_963693085.1 of Alisma plantago-aquatica. Lineage (NCBI taxonomy): Eukaryota > Viridiplantae > Streptophyta > Magnoliopsida > Alismatales > Alismataceae > Alisma > Alisma plantago-aquatica. Next base: position 430,540,760 of record OY856412.1, on the reverse strand, counting down.
AGAAGATTGGGTTGTGGAACGTTGTTTTCACACCCCAAACAACTTATACCGTGTTCAATCAAGAATTCTTTGCCATGCTTGAAAAGACAAAGGTGTGAGGTGATGCCACAATCAAATTTGCCATGATGCGAAACATGCACACTCTCACGGCAACTGAATTGAATGGCATATTTGCTGCCAACCCCAAAGAGGCTAAGAAAATGGATGACGGCCTACTTGAAAGAGAGGTGGATTTTAATTATGTAAATTTCTAGTACCTCTTGACAGGAAGCAAAGACTATTATGCAAGGAGGTCAAAAACTTCATCTATAAGCATTCCCTATTCTATTAATGTGCAAAAGGTTTTGGCCAACACCATTGTTGGCAGATAAGATAATCAAGGCACAATTTCTCAATAAGACATGTTCGTCTTGCTGGCAATGCACCACAAATGGTATATTGACCTTGGAGTGCATTGGATTGATCACATGAGGTTCATACCCTCCAAAAGTAAAACACCTTTTGTCATGGGAGGGTTTGTAACCTCAATTGCACTAGCTTTGGGGTATGATGTTTTTGGGTTTGAAAACACAAATGAAGCTCAATTTGTTGACTTGAACTATCTCACTCACTCCCATACTGTCACAATCAAGAACACAAGAATGATGTATAATGCGAGCAGTGTGTCAAAGATTGATCTTGAGCTACCATACCATGCTGTGCCACTTCTCTCTGTGTTGGGAATCCCCCATAAATTGGATAAAAAATTGCATGAATGGCATCAGAACAACCCAAGGGAAACATATACTAGGGGAGCCACTACCGCACAAGAAGAAATTGCTGAGTCCAATGTGCAAGGGTAGGAGCAAGAAGCTGAAAGAGAAAGGCATCCCCAAAAGTCAAGAAGAAGGGATGAAGGAACATCCTAGCTGCAACAACCCTCAACAAATGCCTATGATATGTCTGCCATCTAGGCACAGATTGAGAGCATTCACCAGACACAACACGCCATGCAGCTGATCCAACAGTACATGTGGTAGGACCAACAACATATGCACCACTAGGTCAACCACATGTACCATTACCACCATGCCCAAGAAGCAAGAAAACCCAAATGGGGTGGAGACTTTTGGGGTGGTATTGCAAGATATTCAAAGACGTACCCTCCACTCTAGGATGACTACTGGGAGCACTACTACCAACATCCTCCCTCAAGATCAGATCCTCCTCAGGATCTTCCTCATTCATCCGACCAACCACCACAAAAACCATGACACTTCCCCTATCTACCCTAAGCTATAGTTTCATGCTAAGGACAACATGATTCTAAAGTTTGGGGTGGGTAGGGCAGTATGCACCACCCGATCTCTGTCTCTTTGTGATTTTTGTTCCACCTCTGCCATGCCATGAGTATCTAGCTTAGTTTTTCTTGTTCTTACTTTTTCTGGCATCCATGCATAACTTGTAGTTACTTTCATGCATTTTTGTCCTTTTCCGCACCCACGTGGGTCATTTGGTGTGATTTGAAACATATGGTTGAAAGCATGAAGGTGAAATAGCACTCCTAGTCATCCTTGATTAACGCCATCATGAAACGGTCTACCTAGAACTACATGAAAGAAATATGGATAGCTTGCGTGTTTTATGCACTATATTTGAAGTTCATATGTTTTGTGATCTTTTCATGATTGGTTTGTGAAAGCATGATAGGAGAGATGTGGAATGCATGTACTTAGTCACTTTTGATCCCATTCAGCAATAATCATCCTTTCCATTGCATTTGTCATTTCTTGATTGTGGAAAAATTGTAGAGAGATTGAGTTGGAGCATACTTGAGGACAAGTATGTTCCAAGTTTGGGGTGGTGATGCAACCCTATTTTTGGGATCCATCTTGTGCCATTTTGTACTTTATTCACATCTAAACATAATAGAGTGCAAGTTAAATTCCCCAATGTGAGTATTATTATCAAATGTGCTTATGGATGTTCTTTGCATTATGTTTAGGTACTTGGACCAAGCTTTGGATGGATGAGAGAGAAGGAAGGAGTACTAGGGTTCCTCTGCTCATGGAGGGGTCCAAAGAAGGCCCCAAATCTCCCTCAACCTACCCCTAAAGGCCAAGATTCGACATCAAGCAAAGAAGTCCATTGATGATGAAGATTGAAGTTAATTTGGCTACTAGACACCCCAACACGGCCGTGGGCATCCACCACAGTCGTGTGAATTATAGCCAAGAATCACAGGGATGTCGGTGTTTTTGCATCGAAAGCACCACAGCCGTGGCCGACAGAAAACATCATGGATGTGGCCTCCCGCAATGGCCGTTGGAATTATGCACAATGTTCCCCAAAATCAATAGAGAGGTGGTCAATTTTTCACGTGAATGACCACGATCGTGGCCATTCACCACAACTGTGGCCCTTGAAGACCGCCTCACCCGTGGCACTCCCCACGCCCGTGGTGAACTGAAGACAAAGATGACCTCCAAGCTGCCTCACCCGTGGCCTCCTCCTCCAACACAACCGTGGTACCCCTTACCCAGCATGACCGTGGCCACCATGTATACTTAGCCTTTCCACTCCCTTTCACACCCGGGCCATGTGCCCATGCTACGGTCATGACATCTTACCCCCACCACAGCCAAGGCCACCCACTACGACCATGTTGATTACTCAACCCTACTATTTTTCTGCACTGCTTTTCCTATTCTACCCCTACTTACCCTAGTGCTTCCTCACCACCTATATATACATAGGTGGAGACTGGAGCATGAAGGTTACACTCCCCCCATCTTCCATTACTCCTCCTCACCCTTTCTTGAGCCTTCATTGCATTCCCTTTGTATTAATTCTCTCCACCCACCATTTCCACCATAGAAACCTAGTTTTCTAGGTTTTCTACCATACCCCCCTCCATTTTCATGCCCATCAACAATCTTAGAGGAAGGAGGATGCCCCAAAATATCGAGGAGGTGAAGAAGGAGGATCCACTTCGAGCTCCATGGGGTCCTATCCCCTACTTCTCATTTCTTTTGCCTTTTCTTTGATTATGTCTAGCTAAGCCCCTAGTGGTGGGCTTTTTGGGGGTAAAAATGTGACTTTGATACCAAGTTGGGGGAGAGTAATTTGTAATGAACATAATTTCATTCTATGATGATTTCCTTTGCTTCTATCTCATTTTCCATTATATTGCATGTGATTTTTGTTCTTAAACTTAAATTTCTTGCTTTGTGATGTTTGATGACACTTAGCTTCTAGGAGGAATTGGAGTGTATGTAGGCATGGATCCTAGGTCCAATTAGTGGATCCCTAGCTAGCCCCCTTTGTTCCTACATACATATCCCTCCTTCTACAAGTGAGTGTGATATCTAAGTAACTAGTGTAAGTGTGATTCGTGAAATTGCCTAGAGCTTTATAAAGGCTATATGGCTAGTAGCATGAGGTGAAAAACCCTCATCTCTACTCCCATTTCTACCATTGGCTCTTAGTTACCCTAATACCACTTACCCTAGAGACCTAGACTTGACAAGTCCTACTAGAATTACACCTAACCCTAGTTCTCTAACTAGTAGTATAGGGTACATTCTAGTAGCACTTGCCTTGTTGTTTAGTTTGGTAATCTAGATTGAATTGTGATAATTGCATGCCATGTTGACACCCCCAACTAATATCAAATCACATTCCCAAATGGCCCACCTACCCAATCCATTGATTGAAACCCATCTTAACCTTCTTTCTTGTTAATTCTAGTGTAGCTTAATTGTCTTTGTTCATTCTAGCTGATTGCTTAGTCTTGCTAGTTAGGGTTAATGTAGATCCTTGCTTGCTTTAGTGGTTAACTTAGTTTTTAGTCGATAATTTCTTTTCTAGAGTAGAGTAGTTCATCTTTCTCTTGTTTAGTTGATTGCTTAATCTAACTTCTTAGATCCAACTTGCTTAGGATAACCTAGTTTTTGGTAATCTAGTTTTCATATTGCTTTTACTTGCTTGTTGCATAGTGTAATCAAACCAAAACCCCTTTTAAACCCTTCAACCCTAGTCTCCGCTCTAGGAATGTAGCCAATGGTAACTTAGCTCTAGATCCCCCTCTGTCTCTGAGGATTGACCCCTACATTTGCCTCTTATCTTTATTACAATAGTACCCCATGTGCTTGCGGGTAACTTATTTGGTATTGTGATTGAGTCTTTTTAGGGTTTCTCTAAATATGTAAAGATCCCAAGTGCGTTCAAGTTCTATGGGGCGCATCTAATCAAACCCAATTGGTTAGTGTGTGCACCTCTGGCTCAGAAGCAAGTACATACAATAGCCATGTTTAAGTTGATAGATTACTACTATGGTTGGCTATGATTATGACATTAGTTATCACATGCTGTTAGCTATTATTAGATTGCTAGCTATGCTTCTGTAATTAGAGATGCCTATACTACCTATCATGCTTATGTAGATAGTTGTGCTTATGCCCTTAGCTCTACTTATGATGTAGATCTGCTCAACACGTCATACATGTTAATATTGTTATGTATACTTATGCTGCTAGACTTATTCATGATGATATAGATATTATGCTACTAGACTTGCTTATGATGTTAGCTATACACATGCTACTAAACTGCTTATACTGTTAACAAGGTATATGTTGATAGTCATGCTAATGATGATAATTGTTATCTTCTCCTTTATGTATTTTGTTAATCATCATTACATCTAAGCCTATTTGTTATACATGTTTAATCTGCTTAAACTATTTAATTACTTAACCTGTTGTAATCAATAAGAGGTATTGAGAGTTATATCTCTCATTGGGACATGGGTCTCACCCCGTGGCTCACCACATATTTTTAGGTGATCATCAATAGCGACAATAGAACTGTGGCAAATGAAGAAGACTCTGTGATAGATAACCACCTGATTTGAGGATCTCTAGAAATAAACTTTCATGGCTACCAGGTTATTGTGGAAGAATACAATCCAATTATCTTTTCTATCTATGAGCCTCATCATGAGAGGATTCAATTCATATTGGGTGAGGTCACCACAAGTACACCTATCAAAGTTAACAAAATTGCTCTCAATAGTTGTAGCCAGCCCATAAACAGGGAACCCTTTAGGTGCATCAAGCATAGAATGAATTTCTTCCACCTCCTGAATATGTACTAAGGATGGTATGGTTGTAAATAGTCGATAGTATTGTTTTAACTCATGGCTTGACTCAGTCTGAGGTTATTCTATTACAAAATGTTAATCTTTTTCAACTTTTTTTCCGAAGTATCTGTCTAAAAGGCACATTAGTAGGTCTTGGGATAAGGAGATAAATATCACTGATATTTTTAGGGAATTCAGGATCTTGAAAATAGACATCGTGGATAACCTCCATATCCTATCTTCCCCTTAATACAATGATCCTTTAGGGACTAGAGTATCAACCTTTATATCATGATCGATGGCCTCAATGACAAGGAGGACAAGAAAAACACTATCCACTTATCTGACCTTTGCTAATGGACTAGAGGCTCAATAGTACAATTGATCTTGTTGGGACAAAATAAAGATATCCTTTTTGGATTAGATGTTGTAGATGAATAGAGATGCAACTTTTCATCTCCTAGATCCCAAAATTGCATATTGGCATTGGGAAGCTCTGTATAACATGTGTTATATAGCTAATATGTCACTTAACTAGATTGAATTTGTAGAGAAGCCATTCGACCTTATAATGAAAAGGGAGAAGGATGAGTCTCATATTTCATCGATTGATCTTTTTCAATAGGGTGGTGAAGGTTGATGCTATCAAATGATTCTTTAATAAATAATGCAAAAGATATGGTGTGATGTTATAGTGTAAGCACTGCTTGTCACTTGGCATTACGTCTTCTAGGGTTGTGCATGGTAGCAAAATGAAAAGACATTTATTGATCCTAGAGGGGATGTGGAAAATAATGCTTAGTTGTTGAGAGTTTTAGAAAGGGAAAGATTTCAACTCACAAATCACCTGCAAGTGTACGAGAGTCAATGTAGTTGAGTGTTGAACACAAGGAGCGAGGCTAGCTAGGAACAAAAATGTAAACTTTCATTAATCTAAATCGGGTTATAAAAGTTTGATTGAATGCACAGTAAAAGTGGAAACAAAAGAAAAGGTCTTAAACAAAGGTGTTGATTAAATGATTAGAAACTTGATCATTAAATTTCACTACCACTACCATTATATCACATGAACATACGAAACAAAGATCACTGTTTAAAAAGCATGGAGGTTGTCATTGTCATGCATTTCCCAATTCCATGAGATGGTTTTCAACTTCGCATAACGCTCCCGCGTCTATGTTTTGTGTCGAACACAAATGAAACCCTCAATAATCTCTAGCCACTCCCGTGGTCAAGAGAATATTACCATAGATCTTATTCCATACTCCTTAATCACAAGGCAAGCATAAAACATGTATAAGAGGTGGCCAGCCAAGCATACAAGCAAGAAAACACCACATGCATCCATGGAAGAAAGCAAATTAAACGACAATAAGCATAAATTCTGAGTTCACATGAACAATGGCATGGGAGCTACTCTCCCATGCTCAAGAAAAGAGTTCTACTAATCCATAATGAAGATATGCAGATACAAGACAGTAATTTCAGAGTTTTGCATGCTTAAGAGAAGGAAAAAGCTAGAGGAACCACAGGTGCAAGCTAAAAGGAGAGAAATCCAGCTAGAGGATGAGGTTCTACCCCTTGGGACTGCTCCAAATCAGACAAACTTCCCTCCCGAAAAGCTTGAATGAAGGGAGTAGCTCTGTTGCACCTTTGGAGAAGAAAATTGGGAAGAAATGAAGTAGAATGGGGGCTCTCTTGCAAGAAACTGCCTTCTTCCACCCCAAAATTGCATTCCTCTTCTCTAGAACTTCTCTTGGGTGTAAGAAACTTCAAAATGACCGAGCATAACCACCTATTAGGCTCCAATTCTCTTTTGAAACGAGGGGCGGTCATTTTCATTTTTGCAAAAACTGATAACGACACAACATGTCTTTTGGGGGACACACCATGTCATGTCATTTGATCTTGCTCAGTATTGCCGCTGTAGTGAGGTACACGTCGTGTCAAAAATAGACACGCTATGTCTTGGCTTCCGTTGATAGAAAGATGCAGATGACCTCATGTACCAGGAACATGCTATGTCCTCTTAGGAACACGTCATGTCACCACTTCCTCAGCTCTGGGCTAGAAGCTAGTGGAAATGCACACGTTGTGTGTTTAATAACACAGAAGTGTTCTTTGTCCCATGAGGATGCCTGTAAAGGAACACGTCGTGTCTTTTACTATTTCTTTAGGAAATGGATTTGAATTAGCTTCAAAATGTGGAGAAGTCCCATTGAGGTCACACTTGAGTTGGGCTATCTCCAATTTGACCTTTTAATACATATCTACAATCAACATAATGTGATAAGAAAAGAAACTAAAATGTGTGACAAAATGAATATGAATAGAGGCTAAATGGGGACGAAATGAGATAAAATAGTGTGTGATAATGTGTAAAAAGTTGATATAAAATACACACAACAAATCCCCCTAAGCTTGAACCATTGCTTGACCTCAAGAAAAAAGAGCATAGAAATACACACATGAAAGAATTTCCGAGCTCATGCACAGATTACCAAAAGAAAGAGGTGCATTCAACCAACAATGATCAATAGGTTTAAACTCATAACCATCAACTCAATTTAAACATCAATGAAAGAGATTCTTTAGTTCAGCAAGGGCGGTCTCAATTTAATGAATCAATCAACTCAACAATACTAAATAGAATTTGGATAACCAAGCCAAACTACTAGTGGATGCACAACACTATTTCTCAGCTATTAAGGATACAAATGATGAAATCTTAGTTAACATAAAAAAAATTAGGTGTACTCTCCTTCTTTCCCAAAAATGATATGACAATGTATTATGGGTTCTGACACTCGGTTGCTAATGTAGGCTTATGCACACGTGGAGTGCCAATTGGGGTATTTTACCCTCTTTTAAGACATACCACCTAACCATCGTGGCCAGACCGAGCTTACACTAGGATAGCATGATATGTGGGAGGTATAGCCATTTTTTATGGGGTAAGAGGGTGAAGTGAGACAAAAGAATTTTTAAAATTTTTCCACAAGATAGGAGAGTCAACTAAATAGCAACATTAGATATATTTCATTCATTTGTTTTGAATTTTTTTTACTGAAAGAATGGTTGAAAATGCACTAAGATATTGACAAGGGTATCCAATATTCCAAATGATGTTATAAAGTTAATTTACTCACAAAAATTGAAACCATTACATGTTTTAGACAATCAATGATGAAAAAGATGAGTGTTCAAGCTACAAGTATAAACCAGAATTAAGCACATGTTGGAGGCCAAAGGGTTTCAATTAAGCTATGCATGTTCTTTACAATTCGTTCAAATGATTGATTAAGGTACAAGAGGACAAGATGGTTCAAACTTGGCAGGAAATTAGTTCATTACATAAAGATAGATCATATGAGATTTTGCCACAAAAAGAAAGAAAAACAAAGAACAAACATGAAAGCAGAACAGACATAACATGACAAACAATCATGAAAAACAAAAAATGAAAAATAAACTACATTACCGGCCGGTTTCATCCCCCAAGCTTGAAATTTGCAGTGTCCTCACTACATCAATCAAACCTATGGAGAAAGCAATCAGGTACCTATCATGGGGTGGGTGCATCAGTGGGATGGGCTAGGGCCCATATGACCAGAAGGGAAGAACTGGCTAACGAGATCATTGTCATCTAGAATATCAACCCACATGACCTATGGAACAAACTCAGGTTGCGGAGGAGGAGTAGGATGGTGCTGTTGTGGCATGGAATAGTGGCCTTGAGAAATGTGCCAACTATCCATGCAGTGAACCATATCATTCATAGTGGTAAATTATTGACCCATCAGGTCTAGGCGGCCATCCATGTAGTCAAACTACTGATGGACATAGCCATATAAATGCCTGACATCAGGCATGGTGCAAGAGTACTCCTTCTGTGTACCTGTAGAAGGAGGTGGTGGAGAAGTACGCCAATGTAATATGCTCCAGATATGGAATGTTAATGTACTAATCTTTATCAAAGAATTTCCTAAATTTGGTATCACTATTGGCAACCCTTGAGATAAATCCTACAAAAAGAAGATACTGAATGCCCACCAGGTTTTTGCCTGGTGCAACCTCTAGACATGTCAAGTCGATGTACAGCTTGTTGGCAATGAGTGTGATTAAACCCCCACACATTATGTCCCCGGATTCTCTCTTCTTCATTTTCTTGATGTCAAGGAACCTAGTGAGAATATAGTAGCTTGCATTGATCTTGTCGCCATACACCATTCCCCACAGAAAGAATATATCTTACTTGCCACAGACACCTTCGGTCTCCTTCCTTGCAAAAACCCCTATACTAAGAAGGCGGTGCAGATATCGGAAAATGGGGTTGTGAATCATAGACACCCTAGATTTCTTGGCATCATGATGTTCCTCATCAGATATCTCAAACCAAAATTCATCTCTATCAAAAGCTGGAGGAAAACTAAGTGATCCCTCGTAACGCAAATCCAAGACCTCACAGAAATGTCTAAAAGTAATTTTGAAATTGCGGCCCAAAAGATGGAAATGAATGATACCGTAGGGTTCCATTTTCTTTTGGGGGTCTTGCTCGATAGTGAGAGTTGTCAAAAACTCATAAACAAGGTGGGGGTAAGTATTCGATGTCATACAACAAATGTAGCATAGGCCCAGGTCCTTCAAGTTGGAGAGGACTTCATCCTTGAACCCGAGGGTGGTGAGTGTTTGCTCACAAGCAAATCACATGGGAATCACCCTCCTTGCAATGAGGAATAGGTAGGTAGGGTCTTCCTCTAGAGTGACCTAGAACTGGGTCATAGAGACATACACTGGGGCTGAGGATGAGCTAGCTCCATGCTTGCGGTTGGACATTTGCTTGATGGGTGCCATTGCTGAAGCTCTGTCGGATATGACGTGTGACTTGTGGAACACAGTGTGTTCTTTACAGCAGAACTTGTTGATCTGGTAAAAGACACATTGTATACCTCGGCGATGGCAGTGGCTTGAGGGTGCAGAGCATGGATGATTCGATGGTGCTCATGGCATGTCTTGAGAGGGGAAAAGAGAGGAATGGCGGTGATGGCACAAATGGATCTTCTCCATTAGGGTTTCACACCATACTGGGTCAAGGCGGTGCCGTATATGAAGCTTCATCTTCTAGGAGCTTGAGAGGAGAAGGAGAAGAATGCTTGGCAGTGGCGAAGAAGAAGTGCGGTGGAGAAGAAGAAGCTTCGCAACCTTGGAGGATGATGGTGATGTCAACAGCGGCTCGAGGGTGCTTCTTTGATACAAGTCACACATGGCTGGTCGTCAGAAGAGGAGACTCGAACACGACTGTTAACATGGATGGAAATGAAGTGAGGGAGTGAAGGAGGCGGTGTCAGTTTAGGGTTAAAAACCCTTTTCCCATCAAAATACACAGAGTGTTGTTTTTAGAACACGATGTTCCTATTTGCAGAACTTCCCTGCAATCTTATAAGTAAAACCTATGCGTTACAAGACACACCGTGTGAGTTTAAGCACATGCCTTGTTTGAATCTAGAAGTTATAACCCGTTCACAGATATTGACACGCCATGTGCAAATAAAGACACATCATGTTGGGTTCCAGATAGCTCATGCTCCCTGTTGTCTCTGAAGTACACGTCATGTCTTAATTAAGACACGTTGTGTTCACTTCCAGATCGAGTATTCACATGGTATTCCTGATAGTAACATGACGTCATTTTAGGACACGTCGTGTCTTTTTGAGTTTCTGCTCATTTTTTGCTCATTGTAAGAGACGACACGCCATGTCAAATAAAGACACGTCGTGTCGTTTTGAGTTTTAGTAGAACTCACCTCCTCACCAACACTTGTAGAAATAATGTGATACAAGTATAAGTGTTTAAATTATTACACACACCCATGAGAAGCTTAATTTGGGAAATTAAAGATTGTTCTTGACTCAAACTATAGAACGAAAATCTATCATAATGTCGGTTCAACTCCCATGAGTTCCTCCATTTAAAGTCCAGAGTAGGACTCTTCAATATTTTGATTAAGCATCCTGGAGGGAGCAAGTGGCTCCCTTGTCAACTTTGTCTCATGTGATGTACAACTTATAGTGTTGTACATTGACTTTGAAGGAGGATTGTTTCCCATGCAGCTCCACGGTCTCGCACGGAAAAACACATAGGACCAAGAATTGTCCAGACGACTTGGATCTCAATTTCCCTGGTAACAATTTGAGTTTGGAATTGAAAAGCAAAACTTGGTCTCCTTCTTTGAAGTCTTTGATCTTGATTCTCTTATCATGCCATATCTTTGTATTCTCCTTGTAGATTTTGGCATTTTCATAAGCGTCCATTCATAGCTCTTCCAGCTCTTGCAGTTGCAATAACCTCTTCTCACCTACCTTCTTAAGATCATAGTTCAAAAACTTGATTGTCCATAATGCTTTGTGATCCAATTCTATAGGTAAATGACATAATTATCTATAGATTAGTTTAAAAGGAGTTGTTCCAATGGATGTTTTGAAAGCTACCATGTATGCCCATAATTCATCGTCCAACTTAAGTGCCCAATCCTTTATTGAGTTGGAGACAATATTTTCTAGAATAGTCTTCAGTTACCTATTTGAGATCTCCACTTGGCCTGATGTTTGAGGATGATAGGGTGTAGATATCTCATGATTTACCCCATGTTTGCTAAGCAGGTTGTTGAAGTTTCTCTCATTAAAATGGTTGCCACCATCTGAAATGATTACTCTTGGAACTCCAAATCTTGGGAAGATGATATTCTAAAAAAGTTTGATGACTGACTTTGCATCCGGAGCTTGAGTGGGGATCGCCTCCACCCATTCAGACACGTAATCACAATCCACTAAGATGAATTGATAACCACAAGAAGATGGGAAAGGTCCCATATAATCAACTCCCCATACATCGAATACCTCAATCTCCAAGATGGAGTAAAGAGGAATTTCATCACATTTTGATATTCCTCCAACTCTTTGGCATTTGTCACATGCTTTGACGAAGTGGTTTACATCTTTGAATAAGGTTGGCTAATAGAAATTGGCCTGGAGAATCTTTGCTGTAGTCTTCTCTCCTCCAAAGTGACCTCCATAAGGAGAGGCATAACATTTAGAAATGATTGTGGCAATTTCCTCTTCAGCAACACACCTCCGGATGAGCCCATCACTCCCATGTTTGAACAATAAGGGGTTGTTCCAGTAGTAAAACTTTACATCATGGAAACACTTCTTCTTCTATTGGTATGTCAAATCCGAAGGCAGCTGTCCTTTAGTAAGAAAGTTTGCAATGTCTGCAAACCATGGTGCTTGTGTGGATGATAAAGCATAGAGTTTCTCAATTGGCAATTGGTCCTCAATAGGCAACGAATTTCCAACATCTGTGATAAACCTAGATAGGTAATCAAAAATGTTGTTCTCTGTCCCCTTCTTATTCTGGATCTCAAGATCAAACTCTTAAATAAGCAATATCCAACAGATGAGATGAGGTTTGGCATCTTTCCTGTTAAGCAAATACTTTATTACAACATGATCTGTATACACAATTACTTTGGATCCTACCAAATACTATCTGAACTTGTCAAAAGCGAACACTATGGAAAGCATCTCTTTCTCGATGGTTGTATAGTTGATTTGTGTCTCATCTAAGGTCTTGCTTGCATAGTGTATGGCGTGAAGTTTCTTATTCTTCCACTGTCCAAGATATTCTCCTACTGTGTAGTCACTCACATCACACATTAATTCAAAAGGAGCACTCCAGTCTGGTGGTTGGATGATTGGGGATGAGACAAGAGCTTCTTTGAGCTTGTTGAAGGCTGTATGGCAGTCATCATCGAATATGAGTTTGACATCTTTTGCAAGCAAGGAACACAATGGTTTTGAAATCTTGGAGACATATTTAATGAATTTCCTATAGAACCCTACATGTCCAAGGAAACTACAGATGTCCTTGACTGAAGAAGGAGTAGACATCTTCTCTATAGCTTCCACTTTGGCCCTGTCAACTTCAATACCCTTATTAGAAATAATATGGCCTAGTACTACACCTGATTGTACCATGAAATGGAACTTTTCCTAGTTTAGAACTAGGTTAACCTTTTTGCAATGGGGTAAGACTTTAGAAAAATTGCACAAAAAATCATCAAAGGAATCTCCATAAATGCTAAAATCATCCATAAATATTTCCATTATGTTTTCAATGAAATTGGAGAAAATAGCCATCATGCAACATTGAAATGTTCTTGGGGCATTACAAAGACTGAAAGGCATGCGACGGTAAGCATAGGTTCCATAGGTGCATGTAAATGTGGTTTCTCTTGGTCGGGAGGGTAGATTGGAATCTAGAAAAACCCAGAATACCCATCCAAGTAGTAAAAGTAAGAATGGTTCACAAGTCGCTCAAGCATCAAATCAATAAAAGGCAAGGGAAAATGATCTTTGTGAGTTGCTTTATTCAAGCACCAATAGTCAATAAACATACACCAACCTGTGACTATACATGTTTGTATTAACTTGTCATTATCTCCCTTAATGACAGTTGCACCCCCCTTTTTAGGTACCACGTGAATGGCACTAACCCAGGGGCTTCCACCTATAGGATAAATAATACCAGCATCTTTCAACTTAAAAATTTCCTTTTTATCCACTTCAAGCATGTTTTTATTTAAATTTCTAGGTGGTTTAATAGTATGTTTATCATCATCCTCCATGTTTATTCCATGCATGCAAATGGAAGGATGGATGCCCTTTAAATCATCAATAGAGTAACCAATGACATCTTTATATAAATGTAATTTAGCAAGCAATTTATTTTCTTGTTCATTAGTTAACTCATCATTGATTATGACTGGACAAGTAGAATCAGGGTCAAGAAATGTATACCTCAGCCATGGTGGAAGGGCCTTGAGTTCTACCTTTCTGCAGCTATGTTTTCTTTGGCTTTATCATCAACAAGTGAAGTATCTTCATTAATAGAATTTGGTTGAGCAATAGATAATGCTCCAGAATTTTCAGAGTCATCATTGGTAGCTTCATCATCATCACAATAGTTAAATATCAAATCAACATCATCATGGTATTCCTCCACAATAGAGTCAATAGTATCAATAAAATAGAGCTCTTCCACTTGTGAAGGTACCTTTATGGCATTAAACACAGAAAACTCCATGACTTCTTCACCAACCCAGAGTGTAAGTTTTCCTTCTCGGACGTCAATAAGGCATCCGTCAGTCCTCAAGAAGGGTCTCCCAAAGAGAATGGGATTGGAAGGAACTTCAAGCATGTCTAACACAACAAAATCACAAGGAACGTAGAGTTTACCAATTTGCATCGACACATCCTCTACAATACCTTTGGGATATTTGATTGAGTGATCGGCTAGCTAGATGGCCATCTTTGTAGGCTTCAAATCTCTAAGATCTAGCTCCTACCACAAGGTAGATGGAATGAGACTAATGCTAGATCCAAGGTCAACAAGACCTTTATCAAACATGGTGTTGCTAATATTTCAAGGTAGAGCGAATGCTCCCAAGCCATCTAGCTTCACATGAAGTCTATTTTGAATGATTGAACTCATTCTCTCAGAAAGCATGATGGTTTCAACTTGGTTTATCCTTCTATTCTTGGTGAGGATGTCCTTCAGAAACTTGGCATATGACGACATCTCATCTATGACTTTAGCCAACATAAGGTTGATATGGAGTTTGTTTAGGATCTCCATGAATTTTCTAAACTTTGAATCCTCCTTCTTATTTGCATGTCTTTGTGGAAATGGTGCTCTTGCTTTTTAAGAAGGTGGTACCTCAGCTGTACCTTTTCCTTTGTCATAAACAGAGGTGTCAATCTTATCTTCATCATCAACCTCAACACTCTTCTCCTTGGGTGGAGAAGGTCTTTGAATTTCAACTCCACTCCTCAAGGTGATAGCATTTACTTGCCCTCTTGGATTCACCTCCGGTTGGCTAGGAAGAGAACCGAATAGTGTGTTCCTTTGCTGCACCAAAGCTTGCTGGGAAATTTGGTTTTCCAACATCCTTGTATTAGTGGAAATGCCATCCACTTTCGCTGAGAGTTGAGCAATTACATCTTTCAACAATTTGTCATTGCCCCAGAACTCTTCATTTTGTTGCGCTTGAGTGGAGATGAATTGCTCCATCATAGTCTCCAAAGAAGATTTCTGGGGTTGTTGTTGCTGTTGGTAACCCCTATTATTATTGAAGCCTGACATATTCCCATTTATTTTCCGGTTGAAGAGTTGTTGTTGCTGCAGTTGCTATTGTCCTTGTTGAAAGTTTTGAGCATTGCTTGTGTTTTGATAAGAGAAATTAGGATGATCTCTCCATCCCGAATTGTATGTGTTAGAGTAGGGATTATATTGATGTTTGTTCCCATGCACCCCAACGACATTGACTTGCTCTTAGTTCTCCTCATTCATATTAGGAGCAAAACAAGTAGAAGAAGTATGTCCAGCAAGTCCAGAAGCTTCACAATTACCTTGGCTGCTTGGATCTGCATTGTAGTCATCTTATCAAAATTTTGTGTAATGACAACAAGCTTAGCAGCAATTAGATCAACTGCATCAACACTATGATTTCCTCCTTTCTCCCCAGTTGAAAAACTCAGTGTAGAAGACGGCTGTGCTTTCCTATCCGACCCCCATTGGTAGTAGTTTAGTGCTATATCTTCAATGATATCATAAGCCTCACTATAAGACTTATTCATCAAGGCTCCATTAGTAGCAGCATCCACTGTCATGTGAGTGTTGTAGAACAATCCATTATAGAATGTTTGAAGTAGCAACCAATTAGTCAATCCATGGTGAGGGAAAAGGCATTGCAGATCCTTGAACCTCTCCCATGTGTCATACAAAGTTTCTCCATCTAACTGAGAAAAGCTTTTGAGCTGGCTTCTCAGTTGAGCTATCTTGCTTGGTAGAAAATACTTTGCAAGGAAAGCATTTAATAGTTGGTCCCAACTCTTAATGGCCGTCTTGGGAAGAGATAAGAGCCACGCCTTGGATCTATCTCTCAAGGTGAAGGAAAACAACAGTAGCTTTATTCCATCAGTGGATACACCATTGATCTTGAAGGTGTTCATGTACTCCAAGAATTCAACTACATGAAGATTTGGATCTTCAGTGGCGGTACCCGTAAAACAGGTTTGCTGGATCATCTGCATCATAGAAGGACTAATAGAGAAGTTGTTTGCCTCTATTAAAGGTAGATCAATGGCTCCACAAATGTTTGTGGCAGTCGGCATGGTGAAATCCTTCAAAGGACAGTTGTCCTCCATAGTTGGATCTTCTTGTGTGTCTTCTTCAAAAGATGAAGAAGGTGGTGGTGATGATGGTTGTAATCCCTCCAAGCTTGAAGTGTTCTCACTCCTCCTTTCTCATCTATGACTACTGAAAGTTCATTCTATCTCTGGGTCTAAGAAGATGGAGGTTTGTAGACCTCTCTTAGAACGACACATGCAACCTGAAAAGGAAGATTTGAGTGAGATTCACAAAACTAAGATGTATCACAAAATATAATGCAAAAATGGTGACTTAGTCTCAATTACTAGTTAACACTTTTACTCTAACTAAAAACTACCTTATCTCCTGGGCAACGACACCAAAAACTTGTTGAGAGTTTTAGAAAGGGAAAGATTTCAACTCACAAATCACCAACAAGTGTACCGGAGTCAATATAGTTGAGTGTCAAACACAAGGAGCTAGGCTAGCTAGGCACAAAAATATAAACTTTCATTAATCTAAATTGGGTTATAAAAGTTTGATTGAATGCACACTAAAAGTGGAAACAAAAGCAAATGTCTTAAACAAAGGTGTTGATTAAATGATTAGAAACTTGAGCATTGGATTTCACTACCACTACCATTAAATCACATGAACATACAAAACAAAGATCACTATTTAAAAATCAAGGAGGTTGTCATCGTTATGCATTTCCCAATGCCATGAGATGGTTCTCAACTTCACATAACACTCCCACATCTGTGTTTAGTGTCAAATACAATTGAAACCCTCAATAATCTCTAGCCACTCCTGTGGTCAAGAGAATATTACGATAGATCCTATTCCATACTCCCTAATGCATTCTCCCGAAGCACAAGGCAAGCATACAATATGTATAAGAGGTGGCCAGCCAAGCATACAAGTAAGAAAACACCATAGGCATCCATGGAAGAAAACAAATTAAACATCAATAAGCATAAATTCCGAGTTCACATGAACAATGTCATGGGAGCTACTCTCCCATGCTCAAGAAAAGAGTTCTACTCGTTCATAATGAAGATATGTAGATACAAGACAATAATTTCAGAGTTTTACATGCTTAAGAGAAGGAAAAAGCTAGAGGAACCATAGGTTCATGCTAAAAGGAGAGAACTCCATCTAGAGGATGAAGTTCCACCCCTTGGGACTGCTCCAACTCGGACAAATTTCCCTCCCAAAAAGCTTGAATGAAGGGAGTAGCTCTGTTGCACCTTTGGAGAAGAAAACTGAGAAGAAATGAAGTAGAATGGGGGCTCTCTTATAAGAAACCACCTTCTTCCACCCCAAAATCACCTTCCTCTTCTCTGGAACTTCTCTTGGCTGTAAGACACTTCAAAATGACCGAGCATATCCACCTATTAGGCTCCAATTCTCTTTTGAAATGAGGGGCGTTCATTTTCATTTTTGTAAAAATTGATAACGACATGACGTGTCTTTTGGAGGACACGCCGTATCATGTCATTTGATCTTGCTCAGTATTGGCACTAAAATGATGTAAATGACATGTCGAAAATAGACATGCCATGTCTTGGCTTCCTGGAGTCGAAGCAAGTGAAGGGCACATGGCGTATTTGAATAAACACACGCCGTGTGCTTTGGCAGAAAGATGTATACGATCTTCATGTACCAGGAACACACTGTCTCCTCTAAGGAACACACCGTTTCGCCAATTCCTCGGCTCTGGGTTAGAAGCTACTAGAAACACACGTGTTCTTTGTCTCGTGAGGCTGCTTGTAAAGGAACACGTCGTGTCTTTTAAGGAACACGCCGTGTCTTTTGATATTTCTTCAGGAAATGGCTTTGAATCATCTACAAAACATGGAGAAATCCCATTGAGGTCAGATTTGAGTTGATCTATCTCTAATTTGACCTTTTTAATACATATCTGCAATCTACATCATGTGATAAGCAAAGAAACTAAAAAGTGTGACAAAATGAATATGAATAGAGTTTAAATGGGGACAGAATGAGCTGAAATAGTGTGTGATAATGTGCAAAAAGTCAATATAAAACACACACAACAGTAGTGCATGTCTCATGCAAGAAAAGGGACCATTGTTGTAGATGATATGGTTTCCATCCAATCTATTATCTAAAATATGATGTAGGACAAAAGTATCCAGACCGTGCATCCCCTACAAGCAATTGAGATCCATATTATTCATTTTGTAATGGATCTATAGAGGAAGGGGACACATTTGATCAAGAAAGATGGGATTAGCAGGCCCTGGAACAATGTTGGATAAAATAAACTCCATATCAGCATTATCTTCATCAGAGGAGGTCTTTCTATCATCTAGTGGACTATCAATTTCGCAATGCATAACAATGTCCTCTTTGTCATATCCCAGAGGAACAACCTCCTCAAGATCTATATTCAAAGAAGAAGTAAGTCACTCAAGATAATTGTAATGACTTGTCAAGCAATTTGATTGAGATAACATCTCCTTCCATAATAGACTAAAACTGACGAGTCATTTTTCTTCAAAAATCTTATCATCTTGTCGTATTGAGAAATTGACATCTCATCCAAAATTTTGAATCGATATCCTCAGATGGGCTAATGTGCGGTGGTTCTTTATTAGGAACATAATTGCCTATGGGAATGTTGAATGATGGGATCATGGGAGGGGGTAGGGGAGAGAAGGTTCCTCTAGATACCATTATGAGTAGTTGTATTAGAAGTAGCAACATTTTTACCATTATTAGTCATGATTGTCTTTGGCATGAAAGAATCTAAAGAGAGGTAAGAAAATTAAGCCAAGACTTCTTATGAAGGATGTTGACGTTCATATTGCCCTTTGCTCAAAGTTTGTGAATCATAATATGGATGAGGTGATGTAGGAGATGTGTGAGCTTGTCCTTGACATCTACGGCAAGTTAACTGCTCGTGCCAACTTAACCTTTTTGCATCATTCTTTTCCTTTCTCTTTAGATGACCGTCTTCCTTGGCTTTCCAAAGATTATGCATTTCTCTTTGAAGTGCCAACATCTCGATCATATTTTGAGAAAGAGTTCCCAAGGCATTGAATTTTCACTCTAAATCTGCTACTTGGCAAGGGAGATGTCATAACTCATGGATGGCACTGGTAGAATTGACTATTTGTGCATATAAATTGCACACATCTACTCTGAGGTCAATACCATCAATATTATTTTGCATTGTTACCTTACATAGGCAGTTAAACTCACAAACAAATACTCTTTCAAGAGTATCAAAATAACAATATTCATAAGAGTTATGAGAAGATGATGGTGGAGAAGATGGTTCTTCATGTGGAATGATGCTTTACTTAAAGGACTTGCTTCATATTGTGTTTGTTGCTGAAGGATAGTAGGAATATCATGCTCATCATGGATAAATTAAGGTAAAAAACAAAGGGTCGTCTTCTCTAGAATAGTGTAGGTGAAATAGATGTAGATGCAGGTGATGGAGGGGGATCCTTCTTTGGGCATCATTTCCAATGGTTCTTATACTTGTAATTTCTTCTGTGCGGCATTAGCATGCTTCCTTATAGAAGGAATCTTTGGCATAGGTGGATGTAGAAGAATCTCAGATATGTGATCATTAGGTTCATCTTATCCACTCTCTTTATAATATTCAACAATGATAGGGAGAGAGGATGACACAAAGAAGATGATACATGGCTGGTTCTTCTTGTGGTTGTGGTAGACCTACCGGTTTGGAGCAAGCTGGCATAGTTCATCTTCTATATAAAGGAGTTTATATGCGTTGTAGCTGTTGAACTCCTATCGAGGAAGGAGAATATCTATATTTGTAATGTAGTAGTATATCTTGCCTCTCTAGAAAAAAAGGTTACAAGTGTCAAACTGGTACATAATGTTGATTAAACATTCACCTTTGGTTTCATTAAAACTCTTGAGGATAGTTGGTACCCAAATGCTGGATAGATGATGCTAATGAGACCACTCGTTAAGTAATCCTTCCAGAGTAAAGCTACTATTAAAATCCATCTATCTATCAACAATCTACCAATGTTTATCAACTCTCCCTCCATAATGCATAAGAGGACATGTAGTTTTTCATGATATATGATGCCTATCTTGGACTTGGTAAATAAGATGTTGGTGATGATTTTGTGGATAATATGCCACAAACTAGAATGTACATTAGTGGTTTGGCAGTGTTGGACATGTACCTTGTCTGTCCAGTGAGTTTGCCTAGATTTTGTCAGCTATGAAGTAGGGGTCCTCCTTATCAAGCTTGCCTGGAATTTTTTATTTTGCTTCTTCTTCATCAACACATAATATCTTGTTCAACATATTCTCAGTGAGGACCTCTTCCATGTTGAATAGGTACACTTGAATTATTTAAATCCCTCCAAATGATAACCTACTTTTTGGTGCCATGAGGAGTTCTTTTATGGGTGACATGAACTCCCATGTTAGCTTATTATAGAATCATAGTGCTTCAAAATAGAGGCCCACTAAGTTAGAACCATATGGTAGATCATACAATGGTTTCCATAATCACAGTTCACAAAGTATTTGATTCTTTGCAAAGTAGGTTTCTTTGAAGGTCTTCCCTCCATCTTGGCATAGTCTGCTTTGTGTTTATCATCTCTAGGGTAGAAAATGCATTGTTGGGGTCTTGGCTGGGGATGTCCTCCCTTACTTCCCAGGCAGCCTTAATGGTCATATTTTCTATCCTTAAAAATATGCTTGGTTCATCAGTTGAGAACTCCAGGCAAGTCCTCTTCACTCCTTGTCGATTTTCTTCTTCATTAATGTTTCATTCTTCATGTTCATGATCCCTATTTTTGGTAGCAATAGCAATAGTGGCAGTGACAATAGTAGCCGCCTCCTGCTCTTCTTTGAGGCCAACCATGTGGGAAGTGAATCTGGTGTGGGCCATGGGTTGATTATGAAGTTCTACATTTAATTATGTATTTGCTGAATATAGCATAATTTAAAAGTTTAATTCAAAAGATTGATCGCCGTGTAAATTAAATATAATCAAACTAAATTGGTACATGTCCATATGAATCTTATCAAGCTAGAGATAAATAGGTTAGTGGGTGGGTGAGGTCGATCACCATGGTTGATGCTCAGACAAAACTTTCAATTTTTTAGCAGATTGGTATTGAGCTTAAGGCAAACTATCAAGCTTTTCAACATGATATTGGTCAGATCGAGAGAAAGGACTATTGAGGTATTAAAACTAAGGAGGTCAATGGTTGGATAGAGCTTGAGCATTATGAAGTCGATCAAGAACACATAAGATACCATTGATAGGTTGAGTAGAGGGTCTTTCAAGCTTAGAGGTCGATAGTTAGCATGTACAAAACAAAATGATCGACCTTTTTGAGGTTGATTGGTAAATCTTGATTCCTTTGTCAATATTTCATACCTTCATAAGCTAAGAAGATAATCAAGTTGGAAGACCACTATTCATCTCAATGGATATTGAAATTGAGGGCAATCTATCTTAAAGATCGATTGATAACTAGGGAGTGGATATCAATATGGTTAAGTAAATTACACCAATGCTCGATGATACAAATCAAACAAGTGAATATGAATCACTATCATTGTTCCCCTTATACAGTTGAAGGGTGGTTAGTGGGAGGGGTGGCTGATATGTGGCTATTGAGATAGGAGGTCATTCAATTGAGATTGATCGATCCAAATAAATAGAGCTCTTTAAGTTACATTCAAGGTCGATCGAGCATATTGATATCTTGCTAAAACCAAATACATGACGTGGATAGGTTACATATCAAGCTATGCGGGTTAGAGTTTAGGTCGATAGTTATATCAAAGGGAATATTTCACCTATCATCATTTTAAAATGATTTATCTCTCAGCGTTGATAGGCTACTTAAGAAAAATGGAGGATGATCTAACAGGTAAATCGAGCCCCTTAGTTTAAGGAAAACTAAGAAAAACTAGGTAAAAGAAGGCAAACAAAGATAAAAGAACTTGTTTGAGTCTAAGGAAGCACTTGTTTAGAGTTTGTTAGCTTGAATGTACAATATTTCTTAGTCTGCAACATGCAACTTAGAAAGGTCCATGTCATTTTTCCTTGTGAATGGCTCATCTTCATAATATCTTTCTGACTATGGATATCCATCATACCATAAAGATATATTGTAAGGATAATGACTAGTCTAGACCAACACGATTGTAGCTTTCTAGGAAAAAGACAAATACATGAATTGATAAGTAGAACCTTATGTCCTTCAATTATATCCTTGCACTTGATGTGAGAACCATGCCATGTTTTAGTTCTTTCCCTGTAAATTCTAGTGTTCTCATAATCATGCAAACATATCCCTTCTAACTATTTCAACTAAAGGAACCTCTTATCCTTAGCTATATTGGGGTCCATATTAAGATTCTTATTCACCCAGTATGCTTTATGCTCTAATTACAAGGGCAGGTGTCATGATTTTCCATAAATTAGTTAATAAGGCGTTGTTCTGATGGGAGTCTTATATGCATCAATATACCCAAAGAGAATCTTTGAGCTTTGAAGACCAATCCTTCCTAGTTTAACCAATAGTTTCCTCTAGAATATGTTTGATTTGGTGATTTGAAACTTTTAGTTAACCAATAGTTTGAGGATGGTATGGGATGTATATCCTATGTCGTTCCCCATATCTTTTCAATAAGGTTTCAAATTTCTTTTCAATGAAGTGGGAACCTACATCACTAATCACTATTCTAGGAACTACAAAATGTGGGAAAATTGTTTCATTGAAGAGCCACATGACAATCTTTGCATCCCACATGGGTGAATCCATGGATTTGACCCATATTGATACATGGTTAACAATAACCAAAATGTACTGGTTCCCAAAATACGAGGGGCATGGTCCCATTAAGTCTATCCTCCAAACATCAAAAATGTCAACCTCAACCCATTCAACAAGAGGTATATCATTTCCTTTATGTATATTTCCAAATCTCTAGCATGTGTCATATGCTTTGACATACACTTGTGAGAATTGGAAAATAGATGGACAATAGAATCCAAAATATAGAACTTTTTGCTATCTTTTTTGCTCCCATATGTCCTCCATAAAGGGATGAATGGAGCTTCTCAATAATAAAGCAAGTCTGATCATGTGGGATACATTTTCTATATACATTGTTCATACATTTTTTAAAAAGGACTGGGTCATTCAATAATAATTCTTTAGGTCGGAGAAGAATTTCTTCTTTTGGTTTAATGTCAAATCAAGTGGCAGTTGTTGGTATTCTAGATAGTCATAGAAATCTACACATCACGGAGTTACAAGACAAAATATCTTTACAACCATCATGGACTCATCTCTATATGATTCATTTATTTGAAAAGAGATGTTATCCTCAACATGAATCCTGAAAAGATTATGCTAAAACATTCTTTGAACATGTCTTATCCAAAATTTCCTAGTCAGTTTCTTATATAAATAGAGCTCATAATCTTTCTTGTGCATTAGTTATTTTATAGAATAGTGGTTGATTAATGAATAATTTTTCCTCCAAACAAATAGAAACATGATTTTTTAAGGCATAGATAATTTCAAGCATTTCTTTTTCTATTGTTGTATAATTCACTTGAACTTCATGAGATGTTTTTCTTGCATAGTAAATGATAGTTGCATTTGTCTTTCTTTTGATCGAGGACTGAACCAACAATGAAACCACTAGCATCACACATAAGCTTGAGGGGAATGTCCTAATGAGGAGCTTGCATAATGAGCATTGAGGTAAGAGTATTTGTGAAGGTGTGAAATACCTTCAAATAGTCTTCATGAAAGCGAAAAGGAGCATCTTTCAGTAGGAGTCCTAACAGAGGCTTAGAATTTTTTTTTATAAATCTTTAATAAACCTTTTATAGTAACCAACATGGTCTAAGAAACTTTCTTACAGAAGTGATATAGGAAGAAGGTGGCAACTTAGAAATTTCTTCTATCTTGCTTTTATCTACATCTATCCCAAATTTAGAAACTTTGTGCCCTAGCAAAATGACTTTGTGTACCACAAAATGCCACTTTTCACAACTTAGATCCAATTACATCTTCTCACAACTTTGGGGAACCCGAGATAGGTTTTTCAAACAATACTCATGCTGAAAAATAATCCATAAAGACTTCAATAATTTCTTCAAAGAAATCAGTGAAGATGGCAGACATGCACCTTTGAAAGGTGGTAGGAGCATTGAAAAGGCAAAAAGGCATTCTTTCAAAAGCATAAGTTTCATAAATACTTTTAAACATTTTCTTCCTAGTTGTCATAGTGAATAGGAGCTTGATATAAGTTAGGATATATGTCTAAGTAACAGAAGTGAGAATGGTGCGCTAGATGCTCGAGAACTTGTCCGAAGAATGGTAGAGGAAAATGATCCTTCTTTTTGGCGGTATTTAGTATCCTATAATCAGTGCACATTTTCCATCTTGCAATCAATGTGAGATGCCAATTCTTTACCATCACTTCCCTTAATGACTGTCATTCCTCCCTTCTTAGGCACTATGTAAACTAGGTGAACCCAGTTACTATTACCAATGCAATAGAATGTTTGTATCATTGAGCTTTATAAGTTCCTTTTGCACAACTTCTCACATTTTGTCATTTAGTATCCTCGATCCTTGGACATGAGGTCTTGCATTCTCTTCTATGTGGATGAGGTGCACACATACAATGGGACTAAGCCCCTTGATATAATTGATGTAATACCCAAAGACATTTCTTTTTGACTAGAGCTCGATAATAAGTAGCTCTTGTTGGTTAGAAAAAAGTTCAAAATTGATAATAACAAGGTTCCTCTTCTCATTATCTAAAAATTCATACTTCATCCCTTTAAGAAGGGGCCTCAACCCGGGGAGGGGTTTTGGTGATGATGTTTCTATTGGATCTCTATGAAGAGAGAATTATTTTTTGTTTCAAGTGTCCCTTTTTTATTTGCCTCTTCTTTATTTTCCACATAATGATAAGCCAAAATTTACTCTACTTCCGAATCAATGATTTAAGATGTTTGATTAGTGAGAGATCTAATTATGGAATTAACTATAGCATTGTGCTCTTGGATCTCCGCACATAGCTGGATACAACAATCTACAAAGTAGCTTCCTACCATAGCGAATGGCCCTTCCATATTATCAATAATGATGAAATCAACGAGCTTATTTCCTAATCGAATGGTAATATGTTCATCCAAAATGTTAATTGAGGCATGCATAATAGAATGGAACGGTCTACCAAAAATCATTTGACACACACAATTTTTAACAACATTGATGATTACAATGTTGCATGGAATAAAGAAATTGTTGATAAGCTAGTTGTATCCTCATATGAGAAGGAACTATATTGGTTAATCCTAGACTCATCCAAAGAGTATGACATAAGACTAATACTTGCACCTTGATCACCCAGGCTATGTCTTTCCACTATCCTTTAGTAGAAAAGGGATGGTGAAATCACCAGGATCTTTTTTCTTTATAGGCATGGTGGATTGAAAAAAATGGTGAAATACTAGCCAATACAACTTTTTCTATTCCACCTCTCTTCCATTTCTCAGTAATGAGATCTTTCAAGAATGTATAATAGGTTGGTATCTCATCAATAACATCTAGAAGGAGAATTTCTAGATGTATCTTTCTAATAGTATCCAAAAACTTAGTGTACTTTTTCTCAAGTTGAGACTTGATAAATCAGTGAGGGAAATCTATTTCAGTCTAGTGCTCAATATGTTTACTCAAAGAAACTGCCTTTGTCCTTCCTCACACATTCTTCCTTGCTAGAATACCTTCCTATACATGAATTATTGGTTCATCATCAGTATCGACTACATGTTGTGTTGGAGGAGGAAATGGTATACTTAAAGTAGTACTAGATCTCAATGTTTCCATCTTTGGAGTTTCATGCCTTGGATTTTGTTCGGTACATGAAGGTAATTGCCAAATTAACTTTTTTATGGAGGACATTATGAAAGCCAACTTTTTACCAATCATTCCATTGTGCTGTTGTAAATCTCTAATGTGTTTATTCATAGTCCCTATTTGTCTGTGCATGTTGGCCACAAGATCATTGTTTCTTAGGATGCATTTCTACCACAAAACTATTTGTTTCCCTCATCCTAGCTCCACTAATTACAGAGTTAGTGAAAGTAGGGTTGGGGCGTCCATATGTAGAATGGAACATAGTTTCAGAAAAAGTAATATATGAGAAGGTGGTAAAAAAGAGATAACAAGATACATCAAGGAGAAAATAGACATGTACCCATTTCTATGTAAATATAACCCATTGGCGTTTCATGTTATAGAGAATTTGCAGTGGATCTTAATTTGGCATCTAAAGTTTTTATAAAAAATATATTAATGCCAAGGGAATTTTAGGATCAAAGTCTGTATGTCACTCTATTTCTATGTGAGGTACCTCAAGACCAAAGACAATGAGATAACCCTATTTCTGTCATGCCTTGTGTCCTTACCTCAAGAATTTAGGCAGACACACAAGTGTTATATTATGGATTTCTCAATATTATGTTCAATGTTTGTCAAAATAATATAATAAAACATGAAAGTAATATTCATAGGAACAATGGGTCAATAAACTAAATAGACATGAACTCATATGAGCATACAAATAAGATAGTATCATAGTAGGGTCAGGAAATTAATCACATCTTATAAGTAGTGAACATAATATGATCCTTGAGTAAGGTTCCTAGAGGAGGTTCAAACAAAGGGGACCTAAGATGTAAACACACATAATATAATTTCTTACATCAGTAAGTTCTTTTAAGATAAACATGTTTCATGTCATGTGGATGTTTACCCTAAACCTAGGTTAAAAAATAATCCAAGATAGTCCCATGTTGTCGAACATGTGTGTATTGAATCATTATATCACAAGTATCCACATTAACCCCTAGTTTGGGTAACCATAAGCAATTTTAGTGATACTATATAAATATAAATGCTAACCTATAAGTAGGGGAGTATGAACTATATATTATCATCAATATCTAGTCATGAAAGATTGCACTTAGTCATATAAGATCCATTTTATGCAATAGTGTCATATTACCAAGTCATATGATCATAAGAGAGTATAAGATAGTTCAAGTTGAGATTTTTTCTACAAGTATGATACCTTTACTAATTTTTGGGTAACATAGAATCATTCTTATAAGATTAGAGTCAGATAACCAACATATGTGTTTATATCATGTTAGGTGCCGCATATATGTCATATGTAATCAAAAGGGCATCTGATTTGAGGATGAAAATTGTTGTTTTAACAATTAGGAATAAATTTTGCATGAAGATTAAGAATCCAACCATTGAAGTATTAGCATCACCTTTTAGGTCATATTAAAATACAAAGTAGGTTTTTAATTCATATGATTTATATCATGGAAAATACATAAGTTCTTAGTGTAACATGTCAAAAAACAACATAAAGATTATTGATTTCTAAGTAGATGATCATTTGATAGTAAAAAGGGAAAAGAGTCCATATTGATGAAGTTACATTAAGAATGTACATAAAAGAGTCATATTTTTGGTAAGTTAATCATTACAAGTACAACAAGATGATCCAAGGCATGATTCAAGTCCAATGTGAATAAAATTCATTGATGTAAGGCATTTTAATCAAGAAAAGTCATAGATGAGCATAGACATTTTTATATCAAAAGGATCATGAGAACGTGTATTTTAGATCAATAGGGGAACCACAAGATAACTAGGTTGTGAGATCATTTTTAGTGGAAAAATCTCATTTTTCTGGTCAAGGTAGTATATAATATGCCTATTTTTGGATGAGGGATGCATTTACTACACATTTTGAAGATGTAGGTTATTTATTAATAATTGGACCTAGAGAGAATTGAAATACCTTTTTTAAAAAGGGGACCATGGATCACATGTCCATTGTGGATGCATCGTGATCCCCTAACACTAGGCATGTGAGCCCACTAATGGTAGGGTGGGGAGAGGAAATAGCCCCCTTCTTTGTTGCCCTTTAGATTAGTGGATCATCATGGTTGTTTCTAGACTAACAATGTGGGAGACATATTCCCCACTAGACCCTTGCATTCAGAAATGACTCTAATGTGGCGGCCCACTAGTAGTGCAACCACCGTCACTTTGGCATGGTTGGGATCCAGGACATAAAACAGCTGGTAAGGCGACCTCCTTGGTCCACCACACCACTGTGAGGCTGGTGGAAGCCCAAGCTGGGGCCAAGGTGGATCATAGGGAAAACACCCAAAATGAGACCTAAAGTTGTTCCAACAAGACAAAGTAGATTAAGGCCATAAATTTGAGTTTGAGGAGTGGTGAAACTGGGTTGAAAAGAGTATGGAAGAAAAGATAAGAAACTTTTGAAGAAAAACAAAGGGTTTCAGAGGTCGTTAATGGTGTATTGAGGTGGATCATAGTGGTGGTATAAATGACGCAGTGGTTGTTTCCGACCCATGTACGAGGAGGAAGAACCCTCAAAGGTTGTTGAATCACACCACGATCTGCAACTCTTGCTGATCCAAGGACCCATGTCAACTAGGAAGATAGCGAAAAAAATAAGAAGAAAAAGGAGGGGATACAAGATGCGAGACACATTGGTTATGGGCTCAAAGGACGTCCTTAAACTGAGACATAGAGTAGGGAAAGCAAACCAAATAAATTTTAAATTAGGGGTTTTCAACTAGGCATAACGCCTTCACTTGAGATGCGATTTGAGCATGATTAGATGCACTTGGAAGTGTGAGAATGTGCTCCACACCATCAAAATGAGATTAAGGAAGAAAGAGAATCATACATGGGATCAAATTATATGTGAAAAGGGTAATGTGTGTGTTGTTCCAGTTAGGCTTTTTTTTAAGTTAAATTGAGTGTCACAACAAGACACATGTACTCAAGACAAACAAATAGATCATCAAAACACATCCAAACATGAAATTGAATTCAAGATTGAGAAAAAAGAGAAAAAATGAAGTGAAGAGTACATATATGAGACAGAGAAAGGTACATGTTATAACAATTTCCCAAGACATTTCATCAAAGAGTTTATTTTATTGTGTTGTTGGATGATTAGACTCCCTCTCCGTGGGCCATTGAAGTTTCCCTATTGGTTCAACATCCTATTCTTAAGATGTTTGTTGTTCTATTGGAAACCTAAAGAATATCTGAACTCTACAACTTGACCACTTCCTATGGCGTGAGATAGTTGGTTCTCCTAGAAGATTTCCTCTTCCTACAACTTGGCCTCTTCCTATGGCATGAGATGGTTGGTTCAGCTGATGAGAGCTCTCCAGGCACATCTGTGTTACCATAAGAAAAATTGGGGTGGTATGGTCTTTTATAATTTATATATATAACATTTTATGGCGAATCCACCTTGATAATCTCCTTCTTCATGAGTGTATATTTAGTTATTAATCCCATGCCCCACTTTCTTTGCATGTGACATAATACACAATTGTCTCCATGTGCTATTCCTTGCTTTGGTGCTTGTCTCTTTTAGATTGTAAAATGTTTGTAGTGATCTTATCATGTTTGGCATTTAGAGAATAAAAATCTTTGAATCATAGGTAGTATTGATAGTTGATACATTACTGATAGGTATCCTTTCATAGTCCATACCTACTTGTAGTGTCACTATTTTATTGATAATATCCTTAGAGTGCTTGGCAACATGCCCCATAAAGTCACTTCTGAATGTTGTGTTGATAGATGTTCACTCTCTTGAAGTAAGCTCTTTACAGAAAGTGGTAACCAGATAACCTTCGTCAAAGTTATTATGCGAGCATTCCTTCTAATATTCTTGGTACCTCTCCCTATCCTGATACAAATTTTCACCAGCCTTTTGTTTGAAGCTTGCAATCTTGTTTATACAATGAATGTTCTTTTCATTTAGAACAAACTTGCTAACAAAAGCTTCATCCATGGGTACCCATCCAACAAGATTTTCATGTTTCAAGGATTGGTACAATGTGAGGGCATTATCTTTCAGAGGAAAATGAAAGGCCTTGCAATATAAAACCTCTTGTGGAACCCTATTGATTTTGAGGGTTTCATATATATTTTTAAAAGTATAGATGTGGTGATGAGAATTATCATCAAGAAAGTCCCTTCCATAGGTCTATTGTTGCACATTGTTGCGTAAATCCAATATCAACTCAAAATTTGCCACTTCCATTCGGGGAAGTACGATAGGTTGCATGTTCTCATTGGCATGTGTAGCTGTCATTGAGCAAAGAGATACACCTACCCCATCTTGTACTTCTCCACCTTGAGCAGTCATCACTTCTTAAGTTGGTGGAAAGAAATATTATGAATCACATTAACTATGTGAAAGAGTTGTACTAGTCAAGGTTAGTCATCAGACACACAAATGGACTTTTAAGATATAATGTAATCAAAATCAAACTATGTAAAACTATGTCTATTGCTAAACATAATAAGACTAATTAACTCTAATTAGACTTCAGGTCCTTAGTAGTTTCCTATTGTCTTATTTCAGGCAACAGTGCCAAAAGTTGATTGCCCTTAAACACGAGTCTAAAGTGTAAACACAATTACCTATTTGAAGGTACCAAACTTTAAATTTATAGAGAATTTCAAGAAATGTTCACAACTCAATACCAAGTCTTTTGTAGTAATGTGGGGCCGAACATGGGGATTAGAAGAGACAAGAATGTAAGAATCACAAGTCTTAGCTTATCTTTGTCTAGTTAAAAAGGGGTGAAATTGTTGTTTTAGTTAAGGAATGGATTAATCTACTCAAAGCAAAAAATCTAAGTCATAAAACTTATCCAAAACAAAGATAATTGTGATAATGATGAAGGGAACTTAGATTTGGTTTCACCTATCAAACCATCCTCAACCATGAAAAACCTTTCTCTCCTATTTTGTATATATCTTACACATTTTGCAAGCTGTCATGAAAGATATCTAACACCCTCCTCTCGAGATTAGTGTAGATCTATTTCTAAAGGCACCATTATCTTGAGATAATAACTAATAGATCAAATGTAACCACATGATTTTTTAATTGATTCCTCACATTAGTGTATTGTCACTAATCCAAACTCTAGATTTTTCTAAACATGTTCAATTGAATTAATTCTTATCATACATCACAGAAGGCATCTAATCAAACAAGCAATGCATTTAAATAAGAGTATGGAAACAAAACTATGAGAATATGTGTATTAAATAAAAGAGGAAATATTACATGGCTGGAAGGGCTTGATGGCTACTCCAAACCTGAGTTCATGAGTTTAGCCACTCATGGTGTAAGACGGAATCAAACTACAACTTGAACAGGTCATAGTTCTTAACGGAAAACAAAGAAATAGTAAGAAAAAAGAAAAGGTTGATATTGATCGCCTTTAGAAGTAGACCAAAAGCCAAAAAACAATTCTTGGTAAAAGGTACCAGAATTTGAGAGACACCTGAAATTCAATGTAGAGTCTACTATAGTAATAAGTGGTCCAACACAAGGATAAAGATGAACAATGACGTAAGAATAAAAGCCTTATCTTATCTCAATCAAATCAAAAGGATGAAATTGGTATTCCTGTGAGGAACAAAAGTAACTTATTTAAAGCAATGAATCTAAGTTGCAAAACTCAAAAAATCCAGGGTAGTTATTAATATGATAAGAGGAAACTTGGATCAGGTTTCACCAATCAAATCGGTCTCAACCATGAAAATGTTATCTTCTAATTCATATTATATATATATATATATATATATATATATTCTCAACATAATTTGCAAGCATTTGTAAGAGATATGTAACAACTTCCTTCTCCTGAGATTGAGTTAGATTTTTATCTAAGGGCATATCTCTCTCATGATGATAACAAATAGATCAAGAATAAACATACAAATTTTGTTATAATGACTCCTCACTCATGTGGCTCGTCACTAATCCATATTCTAGATGATTCTAAACTAGTTTTGTCAAAAAAATTCAGATTGGACATCAAAAGAAGGTAGCCAATCAAACAAGTAACATATTTAATCATTAGTATAGAAACTAAATTGTAAGAATATATGTATTTAAATAGAAGAAAAAATGATTACATGGTTGTGAGGGGCTGATCAATACTACAAACCCAAGTTATTGAGTTTAGCAACTTATGGTACCTCTAGTTATTGATCTTGAGAGAACATCGAGTCTCTTGATGGATGGAATTGTTGTTGACCTTGAAATAATTTTGAGAGGTTGATGAGTGGAGGAGATTGAGTTTTAGTATTTACTCCCATGTTGATAGTTATGTGGACTATCGATATGGATATCCATTGATTCTTTATAAGCCTTAGTTTAGTGGATTTTCTATCAAGCTCATAGCTTGAATGCTTGATTAGGCTTGAAGATCGATATCTTTGTGGATCTGGTGAGTTAATCGACATAGAGTTTGATTGGGGTTTCTTTTGGTGCAACAACTTGATAGATCATCTATCAAACTCTCTGAGTGTGCCTCCTTGATTGACCTTATGAGGTTTATTGGATTGGATTTCTTCACTTTTGTTGAGATATTCTTCATGATCTATGATTGACCTTGGAGTATGATGGGCTATCTATAGAGCCTCATGATTTGATAATCCAATTTTCTACATTTAGCCAAGGGTAACTTAGTGAGTATAGAGTTTCTGGTGACTAAGTGAAAAGTGAAGGATATTATGATTAATATTTGCATATGAAGATAATTTTCTATCATAGAAGAGATATGAGATATTCATGAAACTAATATTATCAACTCCCCCAAACTTAGCATTTATCTTGTCCCCAAGATAACAATGTAAAAGTCATCATGTGAGGTTAGATGAGCAGGATGATAAGAATGATGATTTTATAGAATATTTTATGCCAACCTCTAACTAAAATTCCTTACCAATTCATGAAATGAATTCACCTCTTAAGCTATCATTTTTAAGAAAGGATTCATACTTTCTAACTTATTACCAATTGTTACTCATGAACAATCATTGAGAAAGAACTCTCTTCCAGTGTAGCTTTTACTCTCATCCTTTACTTTGGAAAGGTAGAGGACTGAAGGGTAGGCTAAAACTCTTATGTATGGTCCCTTCTTCCTTTTGGATCATTCAACTATAGGTTTTTTTAATGGGCATGTGGTCCCTATATTCCAAACTAGTTGGCTTTAAATCAGTGATTGCACATCCTAAGTACCACTGCCCCAGATTATTATACCTTTAACAACCAATTTGGTTTCATGCCTGGAAGATCAACAACAGATGCTATTTTTCTGATAAGGAGGCTTATGGAGAAGTATAGACAAAGCAAAAGAGATCTTCATATGGTGTTTATCATTCTAGAGAAGGCTTATGATCGAGTACCCAGAGAAGTGTTATGGATGGTTTTGAAGAAAAAGGGTGTGCCTATCCAATACATTGACTTGATCAAAGACATGTATGATAGTTCTACTGCAAGTGTCAAGTCTCCTGGAGGAGAGACACCAACTATTCCTATTACAGTTGGGGTACACCACGGATCCACACTCAGCCCATACCTATTCGTTCTGGTTATGGATGAGTTAACAAAGAATGTTCAGGACGATATTCCTTGGTGTATGTTATTTGCTGATGATATTGTTTTGATTGACGAAACAAAAGATGGATTGAATGATAAAGTTGAATGTTGGAGAAAGGCATTGGAATCAAATGGATTGATGATTAGCAGGAGAAAAACTGAGTATATGCATTGCAATTTCAGCCAATCTCGCAGTGTGAATGATGTAGCCAAGTTGGACGGAGTAGATATACCAAAATGTGACAAATTTCGTTACTTAGGTTCTATTATTCAAATAGACGGGGATGTCCAAAATGATGTTTGTCACCGGATCACTGCAGGATGGTTGAAATGGAGGAGTGCAATTGGAGTTTTATGCGATCAGAAGATCCCTCTCAGGTTAAAAAGTAAGTTTTATAGAACAACTATACGACCAACCATGCTCTATGGGAGTGAATGTTGGGCGGTGAAGAAACAAGGTCTCAACAAGATGAACGTGGCTGAAATGCGTATGCTGAGATGGATGTGTGGGAAGACAAGAAAAGATCGTTTGAGAAATGACTATATCAGGAATAAAGTGGGGGTGGCGAGCATTGATGACAAGTTGCGTGAGGGCCGACTCAGATGGTACGGACATGTGCAACACAGACCTACTAGTGCACCTATACGAAGCAATGCTATTGAGCCAAACACTATAAATAGAAGAAGAGGAAGGCCTAAATTAACATGGGATGAGATTATAAAGAGAGATTTTGAATCTCTACATCTCAATCAGAATATGGCCCATGATAGAGCTGAATGGAAACGAAGGATCCATGTATCCGACCCCAACATAGTTGGGATTGAGGCTTAGATGATGATGATGATGATGAAACACCATTGCAATTGGGGTGTGTATTTTTTTGGTCTTAGGCACTACCATGAGCAACATATGTATGTTCTTGAGAAACCCTATACATCATTTAGATAACATCTTTGACTAAAGGCACAACTATCTGGTTTTATTCAAACAATGCCTTTTGTATTCATTACTATTTTTATGGATTTGTGTGCTATGGATGTTGAATGGATGAGGAGATAGCTCTTTCTTTTTTCATGGGAGTGGGTCATTGACAAAATGTGAGTCTGTTATTTTGTCTTACATGGATTAAGAACAAATAGTTTGATGATGTTATAAGATTTGAAATCAAGTTAGTAGAATTAATAACATTCATATCAAAATATTGAGGTCTCTATAGGAGAGGTCTCATTAGGCACTTCTATCAAAGTTGGCAAAACTTGGCTCAATAGATGACATTGGCCCATTAATCTAGATGGCTCATACTCGTCCAACATATCAAAGATTTTAGTAGCCTTCAAAGTATGTGTTGTAGCATATATAGTTTTGGGGGGGGGGGGGTAGTGTATCTAGTTGGGAAGGGTGGCTCTGCTCAGGATGAGGTGGTTCAGTGCTTTGCTGTTGAGATTGTTCGTCTTCTTCATGAAGAACCTACTTGAATGGAACCTTGGGAGGCTTGGGAATAAGAGAATAAAGACCCATTAGATTTTTAATAAGCATGAGATCTTTGAAGAATTGATGGTCATGGATGACTCCAATTGCATGTCTTCCACATAATGAAGTAAAATTTTCAAGTCCCTAATTTGCAACAGAAATGTTGCGGTTGAGGGCCTCTTATGACTTGGAGGACTATAAATTCATTGTCACCCTTCTCTAGATTGTGTTGATGGATTAATGGCTTGATAACATAGTTGGTCCAATTGGGATTATAGTAATGGAATTTTCAGATTACTTTCTACATTCTAATAGGAATATGCACGATCTTTTCTACTGCAGGATCTTGAAACTACATGTTGGCATTATGCCAATTTGTGCAACAGTTGGTGAACATTATTGTTTGATTAGAACAACAATGCATAAAATCCAAAAACCCTTCTAATGAGAAGGGAGGGGGATAAGTCTTGTATTCCTAGCATTAATTATAGCTATGAGGGTGTCAACACAATCAAACGATTCGTGTATAAACATTTGGCAAGAGATGGTGCAGCATTATAGTATGTCCACTCTTTGTCATTGGGCGTCACATCTTCTAAAACTGTGAATGCCAATAGAGTGAAGAGATGCTTGTTGATCCTAGAAAGGCTGTAGAAAATGGTATGTAGAACATGTCAAGCAAGATATTAGGTCCCATTGTGATAGATAAATTGGTTCCCATAAAACCTACCATATGTAGTATCAAATAGGACAAAGATATATCGAGTTTGCATCCCTTGTAGGCATTCAAGATCTATGATCTTCAATTTAAAATGGAGTTCTGGGGGAAGGGGCAGTGTTGGTTCATGAAAGATAGGATTGGGGGGTCTTGGATCATCATTGGATAATGTATATACTATATTTCCATGATCTTCATTTGAGGAGGCATGGTCATCATCTACCAAACTATCAACATCAGAGTGCAATGCAAGGTACTCCTCATTAATGCCAAAGGAAATAGCCTCTTCAAAAACAATATTGAGATTGTAGAGGAATTAGATTCAACTATCGTATCCTCAAAAGATATCATGCAACATTTATGGATTTTCCTCAAGAAAGTTGGCATCATGGTGAAAATAGGAAATATGCATTCCATCATCAAATAAATGAGCACATATGTCTTCAAAAGGGCTGACATGAGGGGGAGTTAGAGATGCGCAAAACCATTTAAGAATCTTGACTGAAGGGTTTTGAGGATGAGCAATAGAGGTCATGATTTCATGCCTATTTTTATGAACTTTTGTTTAGAAGTGGCAATTCTATGAGTGTTACTGGTCATAATAGTCTCTGGTACACAAGAGACTAAAAGATTTCTAACAGACCCAGCAAAATCATCATTGGAAAGGTGTCTCTGATCATTTTGTTCTATGCTTGAGGTATTTGGAATATAAGATGTCTTGAGAAAAATAAAGACGACAGAGACCTAGTCCCTTCTCTGCATTGGGCCAATTATGTGTGTTTTTGTTGTTGCTTGATAGTGCACTTTTATATCTTCTTTTGGAGAGCATCCTTCTCGTCCTTCTAGAAATTATGCATCTCAAATTATAAGGCCAACATGTATTCCATTTGTTGGGTAAGAGATGCCAAGGCGTTGACTTTTTGTTCTAAAGAGGCTACTTGGCATGACAATTGTTCCAACTCAGGGATGGTGTTGGTGGGTGTAGAAACCTCATTGAACCAAGTATTTATGTTCATTTTGATGTTAGCAGTATCAGACACGTACTTTGTTGTTACCTCTCACAAAATGTCAAATTTGCAACCAAAAACTCCACGACAGTGTTGGGGTAAACCATGTCGGAAGAGTGAAGTGAGAAAGATGGTGAAGACGAAGGTTGTACACATAGGGTAGAGTGTGCCTTAGAGGGTCTGGCATCATGATGTTGTTGTTGTTGACGAGGTGTATTGTGTGGGATCTCATGAACTTCATGGGTAGGCTATGGGGGTGGAGCATGTTGTACTGGTACAATTTTTGTGGAAATATTTGTGGACAAAGGGGATGGAGGTGGAGTCATCTTGGGGTTTAAGCTCTTGGCCCGTGGGCCCTTCTCATGGACTTTCTTGTATTTGGGGAAATTTGGCATTTTTGTAGAAGTCGGCTTAGATGGAGGTAAGGGTACCTTAGGAATTTAATCCTCATTGTCATCTTAGGAACCCCCTTTTGAGTCATCCACAATGATAGGGAGTGGATCTCATGGAACTATTTGCATGGGACAATATCTAGAGGATGACTTAGGGTGGATGTGTCCTAGGGTAGAAGTAGATCCTCTAGGTTGGGCAAGAAGTTGGCTGATTTAAAATTCTATATACAAGACTTTTTGTGCATCATAATCACAGAATTTTGATAGAGGAATTATAATATTAGTCATTATGAAATGATAATGGAGCTTGGCATTTTGATGTACAAGAGTGTTGGTGTAAATTATATACTTTGTATCAGCGATGTGCTCACTTTTGGTTTCTATGAATCTCTAAAGGATTTTGGGATGCCCAAAATGCTTGGTAGATAAAGTTGATAAGGCCGCCTATGAAGTAGTTTGTTTGTGGCAGTGTTTCTATAGATATCCATCTGTCATTCAACAACCAACCAATGTTGAAAGGTTTTCTCACCATGATACAAGATAGGATGTATATATCTTTATTATAGATGCTTCCAATCTCTGATTTGTTCAAAAAAATGTTGTCGATGATTTTTTCATGGTTCTACATAGGCTAGAATGAACATTGGTAGCCTTAGACGCACTGGACTTGTATCTGGGCTGGCGAGTGAAGTTTCACCCATAACTCATCAACCTTGAAGTAGGGGACATGTTTGTCTAGTTGTCCATAATTAATGGATTTTTCTTTGTCCTCATTTGCAAATATTCTTTTATTCAGCCACTTTTCAATTAGAATTTCTTCCTTATGGAAGAGGCATACCTGAATCTTCCTACCACCACCACAACTCAGTCAGAGCTACCAAGAGTTCCTTTATGGAGAACATGAACTCTAATATCTACTCATTATAAGATGATGGAACTTCCAAGCAAAGCATTGCTAAGTTGAAACCAACTAATAGGTCATTCATCCATTTCCAGATGACCAATTCTCAGAGCATCGACTTAACTATGAAGCATGTCACCTTGAAATATTTTCATACCAATGTTGTATATGTCTCCTTGTGCTTCTTGTCTGAGGGAAAAACAAGACCTATTGCATCTTCTGCATAAGGTCATCATACCATGCTGCCTCATTCGTTCTACCTTTGAATTTGAAATTCTCATCCTTTGTTGGACTCAGCAGCTGAGTACTCTAAGCAAGTCCTCTTCACTCCTTGTAGATCTATGTTGTTCATGGATCTCCCCTCCAACTATGCAATCTTATTAGAAGTAGTGGCAACCGTGGTGGCAACAAAAATTGTCTCCTTTCTCAAGGTGAGCCATCATTATTTCTACAAAAAGTATGCACATTTTTTAATTTTTGAATTGAAGATGACTATCATAGGGTGAACCAAAAGCATTGATTAATTTTATGAAATATCAATCTCCATGTTGTTTAGAATCCGTTGACATGTTTTGGGTTGTTGATTGATTTGTACTGGAGAACTCTACTGACATATGAAAACATAACACGTCTATATGTTGTAAAATGACTATCAAGCTCTTAGGTTGATGAGTATGAGTTGATTGATAAATAGTTTGATACATAAGAGGTAATAGATTGAACATCATGAGGTTGATATGAAACCATGAGAAAGTCTATCGACCTGGGAGGTTTCTTGACTGAGCATGCGATATATTGAGTTGGAAGGTTGATTAGATTTGTAGATAAAGGTATCAATCAGATAGGGTTGTCTTGCTCTCTAGATGTCGAGCTATGAGGTCAATATTTTTCATAGGAACAAATATTTATAGGGTAGAAGAAAAAAAGGCATCTCTTCATGATACAACTTGAGCAATGAACATAAGTATTTGATCTCAATCCCCTCTATATCTAAGGGAAGGTCAGCGAGTGGGTGGGTGAACAGAGCATCAAACATGTGGCCATTAAGCTCTTAGTTCAATAGATAAATATGAATAGGGATAAATACAATGAATCTCTACAGATTATCCATAGGTCAATACGACATATAGATAGCCTACATGAAACAAAAATAGAGGAAGGTTGATTGGTATCTTATTTGAGCAAGGTGGATCAGATTTTAGGCCAATAGGTACATGGGAAGAAAACTTTAACATGCCATCAATTTTAAAACAATCAACCTTACTGAGATCGATAGGTTACCTAGAGGTTGATCGATTAGGTCAATCAAGTGCAACTAAAAATAACTAAGGAAAAAAAGAAAAGGAATGTCTTGGGTTGCCTTCCAAGAAGCATTTGTTAAAAGTTTGTTGGCTTGACTATCCAATCTTTCTTATCCTGCAACATGTGAGTCATAGAGATCCATTTATGCTTTCTTTGTAAACACCGAATCTTCTTAATATCACTTCAAGTTATGTCAGTTGATCGAGAACATACCAGATTTTTTGATATGGATATCCATCATACCAGAAGGATATTTGTGATAATAGTGAATGATCTGGACCAACTTTGTCTCCTTTAGAGATATCCTTGATCTTGATATGAGAATGCAATGTTTTAGTTATTTCTTTGAAGATTATAGTGTTCTCATAAGAATGTAGGCAAAGTTCGTCTAAATCTTGAAACAAAAGGAATCACTTTCCTTTGGCTAGGTCAGGGTCCATATTAATATTCTTTATGGACCAATATGACTTGTGAACTACTTCAAAAGGAAGATGCCAATATTTTCCACATATCAACCAATATAATGTTTTCCTAATTGGGATCTTATATGAAGTTTGATATACCCAGTTAGCATCATTGAGTTAGGAACACCAATCATTCTTGGACTTATTTGCTGTCTTTACTAGAACTTGTTTAATTTGAAAATTGGAAACTTTCATTTAGTCAGTAGTTCGAGGATGATATGGAGTGGAAATCTTGTTTTTTATCCCATATCTTTTCATAATAGATTCGAATTGTTTCTCAATGAAGCAAGATACTCCATCATTGGTCACTATTTTGAGAACTCAAAATCTTGGACATATAATTTTCTTAAAAAGATGTATGACTATTTTTTAGTCACAAGTGGGCAAATATAAGGCTTGTTGGATCAATGGGCTCTAGAAGGGGGGGCACTACTACAGAACAAGCCTTTAGCATCAGTTAATTAAGGGCTTTTAGTGTCGGTTTCCAAGAAACACCCAAGTGGGCACCGCTAAAGGTGGACCCCTTCGGCGTCAGTTCCCAACCGATGCCAAAATGCTTCCCGCCACCAAAAATACGACAGCAAAAGGACTATAGGCGTCGGTTGTTTACTAAAACCGACACTATAGAATTGTTATAGACGTTGATTATTAAAATAACCGACGTCAAAATGCTTCCTGCCAGTGCTAGCAAAGGGCCTATGGGCGTCAGTTTTTAAATATAACTGACGCCATATCATCATATCCCCTGCCTGCCACCACGACCGTGCTTCCCAGCACGACCGTGGTACCTAGTCACATAGACGTCGGTTTTATGTCAAAAACCACCGGCGTATGTCTTAGGTGTTGATTTTGTTCAAATAACCGACGCCTATGTTTTAATTTCTTTTTCTTATCAGTTTGTAGGCCTTCTGTATGGCTGGTCAGCAGGATGAGAACTTGCAGTTCAGTTCTGAACTGCAGGTTGACAACATCCATTGATATCAGCCAACAACATGCCACAAACCTGCAAAATTAACAAGATGGACAATATTATATATATGTGATTCACACACATGTATAAGCACATTTAATTCATAATATTTTTTCATCACACACATATAGAAATCAGTAGCATTCTGCAGTTCCATTCATTTCATCTCTTTTCACATTCAGACACATGTAGAAACATTTATGTATTGATCATCTTCACACACATATGACAATTCATAAAAATTCATTCACATTCACACAAAAATAATTATGAGAACAAAGTTATTCTTTATTCATCATTGTCATCATTGTCAATAAAATTATATCTAAAAATTCCCACTCTTTGTAGGGCTTTTGCCCATTCTTCTCTTACAACATCTAATTCATCTCTCGTATAGGGAGTATGTACATCAAAACACTTTCCACTTGTGCTGAAGTCAACAGTTTTAAAGACATGCAAAGAGAATGACTTATATATATAATTAATAATATATAATAAGAATGATATATTTCATATTATCTAATGAGACTATGCATAATACCTGCTGTATCTTATCAATTTCCATTACATCATGTTTGATGATTAGGTCCATAAATAGCATCACATAGTAGGAACATGCCCAACCGTTGTCTTGTGTAGCACACTATAAATTGAAACATACAAAATATTCAAAAATACAAATAGGCACAGTTCACATAAATAATATATACATTGGAGTCAGGAAATTACTTTCACATTCTCCCAAATTAGTGACAAATTCTTTTTCCTGGGGACCTTTCCTCCAGCTTTTTTGTACTCTTGTAAGGCCCTACATATGTTAATGTAACCCATTAAATTGCATAATTAAATAGTAATGTAGTAACAGTTGTTAACAGATATAAAAACATGAAATATTTCTCACGAGAATAATGGCCTTTTAATTGCATGTCCATATAATGTATCCAACTCATTCCCCGTAGAATGTAGATAATAGACAGTGAACGTCTTGGGGACAATAAATAGTAACTCCCAATGCCTACCACTATAGGTAAGAAAGTAGAAAATTAATAACTCAAAATCCACAATAAAAATGTAATTTGCTTAAGTCCAAATTATAAGCAAAGTAAATGTTATGACCCGTATCAAAGTTTATTGGTAAGTATCATGATTTGAGCATAATTAAAGTTATTGAGCTAACTTAAGTGCTCATGTCGTGGTTAGTGCATCATCAAGTTGATAAAGTTGAATTAAGTACATAAGATACAATTAGGGCATAATTAAGATGAATAAGTTGAGTTAAGTGATCACAGATGCAATTAGATCTTTGATCCAGTGAAATGGTCTAGTAAGCATAATCTTGTGCCTTGAGGTTGTAGAGGATCTT
The DNA here is from genome assembly GCA_963693085.1 of Alisma plantago-aquatica. NCBI lineage: Eukaryota > Viridiplantae > Streptophyta > Magnoliopsida > Alismatales > Alismataceae > Alisma > Alisma plantago-aquatica. The sequence continues at coordinate 430,498,282 of OY856412.1, read as the reverse complement.
GCACTTGAAAAGTTGCAAAATAAATTGTGTTAATCGGACCTTCGAGGCAAGAGTTATGACGTTTTCATGTTCCTTTGGACTTGGATGCAATTTTACCAGAATTTGATTTGCTTAAGTGGGTCGGTTGTTTTTCTTTCCTTTATCCTTTCTTCCCGATAGAACAGAGCAATCGCTCTAGCGGAATCCAGTAGGCCCAATCGGCCGACCTAGTTGAGAGACGAAGGGGCGATTTTGGGCGATCTTGAGCTCTATAGCTCCAATCCGCGGGGCCCTGCTTCCCCTTCTTCTTCCCTTTCTCTTCCTCCCTTTCCTTGCCCTACCTGCGCCCCCCCCAACCACCTGCTAGGGAGCCGACTTGCAGAGCTGCAACCAAGCTGCAGGGCGCCGGCCAAGAGCTACTTTGGGAGCGAGAAACACCTAGGAAAAGGCGGCATCAAGCTCGGCCTTGAGGTTCAAGCTTGGATCCGCAGCTAATAGCCGCGATTAGGCTCAGCTAGCTCTCCTTTCCAACCTGAACGTGTGTGTGTTGCTGCTTTCTTGCAGCAGGTCCGGCTAGGAGCAGCTACAGCCGTGGCCTTGAGCCACCTTGGGCGTGAGGAAGCACCGACGAACGATGCTTTGAACTCGTCTTTAAGGTCCAAGCACAAAGCAACATCGATCGACTCCCAAATCAAGCAACACTGTGTGTGAGCGTGTGAACCTATACGTGAGAAGTTACTGTTGGATTGCAACAGGTTCAAATCCAGACAATTCCGAGGTTGAAGACAACCCCCTAGACGCAGTTTCGGATGAATTCAGACATCCCAAATCACTGTGAGTAGGGTTTCATTCATTTATCATTAATAAACTCAGGCGTTTGAATATTTCCAGTTATGTGCGCGAATTACGCTGATAACAGGCGTTATCAGGCGTTGGGCAACGTTTGGCGCCGCCCGACTTTTTATTTCATAAACTGCTTCTAGACGCTGTTATATGATTAAATTTAGCATTTGAACAGTATGGATTGAATCAGTAGATTTATATGGTTCATTGGAACCTAAATTGCTCATTTGAATGTTGAAATTAGATATTCATGTCTGAAAATGGTATGGTTTGGGTATGAACCCAGACAATGAGGATTTCTGATAAATTATCAGATGTACGATTTCAAAGTTGATATGAATAAATAAAAATATGTAAGAAAACCCTAATTGCATATATCTTTTGACGTTAATATGTGTAAATTGATATTTACATGAAATGGCACATTTCTTTGAAATATTACCAGAAATTCTCAAGTATTGTTATTAAATTGTGTTGTGATATGTAATTAACTCTTAATTGAGTTAAGTGATGCACAAACCAAGATTAGGGTTAATGTGCACGTTTTTCGAGAATTTTAGAGAATTGACAAATGTTGAGTATGATTCTCATATGTGAAGTAAATTTCTTTAATTTGTGCAATAAGATGTTCAATTGCGTAAATTCGCTATGTATGTGCCAAATTGAAATAAGTTGGGTTATTTATGCATTTCTAATTTGTCTGAATGCATGGTATGAGAATTTCTCAGAAATTACAATGATTTGAAATATATTGCTCTGTCGGTTTAGAATGACAGTGTATTGTGATCTGATCTGAAATCAGTAAATGTGGTATCATAGAGAAACCAGAGTTCAGAACAAGAACATGAGTTATGTATTTCAGATTAATGTGTTTTATAATAATAAAATAATAGACTTAGGTGCCCCAACACCGTAGAACCCCATTGCGCGGTCTGTACCTTTGGGGTAAAATGGTCAGCACTGGGCATACGCCCAGGCATCGGAGACTCGTGTCCAACAAATACCGAATGTCTCGGTGACACGAAGTCTGAGAGGTAGGATCCCGGTCAGCCCTGGGGATATGCCCAGGCATCGGAGATATGAGAGAATGTCCCGGTCAGCCCTGGGGATACGCCCAGGCATCGGAGACTTAGAGACCCTCTGACTGTGCACTACAGGTTGCGGGAGGAGTCCAGAGCACTCAGAGTTAGTGCAGTGAGGCCTTGTGAGCCTGAGAGTCCTGTGCAGACCAGGACGAGAAGTCAGACTTAGCATTTCCAGGGTGTGTCGCTAAGTCTTGTACGGTGGGATCGTAGTTCGCTACAGATCTTCATATGCAGAGTGCGCTGCATATTTTTGGGGCATAACTAAAATGTAATCGTATAGGATCACAGTAAATTTAATATGTTAGTAGTTTAGAATCTTCTGTGTTAGTTGTTAATAATTGCCTAACTAATTAAGATATGCAGTTCCTGATATTTAATGCTTACAGTTATGTGATACCTGCTGTTATATAGAAATATGAATATTGCCTGATAGAATTATTATGCCATTTGAATTGCTCAGTATAGAATTGTTCTTATGCTTTATTAAAATTTTATATATCTGATGAGTTGTTTAGTGATAGCTAAATGAAAAACTATTCACTGAGCGAGTAGGCTCACTCCTCTACTCAAACATTTTCAGGTCAGTGACAGTTCCAGGAATCTGAAGGGTCTTACCACCCTAGATAGTAGAAGGTATATGTAGTTAGTTAGATAGTGGTCTCGTAGTCCTTTCCCCTCGGTCCTTGGGACATGGTGTGGAGAGAGAGTGTGTGTAATATGTAAATCAGTTTTGTAATTAACTGTCAACTTTATATTCCGCATGTAAATGTAATATGGCAATTACTCTGTTTATGTTTCTAGCAAGTAAAATTTGAAATGCCTTCGCAAGTGGTGTAAGTTTCAGTATTTAAGTAATTTGTAAGATTTTCCTGTTGGTATGTTTAATGTGACTATGAAAAGAAATTGTTAAGTGTGGTTTTTGTGAAACGTGTTAATCCTTCTTACGCCCTAATCTCATGATTAGTGGGTAATGTGAGATCGGGGTGTAACAACTTTGGTATCAGAGCATAGGTTGAGTACATGGTTATTCTAAGTCAAGGTCAGGGGACGATAAGAGACCAATAGGATTAGGACTTAAGTGTCTTCCTTCTAACTGTAATTTTCTAACAGGAAGTGTTCTGTTATACTATTGCAGATGGCAGGAAGAGGACGTGGTCACGAGAACCAAGTAAAGAGCTTAGGTTGAGGCGTTAAGAATCATTAGGATTAAAAGATAAAGTTATAAGTGAGGCAAATAAGAAGTGATGTGTTTTTAGCTCTGGGATGTCTGAGTGTTTAGATACCCTGTCCAGGTGTCTGAATACTTAGATTGACCAGTATCAAGCTACTCTGTCTATTCTTCTCTGGATGCCCTGGCCAGGTATGCAGAGGAAGTAAACCCTAGAAATCATAGGGTTAAGAAACTAGAAATTTATGTAGGATTAAGAGATTAAATATATGATGCGATACAATTCTTGTTTTATATTGTTTATTTGATTGAAACTCACTAGAAATGCTCTTATATACATGAATTTAGATTTTCAATTTGTAAAGTAAATGTGATTCTTTTATATTGTTGTGCGTCATAAATTGGTTTATTTATTGTTTATATTCTTTGTATTAAGTAGACCAGAAGTTATGTTTAAATGAGTTTGCCCTAAGTGGATATTCTTTCCACATGTTTGAGATTAATAGGAGTTAGTTAATCCTGAGTAGCTCTTGGCTTCAGGACTACAGGTTTGGCCTGGTTCGGCTGGCAGGATGCGTTACTGGGATCTAATGACTCCTATTAACAATATAATAAGAGTAGACTCTGGATAATTTAGACCCGCATCATGGTGAAAAATGTATATACACTAAGATGTTGAGATATAAGGAAAAGATTAGAACAACTAAGAAGTAGCTAGAACTGATATCGGAGGCTCAACGTTGGAACCTCATATGAGCATTCCTTAATTGGAAATAAAGGAACATGATATAAGGTTCAGATTAAATTTAATGCTTAATATTATATGAACTCTAAATATGAGAATATGGAAAGGAAATGAGAAAAGTATGTAAGGGCTAAGATAGTAAGAATCCACCATGGAATGGATCATGTGATGGAGTAAAATAATTTTATGTACTTTAAAGCAAAGGAAAAAGGGAAAAGTTAAGTATACAATAAGTACATGGAAATAAAGAGCCTTCGGAAGAGTTAAATAATTAGAATTGGATGAATTATGTAAATCATAAAACCAGGACAAAAAAAATATGAAAATGACTTGGAGAAAGAGTGAGATATAAATTTGAAATGTAACAAAAGTGTTTTGAACAAAAGGAGAAATATAATATAAGTAAAGTGCAATATAAAATGAATTCTTGCAGTTATAGCAAGAAGTAGCATAGAATGAGGAGTATTACTCGTCACATGATATGGAATTAGTTGTTGTAGTTCATGCTCATAAGACATGACATTACTATCTTTATGGTGAGGTGTGCCAGGTGTTTATAGATCATAAGAGCTTGAAATATATCTTTACCCAGAAGGATCTGAATCTTAGACAGCAGAGATGATTAGAATTGATTAAGGATTATGATATAATGATAGATTATCATCCTAGAAAAGTGAATGTGGTAGCAGATGCCCTCAACAGGAAGTCAAGTTCAACAACGGATGCATTCTCTATGGCATGTTTCAAGAGAGACCTGCTAGTAGAAATGCAGAAGTTGAACATAGACTTAGGGGTGATAGAGTAGAGCGGTTTGACTGCACAGATGCAAGTCAAGCCTACTTTTTATGATCAAATCAAGGAACTTCAGCAGAATGACAGTGAGTTGCGACAGATCATGCATGACATGACAGGGGAAAAAGACCAGAGTTTAGGTTTCAGATGAGGTTGTGTTGTATCAGCATGACATGTTATGTGTACCTAGAGATAGTGATTTGAAAGAACAGATTCTTGAGGAAGCACATGCGTCGATGTACGCTATGTATCCAGGCAACACTAAGATGTTTAGGAATCTCAAGAAGTTATACTGGTGGTCAGGTATGAAAAAGGATGTAACTGAGTATGTGGCCAGATGTAGTGTGTGCCAGCAGGTTAAGGCTGAGCATCAGAAGTCCACAGGTACTTTGTAATCTTTTCCTATACTAGAATGGAAATGGGAACATATCACAATGGATTTTGTGGTAGGGTTACCCAGGACACCTAGAGGTTGTGACTCAATATGATGATTGTGGATAGACTGACTAAGTCTGCTCACTTTCTTCATATCAAGTCAACCTCTGATGTTCCGAAGTTGGCTAAGATATTCATGGATGAGATAGTCAGGTTGTATGGTATCCTAGTTTCAATTATATCAGATAGAGATCCTAAGTTCACATCCAGGTTTTTGGAATCAGTTGCATCATGCTTTGGGCACAAAGCTGAGGTTTAGTACAACTTCTTACCCGCAAACAGATGGTCAGTCAGGGAGGACCATTCAAACTCTTGAGGACATGCAGAGAGTAGTTGAAAGCTACACAGGATAGGCAGAAGAGTTATGCGGAGAAAAGGTGTTAACCTCTTGAGTTTCAAGTTGGTGATGACGTGTATCTGAAAGTTTCACCATGGAAAGGAGTGTTGAGGTTTGGTATGAGAGGCAAATTGACTCCTAGGTTTATGGGCCATATCCTATCATTGAGAGGATTGGACCTATAGTTTATAAGTTTGATTTTCCATCTGAGTTGGCCAATTTACATGATGTGTTTCATGTATCGATGCTGAAGAAGTGTTACCCTGGTACAGAAAAGATAATAGACCCAGAACCTGCACAGCTGAGATCAGATGTGTCCTATGTTGAGGGACCAATACAGATAGTTGATCGAAGGATCAAGAAACTCAAGAATCGTGAGATACCATTGGTGAAAATTCTGTGAAGGAATCATAACCTAGAGGAAGCTACGTGGAAACTTGAATCTGAGATGCGTAACAAGTTTCCCTTTCTCTTTTAGGAATTTCAGGATGAAATTCTTATAAGGGGGGAGATTGTTATGACCCGTATCAAAGTTTATTGGTAAGTATCATGATTTGAGCATAATTAAAGTTATTGAGCTAACTTAAGTGCTCATGTGGTGGTTAGTGCATCATCAAGTTGATAAAGTTGAATTAAGTACAGAAGATACAATTAGGGCATAATTAAGATGAATAAGTTGAGTTAAGTGATCACAGATGTAATTAGATCTTTGATCTAGTGAAACGGTCTAGTAAGCATAATCTTGTGCCTTGATGTTGTAGAGGATCTCGCACTTGAAAAGTTGCAAAATAAATTGTGTTAATCGGACCTTCGAGGCAAGAGTTATGACATTTTCATGTTCCTTTGGACTTGGATGCAATTTTACCGGAATTTGATTTGCTTAAGTGGGTCGGTTGTTTTTCTTTCCTTTATCCTTTCTTCCCAATAGAACAGAGCAATCGCTCTAGCGGCATCCAGTAGGCCCGATCGGCCGACCTAGTTGAGAGACGAAGGGGCGATTTTGGGCGATCTTGAGCTCTATAGCTCCAATCCGTGGGGCCCTGCTTCCCCTTCTTCTTCCCTTTCTCTTCCTCCCTTTCCTTGCCCTACCTGCGCCCCCCCAACCACCTGCTAGGGCGCCGACTTACAGAGCTGCAACCAAGCTGCAGGGCGCCGGCCAAGAGCTGCTTTGGGAGCGAGAAACACCTAGGAAAAGGCGGCATCAAGCTCGGCCTTGAGGTTCAAGCTTGGATCCGCAGCTAATAGCCGCGATTAGGCTCAGCTAGCTCTCCTTTCCAACCTGAACGTGTGTGTGTTGCTGCTTGCTTGCAGCAGGTCCGGCCAGGAGCAGCTACAGCCGTGGCCTTGAGCCACCTTGGGCGTGAGGAAGCACCGAGGAACGATGCTTTGAACTCGTCTTTAAGGTCCAAGCACAAAGCAACATCGATCGACTCCCAAATCAAGCAGCGCTGTGTGTGAGCATGTGAACCTGTACGTGAGAAGTTACTGTTGGATTGCAACAGGTTCAAATCCAGACAATTCCGAGGTTGAAGACAACCCCCTAGACGCAGTTCCGGACGAATTCGGGCATCCCGAATCACTGTGAGTAGGGTTTCATTCATTTATCATTAATAAACTCAGGCGTTTGAATATTTCCAGTTATGTGCACGAATTACGCTGATAACAGGCGTTATCAGGCGTTGGGCAACGTTTGGCGTCGCCTGACTTTTTATTTCATAAACTGCTTCTAGACACTGTTATATGATTAAATTTAGCATTTGAACAGTATGGATTGAATCAGTAGATTTATATGGTTCATTGGAACCTAAATTGCTCATTTGAATGTTGAAATTAGAAATTCATGTCTGAAAATGGTATGGTTTGGGTATGAACCCAGACAATGAGGATTTCTGATAAATTATCAAATGTACAATTTCAAAGTTGATATGAATAAATAAAAATATTCAAGAAAACCCTAATTGCATATATCTTTTGACGTTAATATGTGTAAATTGATATTTACATGAAATGGCACATTGCTTTGAAATATTACCTGAAATTCTCAAATATTGTTATTAAATTGTGTTGTGATATGTAATTAACTCTTAATTGAGTTAAGTGATGCACAAACCAAGATTAGGGTTAATGTGCACGTTTTTTGAGAATTTTAGAGAATTGACAAATGTTGAGTATGATTCTCATATGTGAAGTAAATTTCTTTAATTTGTGCAATAAGATGTTCAATTGCGTAAATTCGCTATGTATGTGCCAAATTGAAATAAGTTGGGATATTTATGCATTTCTAATTTGTCTGAATGCATGGTATGAGAATTTCTCAGAAATTACAATGATTTGAAATATATTGCTCTGTCGGTTTAGAATGACAGTGTATTGTGATCTGATCTGAAATCAGTAAATGTGGTATCATAGAGAAACCAGAGTTTGGAAAAAGAACATGAGTTATGTATTTCAAATTAATGTGTTTTATAATAATAAAATAATAGACTTAGGTGCCCCAACACCGTAGAACCCCATTGCGCGGTCTGTACCTTTGGGGTAAAACGGTCAGCCCCGGGGATACGCCCAGGCATCGGAGACTCGTGTCCAAAAAATACCGAATGTCTCGGTGACACGAAGTCTGAGAGGTAGGATCCCGGTCAGCCCTGGGGATACGCCCAGGCATCGGAGATCTGAGAGAATGTCCCGGTCATCCCTGGGGATACGCCCAGGCATCGGAGACTTAGAGACCCTCTGATTGTGCACTACAGGTTGCGGGAGGAGTCCAGAGCACTCAGAGTTAGTGTAGTGAGGCCTTGTGAGCCTGAGAGTCCTGTGTAGACCAGGACGAGAAGTCAGACTTAGCATTTCCCGGGTGTGTCGCTAAGTCTTGTACGGTGGGATCGTAGTTCGCTACAGATCTTCATATGCAGAGTGCGCTGCATATGTTTGGGGCATAACTAAAATGTAATCGTATAGGATCACAATAAATTTAATATGTTAGTAGTTTAGAATCTTCTGTGTTAGTTGTTAATAATTACCTAACTAATTAAGATATGCAGTTCCTGATATTTAATGCTTACAGTTATGTGATACCTGCTGTTATATAGAAATATGAATATTGCCTGATAGAATTATTATGCCATTTGAATTGCTCAGTATAGAACTGTTCTTATGCTTTATTACAATTTTATATATCTGATGAGTTGTTTAGTGATAGCTAAATGAAAAACTATTCACTGAGCGAGTAGGCTCACTCCTCTACTCAAACATTTTCAGGTTAGTGACAGTTCCAGGAATCTGAAGGGTCTTACCACCCTAGTCAGTAGAAGGTATATGTAGTTAGTTAGATAGTGGTCTCTTAGTCCTTTCCCCTCGGTCCTTGGGACATGGTGTGGAGAGAGAGTGTGTTTAATATGTAAATCAGTTTTGTAATTAACTGTGAACTTTATATTCCGCATGTAAATATAATATGGCAATTACTCTGTTTATGTTTCTAGCAAGTAAAATTTGAAATGCCTTCGCAAGTGGTGTAAGTTTCAGTATTTAAGTAATTTGTAAGATTTTCCTGTTGGTATGTTTAATGTGACTAAGAAAAGAAATTGTTAAGTGTGGTTTTTGTGAAACGTGTTAATCCTTCTTACGCCCTAATCTCATGATTAGTGGGTAATGTGAGATCGGGGTGTAACAGTAAACTTTCCCGACATTGAATGGAGCTATTATCACCGTCTTATTATTTTTACCAAAATATTGAAAAGAATCATAGCAGTATGAAGTAACTGAAGAAGGGTTTGTATCTACAAGACTAATCAAAGATGGAACCAAAAATCCCACATGGGAAAACCCAAACTCTGTACATATCTTGTGTAAGTGGCTGCAAAATATGTATTACGTATGCATTAATATATAAGAAACCAGATCACCATATATAAAACAAGGTTTATAGATGTATAAACAAGATCTCACCATATCCACAACTCTATCATAGATGTGTTCAGCCATTCATAACTAAACAACTCCAAAATATCTTGTATAAATATCTTGCTTTCGTATGATTGACCTGCATTAATACCTATGCATTAATATGTACATATGCAGAACTTGTATTACGTATGCATTAATACGTATACTAAACGTGTATAAATAGATTGTTATCGTATGATTTAACTGCAACATCCTCTGGAATAGTAACAATTATAGGGCAATTTGTATCATGTTCGCCGATCCATACTGCCACACCCCTACAATTAGGACCTATCGAGGCGTGTAGGTCCCTTGGGAGCCAACTTGGTAGTTGAGGAGGTGGAGGCCGAGATGTAGCGGGTCTCATCTTTTTGACCTGTGTATATAATTTCAGATCAGTTGACTCATATATACACACTAACAAATTAAAGTAATGGAAATTTATCATACAATATCAGTATAGAGAACATCCGCTTCGGGCCATAGTATCACTCCACCTACTGCCTCACCAAGTGTTTCAGCATTTAGGTATGCATGAGGCAGTGCAAGATCCATCCAGTAGGGGAGTACATGTATCGGGCTCACACGTACCACACCATCTGGTACTGGATACCCATGAAACATGCACCCTTTAAGGGGTGGGTAAGCCGACGCCTCTACAACGATATATTCTTGACTTTTTAGTCGGCATGGATTCAACCCCTATAAATTTACGTAAAGAGGATGTGTTATATGCATATATACACAAACATATCATCTTGAACAGACTAGCTATTATGTCATAAAAATACTTATAGAGGACGTGCTAGGTGGTGGGTCTATAGGATTACTCCCAACCTCTATAATACGAGTAGTAGGAGAAGAGTGGCCCGCCATAGGCACTGTCTGAGTAGCAGTATGAGACGCCTGCCACTTGCTAATTGCTTCATGGAGTCTCTGATCAAGTACTTCCTCGACTTTCCTATTAATTAACAAATCTACCTATACATGGAAAAAAGAAACGCTAGCTTCTGATTATTGAATTCCCTTTCGCAATAACATTCTAAAATAGGAGAATAGGTTACCTCATCTTGTGAAAGTCCTGCTTTTGGGACAGGTTTGTGCTGGGATGGCCCAAAGAATGCTTTGATGCCCACACCAGCGCCTGCACCCCTAACATGTCCAGGATGCTCTGGGTTACCCAGAGCAACTGTCAGGTCATCCCTTGTACCCTGAGGGATGAACTTGCCTTCCATCCTCTGCTCGTGCAACTCCCGCTAATCACTATAAACAAAAATTAGTAAGTAATTAAACATAACAATAATCAATATCGATCGATTGCTCTAAGAGTTGATTTTTACCATTTTTGCAGCCGCCTCAGCAGTTGCGGGCTTTGGTATGTCTCCCTTCTTGTTTTGCCTCCCAGCTATCCACATAGCATGGCGAGGCAGAGGTGCAGGAGCAGTAGTAGAGGACTCTGTAGTCTCCTGAGTAGCAGTAGGATGAGCAGACTTAGCCTATAGTCTTTGGCGAACGCCTGCATATTCTCTTGGACCCATTGTGTGGTCGTGCACATTCAGTGCACGCCTTGCTCTTTGCGCCTCACTGAGGGCCTAGTTAGTTAGCACATTGATTTGGTTAGTAACATAAAAATGTATATTAATTAAATTGGGAGTGACGCTTAATACCTTGAATTCATCTGTTTTTCTTTGGGTAACAAACTGACATAGAGGCAGTGGGCGGATAGTTTAACAATGCAACGAAAAGCAGACAACAAGGTTGGGTTGGAGGGAGGTGATTGTACCTGTGAAGAGCTTAAATGCTGTAGGGGTTCCCTTACCGGCAAGACCAGGAGTGAAGCAGGAGGCGACCAGTGAAGCAGGCGGTGACCAGGTTGGGTTGGAGGTAGGTGACGGTCGCCGTAGCAACAAGTAGGCAGCAATCAGGGGAGCGACAGCAACCAGGGGAGCGGCGACTAGGGGACCAGATCGCGGCCAGAGCAGCGGCGACCAGGGACCGGAGCGGTGACTAGGGACCGGCGGCGGCACACAAGGAGCAAGGGAGTGGCGGCGTGCAAGGAGCAGGAGAGGGGAACTGGCAGAATCACGAGACCCTAACCGACGGAATCGACAATGAAATAGGGAAAGGGAGAGTGCAGGCTCGCACGGGTGCTATTAAGTCAACATTCAACATCGGTTATTAAAAAAAACGACACTTAAAACTTTAGGCGTCAGTTGCCATCACCAAACCGACACTTATATTCAATGATAGTCGTCGGTTCCAAATAGAAAAACTGACATCTATCTATATATGCCGACAAAAATAAATGTTCTCGAAATAAGACCATAGTCGTCGGTTTCCGTATAAAAACTGACGCTAAAGGGAGGTGAAAATTTTCACGTTTAAGCGTGTGAAAACACAATAGCGTCAGTTATTGTAAGACTATCGACGATAAAAATTGGTCAAATTTCTGTCTCGTGGAAAAACTTTAGTTGTCGGTTTCTTTTTTAACAACTGTCGCTGTATGTTAAATTTTGGAGGTAATTTTTTTCACTGGAAAAATTGGATTTGGCGGTTAATTTATTAAGGAACCGACACTAAATAAAAGCGATACCCATGTCTGGTCACCCCTCAGATATAGATGTTGATTTTTTTATTTAATCGACACTTTTTGGTTTAGGCGTCAGTGTTATTTTACAACCGACGCCTTTAAAAGTGACGTTATAAGCCATTTCTGTAGTAGTGGGGGTTGAATAGAGCTTCACAAATTCTCACAAGATAAATTAGACCACCAAATTATATATTTGAAAGGCTTAAATAAGCAGCAATTTGATGTCCTAATCTAACATTCATAACAAGGATGAGAGATAGTGAAAAACAAGCACTTGGACAGGTGGTTTAGAGTGGTTCCATGTCCTAAACGTAGGAGCAATGTCAATCCACTACCTAGAGTGGGTTAGTCTCTAGGATTTGCAATCTTGGTACTCTTATATTCCATAATAAGATTACAAGACACAACAACCACACATCCAAGGGCTTAGTACCTCAAGCAAAGATCTTCAACCTATAGAAGGAGCTTACCCACTTGAACCGTGGAGTCTTCAGCCATCAACATGGACTTACGCACTCCTTTCTTCAAGTCTTATGCCTTCAAGGGATTACCTATCTTCCTTGAGCATTTCCTTGCTTCTCTCCTTCACGCGGAGATCTGGAGCACCTATCTCCTTCACTTGGAGACATGGAGCAGCTTGCCTTCTTCAATCTTGAAGAACAATACCTCCTTCTCCTTCACTTGGAGAAGGATCTTCAACTTGACTTCAAGGAATTGAGGTTGGAAGATGGAGGAGGAGAGCTTTACAACAATACAAGGAGTACCTCTCTTACACAGGAACCTATCTCACTCATACTCATGAATTTTACTTGAAGGTAGAGAGAGAAAGGGGCTCAAAGGCTTAGAACACTCTCAGCTATGCTAAGACTAAGTTTGCAATGAAAGAGCAACCTTGGAATGACCTCCAAGTGTTCTATATATAACTGAGGGTGTTGCTTTGAGTTAGGTGAACTCTTGGGCCAAAATATAGCCATTTTCCTTCAAGAAAACGTCTCTATTTTCGATCAAATAACCCACCAACGGTCACATCACGTTTTTATACAAATTCCGTACAGTGCAATCATTCGAGTTTCAATAAAGGTAACTCGACCGATCAAGTAAAAGACAAAACCGATATTCAATCGGTCGGTCAAGTTTGTCCTGGGGAAACTCGACCGATCACTGAAGATCATTTTGGTCAAGCACTTGATCAGTCAAGTTCTGTGTAAACACAACTCGACCAATGCTATCTTCAGAAAACTGACCAAGATGGATCGGCCGAGTTTGTCCTGGGGAAAAACTCGACCGATTGACAACCTGATGCCAATTTTTGAATATGCATCTAAAGTGATCTAACATTGGTGTTTTATGTCCCAATCAATTTTCTCACCTTAGTTGCAAGTCAATTCATCATTACAAGTGATTACAAAAATGTTCTAAGGTCATTTACATAGATTTCCCCAAAAGAACACTTGTAGCTTTTTGACTTGAACTTGAGTCAAACTAGGGTTTTGGATTTGGGATCCTTTTCATGTACCTAATACCTGAAATCAATCTTTAATACACATATTAGATACATATGAATGGAATGGTTAAGTCATTATCAAAATATAGGCAATGTATAACCTCAGGTCAACATTCTCCCCTTTTTTGACAATGACAAACCATTTCTCAGACATATTGAAAAGGATGTAGAAATTATACCTTTGCTTTGCGAAATAGGGAGATTCATGAAATGAACAATGTGAATTGCTCCCCCTCAATCTTCTATTAACCTGCATGGTTAATCTATCTACACAATGCAGTAGCAATATACATGTAGTATGTAGTCCTTTGCAAGTTCACATAATGAGCAGTGAATTGAACAAGAAAGGATCTCACTAGAAAAAAGTAATATTATAGAAAAAAAACCAATATGATTGAGTTTCAAGACTTGAGCTATCTCTTGAAATATACTATCTCTTGAAATATCTCTCCCCCTTTTGACATTATCAAAAAGGTACGAGGGGGGGGTAGAAGAGCATAAGCTAGGTCTTCTCCAAAACACACACAACCATATATGCAAAGGAAGGAGCTATAGTTTAAAAGCATATATCACACAAGGACAAAAGATAACATACATGCCAAGTCATAATCAAAATATAACTCAAGATGGCACCAACGCATAGGATAAAAAAAGAGGAAAAAGCCATAGTGCACATCAAAGATATTACAACTCAGATATGCGTCCACATGAGAGCAACTACAAGCACAAAAGCGATAAAATAAAGATAAGAAATAGTACAACTCAGAAGAATGTGCCAAGATGTTTCTGATACAAAATAGTCTAGAAAAATGTATATAATAAGCATGCTAGACTACAAACAAAGAAACCACCTAAACATCTAAGCTATCTATATCAACAACATCCTCATCACCAGGTGTGTAGTCCTCGTCCCCGTCAGAAGGCGGAGCAGTAGTTCCAGCATCATCGTCAGCACCATCACCGTCACCGTCACCATCGTCGGAAGCATCCTTGTCATCACCTTCGTTAGCATCAGCATCCTCAGCCTGGTCTGGCATCTCCTCATCAGTAGGAGGTTCAAAAGAACGACCGGGCTAGCGGGCATTCTACTCAGCCCAAGACATACCAAGAGCGTGAAGCTCATTGGCTTGTGGGAAAGACGGAGCAGAGTCACCCAGAGAGGCTAGCAGGGTGTCTAAGGGGGCAGTAGATAACGGGAGGATGGCAGGAGCAGAGCTACCAGTAGCAAAAGGTGGCGGAGCAGCAACGGAAGGCTTGGGAGCATGATAGTAATGATCATATGCATATGAAGCATAAACACTACCGAGATAGGGCTGGTAGGTGGGATAGGGGTGAGAACAGGAAAGGTTCATGGTTGACATGATGGAACACAAATCCTAGTGTAGGTGGTCTTGAACCTGTTGGTTGTACGCCTGTTGATGCATCATATAACCCAAAAGGGTTTTATTTGACACACGGAAAGACACATGGCTGGGTCTAGGAGAGGTCTGTCGGTGGTGGAGCTCAAGTGGAGGATGGGGTAGCAGAAGCGACTGCAGAGGAGGAAGCACCATAGGCAGAGAAAAACACAGGAACAAACTTTTGAAGAGTGGTTTTACTAATACAAACACCCTTTCTGGCAACCGGATAATGGAAGTCAGAAAAGAGACATTTGTCAGTGGCGAACTTGAAAAAACCACAAATCAAAGCCGGGTAGGGTGGGTGGGTGCCTTTGGTGTTCTTCCCAGTGACAAAGCAGGTCATGTGATGTAAGATATACCTGGCCCACTTGACACCGATATTGTTTAACAAACAATACATAATGACTGCGGTGTTTTCAGCAATGTCCGTTTGATTTCTCTTTGGATGGACATTATAGTTAATCACCAAAGCCAGCATGTGCCTATTTAGGTCAAGAGAGGAGGAGGGTAGGGTGGACTTCTTCTTATAGGCCACATCAGGTTTCTTAAAAAATCGATGAATATCCGACAACATCAATTAATGGTGTTTGTAAAAACCTTTCGGGTCAAGAAGATTGAAATACTCTCCATAATCCTTACGCCATGTGTCATTTTCCTCATCTCCAGAAAAAAAAGACATTTAAAGTATCCTCAGAGAGTTGGAAATGATGATCGGCAATCATAGAAGTAAGAATTACTTGAGTATTCGGCAGTGGGATGAGCGAATCGTAGTTCCAATGCAAGTTGGCATAGAACTCATGAACAACCTTAGTGCTTGACATGGAGTTGTGAAAGCAGTCACGTTCGATCGCTAGGGTAGACAAATGGTGGGTGGCAAGAAGCTGAGAAACCGAGGCAATAATCACTTGATACCTAGGGGAAGGATCGATCAAATCACGAAAAGGAAAAGGGCTTCGGGGAAGAAGGTCCTTGTACCGATTTATAGCCTCAATCGACACAAAGGAGGTATTATCAAACAGAATCAAACGATTATTAGATGAGGAAGCTGGAGCATTGCTTGGAGCAGGACGTTTTCATCTATGAGAAGCCATGGAAATGAAAATGAAATGAAAAACGTGCAAACAAGCAATATCAAACCTCAAACGCCGAACAAACACCACCAATGATGCCCGAGGAGGTCAAGATCAAGGTTTCTAGGTCGATCTAGGGCTATGAACAGGAGGTTTAGGGCAGGGGTTGAGAGCTTAGGGCTAACAGGTGAGGAATCGATCGTCTATTTTCTAGTTGAGAGGGAAAATAGTCCGTCGATCCTAACTTTTAAGTTGGCTCAACCCACGGATTGGTCGAGTTCTGTGTATGGGAAAATCGACCGAACGGTCCACTGAAGAACTACTCTCGGCTCCTGATTGGTCGAGTTTTTCAGGGTGGAAACTCGACCGAAGGTCAACCTAACCTAAACATCACATTCTTAGTTTCTAGCCATATACATGCCAATTAAATTCAATTTTCCATTCTAGTATGTATAATTAACATACTTAGGCACATTTAGCTCATCATTGGGCACTATTTTGCGATAAAACATGGAATTCGATAAAAACCCAAAAACAAGAAAAAACTAAGCATGTTTACAAGCAAGTTAGGCACATTTAAGCATATATAGGCAAAACAAGGTGAAGAGTGACATGAGAAAACATATAGGAAAGAGACAACTAGCCAGATCACTTGGCAATATCATCCAAAACAACAATAAGCACTTTAGATCGAATAACATTAAATTGATATCTAGCTAGAGGTTTGGTAAAGATATCCGCAAATGATTTTCCGTGTCCAAATGCATATAGATACCCTTCTTGGCAATGTGATCATAGAGAAAGTGATGGTGAACCTCTATATGCTTGGCTCTACTATGCAATATAGGATTGTAAGAAAGATTAATTGCACTAGTATTGTCACAAAAGGTAGGAGAAGCATCAAAAAATATGTTATAGTCTTGGAGCATTTGCTTCATCCATAGGACCTGGGCACAAGAACTCCCGACTGCAATGTACTCAGCCTCAGTAGTTGATAATGCCATGGTGCTCTGTTTCTTGGAGAACCAAGACACCAAGCATGGTCCTAGGAGAAAGCAAGTGCCACTTGTGCACTTTCTATCAACCAAACAGCCTGCATAATCCACATCACTATATGCTCTAAGAGTAAAATCCCTTGATTTAGGATACCATAGTCCAAAATTTTGGGTTTTGGCTAGGTACCTCAAAATCCTCTTAACAGCTATAAGATGCGATTTTCTAGGGCTAGATTTAAAGTGAGCACACAAGCCAACACTAAACATAATATCAGGTCTAGAGGCAATTAAATAAAGTAAACTTCCAATCATACCTCTATAGAGCTTCTCATCTACTTTCTCACCTTCTTTATCTTTATCAAATTTGGCGGTGTTGGACGTGGGTGTATCCATTGGCTTCATATTCTCCATCCCAAAGCATTTGATTAGTTCATTTGTGTACTTGCCTTGATTGATGAAGTTTCCTTCTTTGGTTTATTTGATTTGAAATCCAAGGAAGAAGGTCAACTCACCCATCATGCTCATCTCGAACTCACTCTGCATAAGAGAACTAAACTCCTTGCAAAGATCAAGATCAGTTTCGCCAAAAATGATATCATCAACATAAATTTGAATAATAATAAAATTGTTAGAAGTGTGTTTTAGAAACAAGGTAGAATCAACTTTGCCCATGACATACCCATTATCTAACAAAAAGTTCTTTAGTTTCTCATACCAAGCTTGAGGTGCTTGTTTGAGTCCATAGAGAGCTTTTTGCAACAAATAAACATGATTAGGTAGCTTTTCATTTTCAAAGCCCGGAGGTTGAGCAACAAATACTTCCTCCTCGATTGTACCATTCAAAAACGCACTTTTACCATCCATTTGATATAGCAAGAAATTTTTATGACTAGAAAAAGCAAGTAGCATTCTAATGGATTCAAGTCTAGCAATAGGAGCATAGGTTTCATCAAAGTCAATACCTTCCTGTTGGTTGTAACGTTGTGCTACTAACCTTGCTTTGTTTCTTACCACTTTGCCTTGCTCATCTATCTTGTTGCGGTAGACCCACTTGGTGCCAATGATCTTTCTATTACTTGGTCTTGACACTAGAGTTCACACACGATTCTTCTCGAATTGCTCCAACTCTTCTTGCATAGCAACGATCCACTCATCATCACCAAGGGCTTCTTTAATATTCTTTGGCTCTAATTGTGAGATGAAGGCACTGTCTGCTTGTTCTTTGTTGTATGTAGCTCGTGTCTTCACTCTCTCGAATGGATTGTCGATGAAAAGTTCCTTGGGATGATTCTTTGCAAAGCGGGGAGTAGGATCCCTCTTTTCTTCTTCTTCTTCAATCACTTGCTTGCCTTTTTGTCGATGTTGAGATCTTTTAAGATAGGAATTAAGTCATCTGCAACATCATTATCCAAATCATGCTTGCTAACAACAGGGTTAGTTTCAACAAACTTAACATTAATAGATTCCTCAATTTTAGACAATTCAATGTTGAATACTCTATATGCCCTACTAGTAGTGCTATAGCCTAGGAAGAAAGCCTTATAAGATTTCAGATCAAACTTGTCAAGAGAATCCTTCGTGTTTAAAACAAAACAAGGACATCTGAAAACATGAAAGAAATCAATAGACGGCTTTCTACCACACCATAGTTCATAGGGGATTTTCTTTAAAGAAGGATGTGTAAAAACTTGGTTTTGCACAAAGCATGAGGTGCTAACGGCTTCAGCCCAAAACTTCTTAGGAGTGTCATACTCAAGAAGCATGGTCCTAGCCATCTCTTGTAGTGATCTGTTCTTCCTCTCTACAACCCCATTTTGTTGAGGCATACGAGGAGAAGAGAAATTGTGCGAATAACCAGATTTCTCACAAAAATGCTCAAAAAGATCATTTTCAAATACTCCCCCATGATCACTACAGATAGAAACAATCTGGCAAGAAGCTTCATTTTCATCCCGTTTACAAAAGCTTGAGAAAACATCAAGAGTATCACTTTTAGAAACGAGAAAGAAGGTCCAAGTATATCGAGAGAAATCATCAACAATAACAAGACAATACTTGGAACCACGAAGCATTTGTGTTCTCATTGGTATGAATAGATCAATATGAAGAAGTTCAAGAACTCTCTTGGTACTCATGACTCCTTTGGATTTGAAGGAGGATTTGGTTTGTTTCCCTTGTGTACAAGGTTGACATTCCTCATCCTTTTCAAAATCCAATTTGGGAAGTCCTCTAACCAAGTCCTTTTTGCTCAATTTCTTCATTTGATGCATATTCACATGACCGAAATGGTGATGCCAAAGAGAAATATCATTTTTATCCACTACCAAGCATCTATTTAATATGGGCTTAAGAGCATCAAGAACAATAACATAAAGATTACCATTTATAGTTCCCTTTTATATAACATTATACGAGAGGGACTCTAGAAGCAAGCATTCTAAACAAGTAAACAAAAAAAGATATCCATTGTCACAAAGTTGACTAACACTAATCAAATTGTGATGTAGGCCATCAACAAGCAACACATTTTTAATACATAGCTCGTTGCCCACATCACCCTCACCTATGACCTTACCCTTCTTGTTGTCTCCAAAGGTTATCGATCCTCCTTTCTTTTTTATGAACTTGTTGAAATGGCTGATTTCTCCAGTCATATGTATAGAACAACCACTATCAACAATCCATCTCTTTTTAACCTGCAAGAAAGAAGGATGTCGGAACCCAACTCAAACTTTGGGATTCGGGGTTAGCTTAGGGACCCATTTCATCTTTGGGTTGGTCCCCTTGATCTTGTAAGGACAATAAGTAGAGTAATGGTCATCACATTTACAATGAACACAAACCATAGGGTTCTTAGAGCTGGAAGTCTCTCCATTGAAAATAGGAGGTTCCACACTCTTCTTCTTACCCTTGTTCTTGCTCTTTTTCTTACCTTTGGGAACAGTCCCATCATATCCCAAACCTCTAGTACCAACATGTTTGGTAGAGTGTTCTAGGACATCATTGAGGGATTTCTTTCCTGAGAGAAACTTTTGCAAAGAAGATCTTAACTTGGCATTATCATCACTAAGGTTAATGACAGTAGTAGAAAGACTAGCAAGATCATCTCTAGCATGCAATAGGTCGGCCTCAAGACAGAGGGCTTTAGTATGAAGGTAATCTCTTTCTAAAGCTATGCTAGCAACTTCATTACTTTGCAAAATAGGTCTAGAAGATAAGTCATTTACTTGAGCAAGCAATTTGGCATTTTTATATTTAAGCAAAACAATTTCTCTTTGATAAGCACAAACTTCATTTCTCCTAGCATCATCCATGAGTTTGAGTTCTACGTTTTCAGTTTTAAGACCATCAAGCTCATCTAGGCACTTTTGGTTTTCTATCTTAAGATTTTCAATATTTTTAAGATATACACCATTCTCAACCTCTACTCCATTATGTTGAAGCTCAAGGTCAAGAAATTTCCCTTGCAAAGAGTCTATGCTATCAAGGAGCATCTTTTCATTTTTATCAAGGATTTCAATTTTAGCATAAAAATCATCAACTGTCTTGCCTAACCTTTTCCTTTTAGATTTGCATTTAGTAAAGGATGATTGGCATTCATTTAGCATATCAATGATAGTTTCTTTAGGCAGCTCTAGCAAATTTACTTCACTTACCTTGCTTACCTCACTTACCTCACATATATCTTGACTAGTAGAGGCCATGATAGCAAGATGGCATTCTCCATCTTCGGAGCTTGAGGAAGACTCCTCCCAAGCTGCATGGGCTGCATCTCTTGATCTTCTTTCTTTCTTATCCTTCCTCTTGTACTTGCCTTCTTTCTTGTACTCCTTATCTTTCTTGTGGCTGCTCTTGTGGTGGCTCTTTTTGGCCTTGGGGCAGTCACTCTTATAGTGGCCTTTTTGACCACACTCATAGCACCTTGGAGTTGAAGAGGAGGGCTTGCTCTTAAAGTGTTTACCCTTTGAGTAGTTTGCCTCATGCTCATTAGGGTCGTCATCTTCACTTGAGGAAGGGCTGGGGACTTCAAAGCAAGTTGTTGTTGCCGTACCATTTCTGCAATTTGTGCTTTGAAGGCTATGTCCTTTATCTTCTTGGACTCTTTTTATTCTCTCTTCTCTTCCTCTTCTTGCTTGTCAAGCATAGGCTCATGGGCTTGAAGATTACCAACCAACTCCTCGGTTGATAGCTCACTTAGCTTGTACACCTCTTCAATAGATGTCGCCTTGGGCTCCCATCTCTTTGGAAGAGATCTCAAGATCTTGGACTTGATGGTGCCTTTGTCTAGCACACTCCCAAGGGCTGCCAATCGATTTATGATGACATTGAACCTAGTGTACATATCAGCCACTCTCTCATTCTTACCCATCTTGAAGTTCTCTAGAAGACCACCAAGCATGTAGATCTTGGCTTCTTTCACTTGCTCGGTTCCTTCATAGGTGACACACAATTTGTGCCATATCTCATGTGCGGTGTCCCATGAGGAGATCTGGTTGAACTCGGATGGAGTGAGGGTGGCGTAGATGATGCTCACAACTTTGGCGTTGAGTTGAGCATGCTTCATTTCAGCTGCAGTCCATGTAGTGATGTCCCCCTTAGGATCTTCATATTTGAGGTGGACTATCTTCCACATTTCATAGCTCACACCTTGGAGGTAGAACTGCATCCTTCTCTTTCAATAGAGGAAGTTGGTGCCGTCGAAGACCGTAGGTCTCATGGTGAAGCTTCCTTCTAGGTTAAGCGAACCAAGTGCCGAATCGCCCATCTTCTCCTACTTGTTGAAGTATCTTGGAGAAGACCTACTCTGATACCACTTGTTGGATCAATGGGCTCTAGAAGGGGGGGTTGAATAGAGATTCACAAATTCTCACAAGATAAATTAGACCACCAAATTATATATTTGAAAAGATTAAATAAGCAGAAATTTGATGTCCTAATCTAACATTCATAGCAAGGATGAGAGATAGTGAAAAACAAGCACTTGGACAGGTGGTTTAGAGTGGTTCCATGTCATAAACTTAGGAGCAATGTCAGTCCACTACCTAGAGTGGGTTAGTCTCTAGGATTTGCAATCTTGGTACTCTTATATTCCAGAATAAGATTACAAGACACAACAACCACACATCCAAGGGCTTACCCACTTGAACCATGAAGTCTTCAGCCATCAACATGGACTTACGCACTCCTATCTTCCTTCTACCTTCAAGGGATCACCTATCTTCCGTGAGCGTTTCCTTGCTTCTCTCCTTCACTCGGAGATCTGGAACACCTATCTCCTTCACTTGGAGACCTAGAGCAGCTTTCCTTCTTCAATCTTGAAGAACACCACCTCCTTCTCCTTCACTTGGAGAGGGATCTTCAACTTGAATTCAAGGAATTGAGGTTGGAAGATGGAGGAGGAGAGCTTTACAACAATACAGGGAGTACCTCTCTTACATAGGAACCTATCTCACTCATACTCACGAATTTGACTTGAAGGTAGAGAGAAAAGGGGGCTCAAAGGCTTAGAACACTCTCATCTATGCTAGGACTAAGTTTGCAATGAAAGAGCATCCTTGGAATGAACTCCAAGTGTTCTATATGTAGCTGAGGGTGTTTCTTTGAGTTAGGTGAACTCTTGGGCCGAAATATAGCTGTTTTCCTTCAAGAAAATATCTCTATTTTCAATCAAATAACCCACCAACAGTCACATCACTTTTTTCTACAAATTCCGTACAGTGCAATCGGTCGAGTTTCAATAAAGGTAACTCGAATGATCAAGTAAAAGACAAAACTGATATTCAAACAGTCGGTCGAGTTTGTCCTGGGGAAACTTGACCGATCACTGAAGATTGTTTTGGTCAAGCACTTGATCGGTCGAGTTCTGTGTAAACACAACTCGACAGATGCTATCTTCAGAAAACTGACCAAGATGGATCGGCCGAGTTTGTCCTGGGGAGGAACTCGACCAATTGACAACCTGATGTCAATTTTTGAATATGCATCTAAAGTGATCTAACATTGGTGTTTTATGTCCCAATCAATTTTCTCACCTTAGTTACAAGTCAATTCATCATTACAAGTGATTACAAAAATGTTCTAAGGTTATTTACATAGATTTCCACAAAAGCACACTTGTAGCTTTTTGACTTGAACTTGAGTCAAACTAGGGTTTTGGATTTGGGATCCTTTTCATGTACCTAATACCTAAAATCAATCTTTAATACACATATTAGATACATATGAATGGAGTGGTTAAGTCATTATCAAAATATAGGCAATGTATAACCTCAGGTCAACAAGGCTTCCATCCATTCTGATCCATAATTGACAACAAATAAAATATATCGGTTCCCAAAATATAAGGGAAAATGTCTCATGAAGTATATTCCCCACATGTCGAATATTTCAACCTCTATCCAATCTAAAAGAGACACTTCAGTTTGTTTGCTAACATTTCCACTTGTCTAGCATGTGTTACATGTTTTAAAATAAGCTTTGGAGTCTTTAAAAATCAATGGCCAATAAAACCCAAAATGTAGAGCTTTTGTGGCTGTTTTTTTGGTCTCCCAGAGTTCCTCCATACGCGAATGAATGACAAATCTCAATCACTGAATAAAATCTGGCCTTCTAGAATGCATGGTCTATAAAGCTTTTCAGCACATATTCTAAGAAGGAGTCGATCATCCTGATAATAATTCTCTAAGTTCGAGAAAAAATTCTTTCTCTAGTTTTATGTCACATCGGGTGGCTATTATTGGCATGCTAAATAGTTGCAAAACTCTATAATCCCTAGCATTGCTGGATACAAGGTTGGAACGACAAGGAGTGACTCATCCTTCAAAGACTCATCTATTGGAAAGGATCCATCATTTCAAATATGAGAGAGGATATTTGTGCTACATTCTATGATTAATTTTTATGAATGATTTTTGGTCAATTGTTGTAATAAAAGAACGCACCGTAAGAGATTGGACTTAGTGTCTTTCTTCTGCATCAAATACATGACCGCTCTATGATCTGTATAGATGATGACTTTACCTCCCAACAAGTATGATCAAAATTTGTCAATAGAATAAATAATTAGGATCATCATTTCTTTAGTAGTGGTTTAGTTTACTTGTGGTTCATCAAGAGTTTTCTAGCACAATAAATAACATGATGCTTTTTAGTTTTATTTTGCCTAAGAACTGTCCCCATGGAAAAGTTTCTACCATCACACATGAGCTTGAATGGAAGGTCCCGACCTGGAGCTTGCATGATGGGTTCTTATGTAAGAGTGTCATTCCAAGTGTACAAAGATTTTTGACAATCTTTGTCAAGAATGAAAGGGGTATCTTTCACCAAAAGTCTTGATAGTGGTTTAGATATTTTGGATAAATATTTAATAAATCTCCTATAGTAGCTAACATGGCCCAAACAATTGTGCACACAAGTTACCAAATAAAGGGGTTTCAATGTGGAAATTGCCTCAATCTTGCTTTTTTCTACCTCTATCCCATCTTTAGAAACTTTGTGTCCTAAGACGATGCCTTCTTGTACCATAAAATGGCACCTCTCCTAGTTGAGGACCAATTGTTTTTCTTCACATATTTTTAGTAATTGATAAATGTTCCTCAAGAAGTCTTTAAAAGAGGATGCACTGAGAAGTTGTCCGTGAATAATTCTATAATATCTTAGGTGAAATCGATGATTATAGACAACATGCACATCTACAATGTGGTTGGGGAACTATACGGTCCAAATGACAACCTGTGAAAAGCATAAGTTCCATATAGACATGTGAATGTTATTTTCTCCTGATTGTCTGGATGAATAGGGACTTGGTAAAAATAAGAATATCCATCTAAATAGAAGAAATGGAAGTGAATGTGCAAGGATCTCAAGAACTTGATCGATGAATGGTAAGAGTAAAATGATCTTTCTTGGTTGGGCTATTCAACATTCTATAGTCGATAATCATACACCAACCTTAACTGTGTGGGTTTTTAACTCTTGATAATTACTTCCTTTGACAATTATCCTTCCACTTTTATTTGGAACAACATGAACTAGGCTTACCCAGTTCCTATAACTTATGACACACCTCACGCTAAATAAGATCACTCAAAACTCAAAACATGATTGACCACTAATTAACCACATAGTAGAAAAAGGAGAAAACTAAAATCGAGCAAGAACATTTACATAAAGGTCCAACTTCTTTCATAAGATCATATACCATATCAAGTATTTACATGTATGTCTAGTGGCATCAACCACACCATGTATACAAAAGAATACATATACATGCTATACACAAACATCGACATACTGCGAAAAACATGAGTCGAGATACATATAATTTACAAAGCATCCCCTACTGGATCTAAGAGTACATGGATGACTATAGGACAATACTAAATATGAGCCAACCTTCAGATCCTACTACTCTCCAAGTTGCTCCTCCTCAACACCTCAAACCAGACCACATCACTGACGGCCACCTAAAAAGATGTGGTGACCTACGAGGTGAGAACAACGTCCCAGTGAGAGATATAACTCTCAATAATGGTTATTGATTATAGTAGGTTAATTAATGTTAAACATATTAAACAGATAAAGAAAGTTAAGCAGATCCATATGACAACAAGCATGATCAATAAGATATATAAAGGAATAGATAAAACTTTCATTTACTAATAGTTGAAACTATTATTGCATCATGTCATAACTAGCAATGTAAGGAAACATAGAAAAGATTACCAACCAATGTGAATTGTGTTTAACCCTAGAAGATATACCATATAAATGCATTATATCTTTTATTAATCCCTAGTGATTTTGCGTAGTACCACTTGAAGTCCAACTAACCACCAGTTGGTCTCAATAAGTTCCATACAATATCTAGGAGAGTCAGAATCCTAAACTCTTATTCACGCCTGGACATATGGGTCCAATGCAATGACATATCGGTCAAACTTCCTACAGTGACATATAGTCAAGATGCTAACACCTAGTCTTCCCTTGGTACAAGTCACGACACTAGAAACTAGGGTATACATAATCCAATCATGCGAGGTACAACCACAAATGTCCTCAATCACATCACATATACAAATATCTAAAACAAAACCTCAATGGCTCTCAGTCTGAGGCATAACCACAACCATCCTCCACAATCATGGGACCAGGATGAAAAAGACACACAGTCTCATGCACCAACACATGCTCAACATGTTATGTATGCGACCCTGAGTTTCCCTTAGGAATACTCATTTTCCCATCCAACAAGTCCCAACACTAGAATGGTTCTACGACACATGGAACTACATGATTATGGTTTCACTTGATTAGTAAATGCCAATTGGGTGAGTAAGGCTGCATCAAGCAAGTGGACATACAAACTCCAATCCATTTCTAGAAAGCATTAATATATAACAACTCTAGAAGATATAAAATGTATGAGATGTAATTCTTGATCATAACACCACATGGTACTATTTCATTGCCATTCATGAGACTATACTTGTCATCAAATTTTCATAGGATACAAATCCTTGTTGCATAATGAAAAGGATCACACTTCCATTAGGGATCAATCAAGGTCATCATGACCATCACATTATTCCCCTGCAAGAACATCATTACCTTTAAATACCTTATAACATGGCTGAACAAACCATCACCATACTTGTAATACACAACTTTAGTATAACACTGTATTAAGAAGCTTATGATGTTCATATAGAAACATATTAGGGTTACAACATCATTATGAGAGTATTCCATCATAACCTATTTGCATTAGGGTTAGGTGTAACAAGATAAGTTGGATTATTATTACACATCAACTCATTATGGTGACTATTGGTTTACGTTCATATGAGGGAAAAGGTAAGACTACAAAGTTATGGATAGAAAACCACTAATATACATCATCAAAACCAAACCATATCATGGGCTTCACCCAAAACCATCAGATGTTGGATAAGAAAAACCATTGGATGAAATACAAGTAAAACCTTGAACCATTCATCTAGGTATACCATCGAGGTATGACTTAGACGAATCACCACATATGACCTAGTCAAGCCATCAGTTATGAACATAGAATCTACCATCGATTGTGGCATCTAGTGCCACCATTGATTGTGACATCCAGTGTCACCATCAGTTGTGACATCCAGTGTCACCACCGATTGTGACACCAATGTCACCATCGGTTGTGACACCCAGAAGGACCATCTACCTATGAGTCAAAAGGGCCATTGGTTGATGATCTAGAGGGACCATCGAGTTTGGAACCCAGTGAAGCCATCAGTTGTTGTCAAAAGGTGAAAAAAGATCCATAAGCCAAGTAGAAACCATCATTTGAGGAGGAAGGAAAACCATCAAGAGAAATAAATTCATGTAGGCATCAAAACCATCATTTGAAGGGAAACCAAACCATTGTTTGTGTGTGGGGGGGGGAATCACTATCGACTGTGTGCACAAGAGATAACCCAAAATAGTAGCTAAGTCAAGGCCATCGATAGGCACAAGAAGGTAAAGCAAAACAACAACAAGAACCAAACCATCAAGTTGCAAAACAAGAAAGAAAATTAGCTAAAAAACCCTAGGTCATGACCATCAATTCAGAGAAATAGCCATCAATTGTGACATGCAAGCAAGGTCTAGAACATCCTCTACCAAGGAAGGTTTGTGCACAAAGTTTAGGGTACAACCAAGATGATAAACTACTCAAGAATCATCATATAAAATCAAACCCTAGGCAAGGATATCATCATTATACTTAGAACTTTATTTTAGAGAAAGATCATGTACAAGCAAGCTAGTAATAAGAAACAAACATGGAAAAAGTTATATAACTTGCCTCTAGGGTGAGGGTGAAGCTCCAAATAGCAAGGTATCTCAAGGAAAAGAGAAGAAAACCCTAGCTTAAGCTCTCCACTCGGCCATGCTATCTCTAAAGAGGAAGCAAACCCTAGGTCAAGGAAGCAAGAGAAATGTGCTCTTCAAGCTCTAGCACAAGCTCCACCATGGGAAACCATCAATACAACCAAGAAGAAGAGAGAGGAGAGTATGAAAGGATGCAAAATAAAGGAAAGGAGGGAGAGCTTACTTGCTTAGGTCATGAACATGCTAAGGAAGCTTCACAAGCACAAGGAGAGGGTAGATTCGAACTCTAGTTGCACATGCAAGAAAGTTCATCCAAGATCCTTCTTCTCCACCTAGCAAGAGGGATGAACTCTAACAACAAGGAAGAAGAAAGGGGGTCCAAAGGGTTCGTTTGCATGGAAGGAGGAAGGTTTATAAAGCTCTGTGTGAGAGACAAGGGAGGGTTAAGGTGTCCTACCATGCTTTCCATCTGTCCATGTCCTAAAGCGTCACGTCCATGCAAAGTAGTAGGTACACCTATTTTGAAAGTTAGGAGAGCCATCGAGTTTTGACTCCCAGGCCAACCATTCACCTACAACATAGGGAAATCATCAGATCTTGATCCTTTGGCCACTAGGGTGAAAACCCTAGCTCCACCATCAGTTTGCACCTCCACTTGGCAAACCACCAACCCAAAGAGCTCTAAGAGGGGAAACCAACAACCCTCACACCTCAAAGGACCACTAGTTGCGTAGCCACGTTTGGGTACATGTAGGCACATGCCCTACCTATCCACCCAAAATAACTTGTTGGCTTTCGAAAAGTTATATAAATATTAGGTTAAAATAGAATGCATGCCCTATCTGTCTGGTTGTCATAGTGGCATCACCTAATCATGTATGTGGTGCCTAGTGTGAAACCATTATCCGATGCTAAATCTACCAGATTCACAACAATAACATTCCCTAGCGCTATTAGCAATCTCGTTCGTGGAGTTAATCAAGTTGGTAGACACACAACAATGCAAAAAAACTTATACTTGTTAATCCTTCAAACATGATTGAAATGCATTCGACAGTAAGGAAATCATACACATATTTCTTTATCTTATGTAAGTAAATCAACATGATAGATCTGATGTCTCACAATGCTTAACACTACCCATCCAATGTGATTCCAATCAAACACCCCATAGAATTCACCCATAAAAAATTTCACAGTGGAGTTTATAGTTTTTGGAATCGCACATAGACACATCCTAGGCACAAATGCACTTTTCATGTAATACATGAGGTCTTCATATTATCCATTTTGCTAAGCAAACTTCCACAATAAGAAGTTAATAGCAGCAAACTAGTACATATCTGATTGTGTGATAACTCATTCAGTTATGTTATTAAACTTCATGTGTCATATTCAAAGTTATTTCCTTGTCTATGATTTAGAACATTAAAAATCTAGATTATAGTGTCATATTGTTCCAATGTTACACTTAATTGTCATTAATATAT
Source organism: Alisma plantago-aquatica (assembly GCA_963693085.1). Lineage (NCBI taxonomy): Eukaryota > Viridiplantae > Streptophyta > Magnoliopsida > Alismatales > Alismataceae > Alisma > Alisma plantago-aquatica. Next base: position 430,469,050 of record OY856412.1, on the reverse strand, counting down.
AATTCAAGCATACATAATGTCGTTAGAAAGCATCATGATATACCAACATATAGTTTCAAAGTGTAGTCAATTTGTGTTAATGTAAAAGACAAATATTATGGTTATTTTGGGCACCTAGATATATTTAGTTGTGTTCTGATGTCCAAAATGGTGCTTGTAGAATTTATTAGCAAACTGACATATATTAGTCTATATACAGTTTGAGAACTCATTTTATTCGTTAACTCCTTTTGGTTCATGATTATATGTCTAGTTTTATTACATATATTTGTCTATAATTTTTACATTATGTGTTGTTTATATACATAGACAAAATGTTTTTAGAATATCATTTTCTAATATTTACAATCAATGTAAATGAATTATCGTAGTCCTATTTCAAATCTTAAGCATTTATTGTAGAGTTTTTATATCGTACGCTGCCCTACCACACTAAAATTCCTGGATTCACCATTGTGGAACACCATCAGTTCCCAAATCACAAGGATGGCCAAAAAAATCCGAACAAACAAGGGGAACCATCAAGTTCCACCACTCAAAGTAGCTCATCTATGAGAGGGAAAACCCTAACCCAACCCTTGATAGATGTTATCACCAAACCAAGGTGTATCTAGGAGCCATAAAGCACAAATAACTCAAACATGATAAGAAAACATGTACGGCACAACAACCATGTGAAAAATTTCAAGAAAAATCTTATATATGGGTAATTTGCATAAAAGACCAAAACAAGTATACAAATGCATACCTTGCTTAAATAGTGTCCAAACTAGACCAAACTAGAAACTTAAGCTTGTTACATGATACTAAAAACCTAAAAAGGTTTTATTATGTCTTTAAGCATCCAATTCTGATATCTAAGTATGTTCAACCATAAAGAAAGGTCATGGGTCTTACAACCATAAACCCCTAAAAGGATTTTTCCCACAAAATCCTACATGAAGAAAGACAGGTACTTCCTACACATCTCATCTTCTAACTCCCATGTGGCTTCCCCCATGCCATGGTGATGCAAAAAATTCTTCACTAAGACTATATTCTTCTTCTTCAACTTCTTCACTCTCCTATCCATGATCAACATAGGACCCTCCACATAGGAAACATCCACATCTAACTCCACCTCTACTTCCTGGATCGTCTATTCTGTATCTGAATGACACTTCCTCAACATGGAGATGTGGAACACATTGTGCAACCTGTGCAACTCTGGTGGTAACTCCAACTTATATGCCTCTTTCCCAACACGTGTCAGGACATGGTATGGTCCCATAAACCTATGAGCCAACTTACCCCTTTTACCAAACCTCAACACACCTTTCCAAGGGGAAACCTTAAGATACACCTAGTCTCCAACTTTGAACTCAAGCTGTCTGTGGTGGTTATCATCATAAAACTTCTGTCTATCTTGAGTTGCTTTCAACTGATGCTGTGTCACCTTGATCTTCTCTATAGTCTTCTGCATTAACTCAAGACCCAAAAGTTGATAATCACTTGTCTCATACCAGCAAAGCAGTCATCGAAAATGTCTTCCGTACAAATCTTCATATGGTGCCATATATATACTTCTCTAATAACTGTTGTTGTAGGCAAACTCTATCAAACTCAGATGTACATCCCAACTTCCAAGAGACTACATTACACATGCCCTCAAAAGAACCTAGAAGGTTTGAATGGTCCTCTTAGACTGTCCATCTGTATGTGGGTGGAAAGTTGTGCTAAACCTTAGTTGTGTCCCCAAAGCTATATGCAGGCATTCCCAAAGCTGACTCATAAGCTATGGACCTTTGTTAGACACTATAGTAACTGGGATTCCATGTAGTGGAACTATCTCATAAACATATATATGTGATAACATCTTTGCATATATGTCATCTTTACTGGAAGAAAGTGAGCTGACTTGGTCAACTATCACCCAAATAGAATCATGACCTTTGGCTGACCTCAGAAGACCAACCATAAAGTCCATAGTAATATGATCCCATTTCCACTACATTATTGACAACTGTTGTAATGTCCCTCTAGGATTTTTATGTTCAACTTTGACCTACTCAAACTGGGCATCAACCAATGAACTCTGCCACATCATGATTCAAACATGGCCACCAATACAAGTCAATAAGATTGTGGTACATCTTGGTAATGCCACAGCGCATCACATACATCAAGAGATGAGCTTCCTCAATAACTATCTTCCTTAGACCATCAACATCTAGAACCACTTCCCTATTGTGAAAGCAAACTATCTTGTCATATGACTCATGGAATCCATCATGCTTCTTGCTGCCAAACTCTGACATGGTATTCTACATCACAGTATCATCTTTCTACACATTCCTAATTTGCTTTACCAAGGTAGGCTTTACCTACAACTATGCTAGCAATCCTGCCAATAAGGAAACCTCCAACTATACATTCATCTGGTGAAGAGACGCCAACATGTCCCTCTTTTGGCACAACATGGAGTGTAGCTACACCTTGTCTACAAAGGATGGAGAAGATGATTCCATGCTCAACATATAATCCATCACATTATCATTGTCTAGATGATAGTCTATCATGCAGTCATAGTCTTTGATCAACTCCATCCATCTCCTCTACCTCATGTTCAACTCCCATTACAAGAATATATATTGGAGATTGTTGTGGTCGGTAAATGTTACAACCTCAATTTTTGGGTTCTTTTGGCGAGAAATGTAATTTCTCCTATTAAAGATATTTGAGAAAATAATGATATAATTTGTTTTGAATAAATGGATTTCATTTACAATAGCCTTGTTGATTTTTTTGCGAGCTTTATTGGCTATTGGGCCCAATAACAAGCAAAAGAAAAGAAAAAGAAATACAATTAATAAATATTTAAGAAAAGGAGAAAAGAAAGAGGTAGAAGCCTCTAGAAGGCTAGGAAGTAACCGCCAAGGGTGGATTTCGTAGCTTTGGGGTTCCTTGGGTACCAAGGAGTCCAAGTTGCAAAGATAATGCAATAAGAAAGAGATAAAATCAAATAAAGCATTATTAAGAAGGAAAGGTGAGATAATGATGAAAATATAAGAAATATGTGGAAATATGGATAATGGAATCATCATGGATGGGATTTTGAGTCCACATGGTTTCTAATGGTAAAAGGTATCCAAATAAGGAAAAAAAAGAATAGGAGAGAGAAAATATGCATGAAATATGTCTTTATAAGTAATAACTTGCATATGAAGGAAAGTCTCTCATACTTTTGAGTTTGAGTCCCAAACTTGGCACACAATTAGTATAATTTAATATGGACTTTTCCTTAAAATTTGGTATTAATTGGACATGAGGTTTGGGAGATATGATTTTTGCAAAATTCCCTAAAATGAAAAGGAAATCCTTAAATGTCATGAATTTTCAATTTCATTAGAAATGTTTTTTTTATGCATGGAATCTGGGTCATTGGATCTGAGATCTGACGCTGTCTGCTCGTCACCTACCTCGGTCCAAAAAGGAAACATGACCTCAGTTTTGTTAGTTCCCACTCGATTTTCTTCCAATCCAGTGGGTGTGCGAGATTGGAAATCTCTCCAATAGATTTGTATGGGGAAAACGTTCCTTTCCATACCAAGTTTTCCCTATTTTGGAAGAACTTTGAGATTTTCCCTAAATATCATTGCTGTTAGCGGCCAGCGGCCATAGCCTAGAGCTATATATATATATGATAGGAACCTCTCTGCGAGACAAGTTCACCGCGAAAATGCGCTACTAGACTCTGGGGTTTCTCCTTTGCTACCAATTCCTAGTCCAAGCTGGTATCGACCCCCTTTTTTCCACCCTACAACTGATGTGAGAACTCCTTCTCCATCCTCCCAGTATATGCCACCTCCGATGGAATTGGGAGTGGGTGTGAGTTCATTGGGGACCGACGAAGGCCTCTGCATGATCAAATGTTGCTTCGGTACAATGTAGCTCCAAGTCAACCCTTGGGTTGACTGCGACCTGGAGCTGTAAAGCGTAGCTCACAGAATCAGAGGAAGAAGAAGCCCAGGTCAATTGGCGTATGTCCCCTGACGTCTGTGAATGAAGGAAAGGGCAAAAATAAGTTTTTTTGGGATCCGCGTGAACTAGAGATCAGTGGGTAAGCTCTGACGTGGCATTGTTTGATTGGTCAATAAGTGTTTTTCTTGCTAAAATCGTAGGAAAAGATTGGTAACTCGTATATCAAAGTGTTATATATGAAAATTGATCCTCAGAATGAGGGGAACACAAACAAATTATATTTGAAGCCTAATTCTGCTTGCAATTCAAAAAGTATGTAAAGATGCTATTTTTAATGGTTTAATTAATGAAAAACCCTAATATTTGATGATTAATGAATTGGGAAGGGTTTTATAGATGTTTAAAGATGATATTAACCTGTTGTTTACAAAAAGACGCATTAGATCTAAAAGGATGAACTTTATGCGTAATTTAATTAATTTATAGTTTTATGTGCATAAATATGCTTTAATGAGCCTTGAAACACTAATATTAGTAAATGTGACTCATAATGGTTTTAATTATTCAAAATTGTGAATAAAGATATGATATGATGATTTTAAGCTATTTCGAGTATAAAATTTCCTAATTGTGGATAAATACCCTTAATGTAGTAATTAGGGTTTTCTAATGAATAAAAGATAGAATTAATGGCAAATCGAGTTTGTATGTGAGTTAGACCATAATGAACTTTGAATTGATGATAAATGAGCATAATGATCTTGTCATGGATTAAAAAGATAAAAGTGGTAGCTTTAATGTAAAAGAGGCCTAATGGACTTTTAATTGTGCCTTAAATCGAAATTAGGGTGTTAAAAGATAACCTTAATATCTTTCGTGAAGAATAGATGAGATAAATAGGGTTTGAAAGCAATCTTATACAATTAGGGTTTAAAATAGTAAAAATAAAATGGAACCCTAATTGCAAAGGAAACCCTAAAAGTGGGATAGAAACCCTAGGAAGCGAGCTAGGTTTAATAGACCTTGATGACATGAGTAATAAAAAGGAATTGCATGATTATTTCAGGATCTTGTTATGTGTGCTTGCTTTCTTGGATTTCTTACTTGCATGGATTATTTTGTCTCAAATCAACCTGACAGGTATGTGGTTACGCTTATGAATATCTTGAATTAGTTTTTCAAGGTTTTCTGAAGTTTCCCTCGATGACTTGAATTAAATTGTTGGATGAATTTAATTCATGCAAACTATAATGTGGATATGACTATCACTTAAGATATGTGCCTACTAGCTCAGAACCTAGTCCCCTCTGTGGCTTAATAGTTTGACCTAGTATATGGCTACCTATGGGGTAGGTCCATCAGGTTATTGGATGACTTAGTATTTCTTAAGACATAATCTTGGTTGTTAAATGATAATTGGCTGATTACATTATTATCATAGTTGCACGATTATTGTTTCCCCCACGTACCAGCTTTATGTTGACCGAAGTTTTGTTTGTCGGGATTTTAGGTACAAGTGAAAAGAACAAACAATAAAGTGGCATATGTGGAATTAAATGAGGATTAATGAGAAAGGAGGGTTAGTTAGAATAATCTCTCATATGGATAGAAGTTTAGTAATCCAAGTTTTTCAAAGGCATGCAAAAAGTTTTAATTTATACCCGATTTCAGTATAGTTGGTAGAATTTGATAATTGTTATTGATTATTTGTTGAACCTTTGATCCAGAAATTTGGATAATGGCTCTGACCTCTTGGTGTCCCTTAATTGGGGGTTACTGGGAGACAGGGTCATTACATTTGGTATCAGAGCATAGGTTCCTCATTTAATCTTTAATAATTATTAAATTTTACAAACTCTGTAGAACCCATGGAGTTATTAGAGGATTTTCTGAGAGATAGAGTCTAGAAAAGGATCACGTCTGGGGGCTGGCAAGATTTTCCTCCGCACCGCTAGTCAGAAAACGAGGACTCTCGGATTAGTGTGACTGCCTGGCCAATGTCTCAAGATTTGACTCGAAATAAGATACCTTTAGGACTCTCTCATCTTGTTCACCCCTTCTCAACTCAGATGCTGTTAAGGACCTTAAGGATTAGGGTTTTCTCTCTTTTCCTCACCCTCTTGAGGTATGGGTAAGGTTGATAATGTTTAAGGAATCCTCCACCAAATTAATAAAAATCTTGTAAATGAGATGTCATGGATATAAGCTTAATAGATTAAGCGTAAAAGAATAGCTACATACTTAGGTCATATGACATAATTTGTCATGCCCGCAGGAGAGACCTGAGGCTAGACCTTCTTGTCAGGAGGATAAGTAAAGAGAGTTAGTCTTAGAGGTAGAGACCTCCATTAAAAGTAGAGACCTGGCACATCCTCTGAGGATGATGTTAACCCTAACCCTAAGGGAAGGTTAAAGAGAGAGATGAAATGATGAGTCAGATGTCATGGTAGGCCAGGTGTTCGGATAGACATGCCTTGGATGCCATATGAGCCATGAGAGGTTGGATGACTGAGTACCTTTGGTGACCCAACCCTGGGAAGGGTCGTGCATGTTAGAATGAAGGATAGCTTCTTCATTGATGAGGTCAGAGAAGGACCTATAGAAACCCCATGAGCTTATATGAGTATGGCATAGTGGGCACCCATAATACGTCAGTAGTGTAAGCAGTAGGGGGAAACCCTGGCCAGGAGAGTACGATGGATAGCTTATGATATAAGCATAAAGATAATACTAAACGAACATAAGTTTGAACATAGGCTTCACCATGTAGAGGTATGCTTGTAATCTTGATCCACCTTCATGGAGAAAGGACCTTTGGGTAGTAGGGTTGTTTGTAGGGTTAGCTCTAGAGAGAGAGTAGGAACCATGCAATAAGGTCGGAAGCCTAGACTACGAGATATGAGGAAAAGTGGGAAGTTGAGGATGATTCAACCTAAGTGGATGTTTGTGGTTGCCTCATCCTTGGAGGCTGATGATGTCTTGGTTTCCATGAGAGGAACCAAACCCTAGAGAGAGGATGAATCTACTGGTACCTTTGGTATAGATGAGAGGAAGAGTTCCTTTGACCTGAAGAGGTTTAGTAGCAGGTTGTGAGGCCTTATACCTTGTTGGTTGTCCTTGAGGAGGACTCCACTCTGAAGTGTTGCTGGAGTAGAAGGATGACAGGAAGTGCATGCCATGCCTTGTACATGTTTGGATCATAGTTAATAGGTTGAGCAGACAGTGGACGTCAGAGAAGTGAACCTAGGGTTCCTAGGCCTAAGAGGGGAAGTGGTGTACCTGATGCTCATGACAAGGTTTGAGTTCTATAGATTCGAGCATGGTACTCCTCATGATTGGAGGAAAGGGAAACCCCCTTAAGTTTAAGGTATGTTTGATGAACCCCTCACAGCTAAGTTGATGACATGGGAAGGTATGATCTTGATCCAATGTTGAGGAATGAGAACAAGTATGACCTAGCATGGTTTAGTAGGTGGTATGCTTGTACCTTAGTAGCTTTCCAAGGTTAAGCATGCTCAAGTGGATGCAAACCCTAGACATAGGGACGTTTGTGACCTTGTTGTCAAGAGTTATAGTTTCCTCCCATCCTGGGAGAGGGACCCTTTGGTAGGGTGTATACCAGTTTTGTGGGTTTTGAGGAAACCTAAAGAGGTCCCCTAGGATCTTGAGAAGCTAAGTGAGAAATACATGGTATGAGAATGAACCTGTAGGACCCCTTGATAACCATCTCTAATTGCATGTGGATGTGTTATCATGGAGGTAACCAGTGTGGGGCCTAACCAAGGTAGGCAGGTTGCCATGACTCTATGAAAAAATGGAAGTCAGCCCTTGAATGCAGAGAGAGAGAGAGATGATGAAAGCTTGGGTAAGGTTCCAAGTTGACATGTACTATAATATAATCCTAAGTCTATCCTAGGGTCAGGTAGGGATAAGACTGATGGAAGTAGGAGTTGCCTAATTCCCTAGTTACACATGACCATAGGGTCGGGAGGTAACATCTATCATTGTCTGAGGGCCATGGGTTAGGAGATTGATCACCTTCATGAACTCATGAGACCCAAAGGGCAGATGAGTAGGGCACTCTCTGGATGCATAAGGGAATAGGGATGTCACTAAAAGTGCTGGCACCCTATAGACCTAGAGGAGATGACTAAAGGTTGTGTGTGGACCTAAGTAGGTTCTAGACTAGTTTTCCATGGAGGTAACTTTGATATCAAGATGTTTGGGATGTTGAGACAAAAGATGCACGCTTCAACTAATATTTAAAGGTGTACTAGCAAGGTGGGATGTACCATCTCTACTCTTGGAATAGGAAGAACTATGTATTTGGATTGTAGCCAAATGCTTATTTCCTCTTGTTATGCGAGTGAGAGATAGGACAATACGCTTGCCATACACCAATGATAAAAGATGATGTGAGTTGGAACGTTGATATGATGTATGAGGACAAAGATGATAACATGCTCTTGTGGAGTGAATGATACATGGATGGTTTACAAACAAGGTAGTCACCTTATGAGGATGTTTTATCATGAGATATGAGTCATACAAGGTTGAGTTTGAAAAACCAAGAGAATAAGCTCAAAGTTTTCTTGATAAAGATAGACCTAGAGCTGAGATGAGGTAATAAGTGAAATACATGGAGGTGTATGTCTTCAACGTTACCTAACACCTAAGGATGTGAAGTGGTAATGGATGCTCTAGATGAGATACAGCTGCCTAGATGGAGGCTAGAAGAGGTTGATAGGATAACCCCTAGTTGGAAAAAGAGATAAGTTTGGCTAACACCCATATGTAACAATATTGGTTGATCAAATTAATGGTTGTTTGGTTAGCCAGCTTAGGCCTTGATGTAATGAAAGGAAGGTTGTAAACCTCAAAATAAAGTGATGAAACCCTGATGAGAGTGGTTTAGGGTTTCTAAGGACTCAATCTTAGGGAATCATGACATACATGAGATCATGATTTAAGATTACCGTATACTACCAAGATAATAAGTGACAATAGTACTTTGGATGCTTAAGATGAAGTTGCATGGGGTAAGTTGACATGCAAGTCAGGAGGTGAAGGACGAACACCAGTAACCTAGTGTATCGATATGGAGGATAAAAGATTCCCTGAGAGGGATGAGAGTTCATCACTATGGAAGTTGTGGTAAGTCTCCCCTAGACCAAGGAAGGTCAAGATGCAATATGGGTTATGGTAGATCACCTTACCTAGATGACATAAGAAAGAAAGAGCACAGTCAAGGGACAGATCTAGTTGAGCTACATATGAGAGAGATGGTTCAACTACACCATGATGAAATTTCAAAAGTGCTTGAGTATGACCTAAAGATTCACTTCCATAAGGTGGAAGTAGGTACATGAAGAACTCGATGTTAGTACCGCTTATCACCCCTAACTTATGGTTAGTATGGTCCAGACTAAAGGGTCTGATGAGAGCATGTGTGCTCATTCAGAGTGATACATGGAGACAGTTCTTATCTTTTGTATGAGGTGATGATAACCACCATAGTCAGTATCAGGCTGTAAAGAAGCTCTATAAGGGAGGATGTGTCGGTCACCACTTCATTAAGATGATGTTGGTGAAGGGACCTTGCGAAGGTCAAGAAAGGACCACAATGTGTGCAGATGAAGTCACTTTCATCATGCAATGGCTTAAAGGAGCTCAGAAATGACATGAGTTGTAAGATGATGCAAAGTAGACTGACATGCAATTCACTGTGGGAGAATATGTGATATGAAAATCCGACCCATCTAAGATATAGCTAAGAGAGCTGAGTCCCCGATACCAGGATTCTTTTGAGATGGATTGATGGAGGTGGTTAGGTTTAGCCTTACCCCTCAGGATAACAAGATGTATAATGAGTTCCATGTGTCCAATTTAGAGCACTATGTGAGGTACCTGGGCCATGTGTTGAGCAATGAACCTAGTGAGCCCCAAGGGAGGTTGAAATGATCTGAGTCACCTGTGAGGTTTATAGATGCCAAGGTGAAAGAACTCAGAGAAAAGAATATGTGATGATAAAGGTTCTTTGGAAGAACCATGGATAAGGTAAAGCCACTTAGGGGCCAATGATGGACATGGAGAAGTCTTATCCTGAATTGTTTGGTTGCTTGATGGAATTTTAAGGACAAAATTCCTATAAGAGGGAAAGGATGTTACAACCCCAATTTTTAGGTTCTTTTGGCGAGAAATGTAATTTCCCCTATTAAAGATATTTGAGAAAATAATGATATAATTTGTTTTGAATAAATGGATTTCATTTACTATAGCCTTGCTGGTTGTTTTGTGGGCTTTATTGGCTATTGGGCCCAATAACAAGCAAAAGAAAAGAAAAAGAAATGCAATTAATAAATATTTAAGAAAAGGAGAAAAGAAAGGGGTAGAAGCCTCTAGAAGGCTAGGAAGTAACTTCCAAGGGTGGATTTCGTAGCTTTGGGGTTCCTTGGGTACCAAGGAGTCCAAGTTGCAAAGATAATGCAATAAGAAAGAGATAAAATCAAATAAAGCATTATTAGGAAGGAAAGTTGAGATAATGATGAAAATATAAGAAATATGTGGAAATATGGATAATGGAATCATCATGGATGGTATTTCAAGTCCACATGGTTTCTAATGGTAAAAGGAATCCAAATAAGAAAAAAAAGAATAGGAGAGGGAAAATATGCATGAAATATGTCTTTATAAGTAATAACTTGCATATGAATGAAAGTCTCTCATACTTTCGAGTTTGAGTCTCAAACTTGGCACACAAGTAGTTTAATTTAATATGGACTTTTCGTTAAAATTTGGTATTAATTGGACATGTGGTTTGGGAGATATGATTTTTGCAAAATTCCCTAAAATGAAAAGGAAATCCTTAAATGTCATGAATTTTCAATTTGATTAGAAATGTTTTTTTTGACGCATGGAATCTGGGTCATTGGATCTGAGATCCGAAGGTGGCTTCTCATCACCTACCTCAGTCCAGAAAGGAAACATGAGCTCGGTTTTGTTAGTTCCCACTGGATTTTCTTGCAATCCAGTGGGTGTGCGAGATTGGAAATCTCTCCAATAGATTCATATGGGGAAAACATTCCTTTTCATACCAAGTTTTGCCTATTTTGGAAGGACTTTGAGATTTTCCCTAAATCTCGTTGCTGCCAGCAGCCAACGGCCATATCCTGGAGCTATATACATTTGATAGGAACCTCTCTGCAAGACAAGTTCGCCATGAAAATGCATTACCAGACTCCAGGGTTTCTCCTCTGTTACCAATTCCTAGTCCAAGCTGGTATCGGCCCCCTTTTTTCCACCCTGCAACTGACGTGAGAACTCCTTCTCCGTCCTCCCAATATATGCCACCTCCGATGGAATTGGGAGTGGGTGTGAGTTCATTGGGGACCAACGAAGGCCTCTGCATGATGAAATGTTGCTTCAGCGCGATGTAGCTCCAAGTCAACCCTTGGGTTGACTACGGCTTGGAGCTGTGAAGTGTAGCTCACGGGATCAGAGGAAGAAGAAGCCCGAGTCAATTCATGTATGTCCCCCAATGCCTATGAATGAAGGAAAGGGCAAAAACGAGTTTTGCTGGGATCCGTGTGAACTAGAGATCAATGGGTTAGCTCTGACGTGGCATTGTTTGATTGGTCAATAAGTGTTTTTCTTGCAAAAATCATAGGAAAAGATTGCTAACTCGTATATCAAAGTGTTATATATGAAAATTGATCCTCAGAATGAGAAGAACACAAATAAATTATATTTGAATCCTAATTCTGCTTGAAATTCAAAAAGTATGTAAAGATGCTATCTTTAATGGTTTAATTAATGAAAAGCCCTAATATTTGATGATTAATGAATTGGGAAGGGTTATATAGATGTTTAAAGATGATATTAACTTGTTGTTTACAAAAAGACGCATTAGATGTAAAAGGATGAACTTTATGCATAATTTGATTAATTTAGAGTTTTATGTGCATAAATATGCTTTAATGAGCTTTGAAACACTAATATTAGTAAATGTGACTCATAATGGTTTTAATTATTCAAAATCATGAATAAAGCTAAGATATGATGATTTTAAGCTATTTCGAGTATAAAAGTTCCTAATTGTGGATAAATACCCTTAATGTAGTAATTAGGGTTTTCTAATGAATAAAAGATATAATTAATGGTAAATCGAGCTCGTATGTGAGTTAGACCATAATGAACTTTGAATTGATGATAAATAAGCATAATGATCTTGTCATGGATTAAAAGGATAAAAGTGGTAGCTTTAATGTAAAAGAGGCCGAATGGACTTTTAATTGTGCCTTAAATCGAAATTAGGGTGTTAAAAGATAACCTTAATATCTTTCGTGAAGAATAGATGAGATAAATAGGGTTTGAAAGCAATCTTATACAATTAGGGTTTAAAATAGTAAAAATAAAATGGAACCCTAATTGCAATGGAAACCCTAAAAGTGCGATAGAAACCCTAGGAAGCGAGCTAGGTTTAATAGACCTTGATGACATGAGTAATAAAAGGGAATTGCATGATTATTTCAGGATCTTGTTATGTGTGCTTGCTTTCTTGGATTTCTTACTTGCATGGATTATTCTTTCTCAAATCAGCCTGACAGGTATGTGGTTACGCTTATGAATATCTCGAATTAGTTTTTCAAGGTTTTTTTGAAGTTTCCCTCGATGACTTGAATTAAACTGTTGGATGAATTTAATTCATGCAAACTATAATGTGGATATGACTATCACTTAAGATATGTGCCTACTAGCTCAGAGCCTAGTCCCCTCTGTGGCTTAATAGTTTGACCTAGTATATGGCTACCTATGGGGTAGGTCCATCAGATCATTGGATGACTTAGTACATGGCTACCAATGGGGTAGGTCCATCAAGTCACCTTGAGTCAGGGATTGGGCTACCTTTGGGTAGGGCCATGCAACTCTATAACCCTAAGTATTGGCTACCTGTGATGTAGGGCCATGGGGATAAGGATCTACCATAGAGAGAGGTAGTATCCAAGTCCACTTCAGGGACAACACAGAGATAGGGGATAGGTAAGGATTGAGTAGTATTGCTTAAGACGTAATCGTGGCTGTTAAATGATAATTGGGTGATTACATTGTTATCATAGTTGCACGATTATTGTTTCCCCCACGTACCAGCTTTATGTTGATCGATGTTTTATTTGTCGGCATTTTAGGTACAAGTGAAAAGAACAAACAGTAAAGTGGCATATGTGGAATTAAATGAGGATTAATGAGAAAGGAGGGTTACTTAGAACAATCTCTCATATGGATAGAAGTTTAGTAATCCAAGTTTTTCAAAGGCATGCAAAAAGTTTTAATTTGTACCCGATTTCAGTATAGTTGGTAGAATTTGATAATTGTTATTGATTATTTGTTGAACCTTTGATCCGGAAATTTGGATAACGGCTCTGACCTCTTGGTGTCCCTTAATTGGGGGTTACTGGGAGGCGGGGTCGTTACATTTGGTATCAGAGCATAGGTTCCTCATTTAATCTTTAATAATTATTAAATTTTACAAACTCTGTAGAACCCAGGGAGTTATTAGAGGATTTTCTGAGAGACAGAGTCTAGAAAAGGATCACGTCTGGGGGCTGGCAAGATTTTCCTCTACACCGCTAGTCAGAATACAAGGACTCCCGGATTAGTGTTACTGCCTGGCCAATGTCTCAATATTTGACTCGAAATAAGATACCTTTAGGACTCTCTCATGTTGTTCACCCCTTCTCAACTCAGATGCTGTTAAGGATCTTTAGGATTAGGGTTTTCTCTCTTTTCCTCACCCTCTTGAGGTATGGGTAAGGTTGATAATGTTTAAAGAATCCTCCACCAAATTAATAAAAATCATGTAAATGAGATGTCATGGATATAAGCTTAATAGATTAAGCATAAAAGAATAGATGCATACTTAGGTCATATGACATAATTTGTCATGCCCGCAGGAGAGACCTGAGGCTAGACCTTATTGTCAGGAGGATAAGTAAAGAGAGTTAGTCTAGAGGTAGAGACCTCCATTAAAAGTAGAGACCTGGCACATCCTCTGAGGATGATGTTAACCCTAACCCTAAGGGAAGGTTAAAGAGAGAGATGACATGATGAGTCAGATGTCATGGTAGGCCAGGTGTTCAGATAGACATGCCTTGGATGCCATATGAGCCATGAGAGGTTGGATGACCGAGTACCTTTGGTGACCCAACCCTGGGAAGGGTCGTGCATGTTAGAATGAAGGATAGCTTCTTCATTGATGAGGTCAGAGAAGGACCTATAGAAACCCCATGAGCTTATATGAGTATGGCATAGTGGGCACCCATAATATGTAAGTAGTGTAAGCAGTAGGTGGAAACCCTGGCCAGGAGAGTATGATGGATAGCTTATGAGATAAGCATAAAATAATCCTGAACGAACATAAGTTTGAACATAGGCTTCACCATGTAGAGGTATGCTTGTAATCTTGATCCACCTTCATGGAGAAAGGACCTTTGGGTAGTAGGGTTGTTTGTAGGGTTAGCTCTAGAGAGAGAGCAGGAACCATGCAATAAGGTCGGAAGCCTAGACTACGAGATATGAGGAAAAGTGGGAAGTTGAGGATGATGCAACCTAAGTGGATGTTTGTGGTTGCCTCATCCTTGGAGGCTGATGATGTCTTGGTTTCCATGAGAGGAACCAAACCCTAGAGAGAGGATGAATCTACTGGTACCATTGTACCTTTGGTATAGATGAGAGGAAGAGTTCCTTAGACCTGAAGAGGTTTAGTAGAAGGTTGTGAGGCCTTGTACCTTGTTGGTTGTCCTTGAGGAGGACTCCACTCTGAAGTGTTGCTGGAGTAGAAGGATGACAGGAAGTGCATGCCATGCCTTGTACATGTTTGGATCGTAGTTAAGAGGTCGAGCAGACAGTGGACGTCAGAGAAGTGAACCTAGGGTTCCTAGGCCTAAGAGGGGAAGTGGTGTACCTGATGCTCATGACAAGGTTTGAGTTCTATAGATTCGAGCATGGTACTCCTCATGATTGGAGGAAAGGGAAACCCCCTTAAGTTTAAGGTATGTTTGATGAACCCCTCACAGCTAAGTTGATGACATGGGAAGGTATGATCTTGATCCAATGCTGAGGAATGAGAACAAGTATGACCTAGCATGGTTTAGTAGGTGGTCTGCTTGTACCTTAGTAGCTTGCCAAGGTTAAGCATGCTCAAGTGGATGCAAACCATAGACATAGGGACGTTTGTGACCTTGTTGTCAAGAGTTGTAGTTTCCTGCCATCTTGGGAGAGGGACCCTTTGGTAGGGTGTATACCAGTTTTGTGGGTTTTGAGGAAACCTAAAGAGGTCCCCTAGGATCTTGAGAAGCTAAGTGAGAAATACATGGTATGAGAATGAACCTGTAGGACCCCTTGATAACCATCTCTAATTGCATGTGGATGTGTTACCATGGAGGTAATCGGTGTGGGGCCTAACCAAGGTAGGCAGGTTTCCATGACTCTATGAAAGAATGGAAGTCAGCCCTTGAATGCAGAGAGAGAGATGGTGAAGTGTTACGACCCCACCTCCCAATAACCCCCAATTAAGGGAGACCGAGAGGTCGAAGCCGCACCCATGACTTCCGGATCAAAGGTTCAACAATTAACCAAGAATAATTATCAAATTTTAACATACTAAACTGAAAAGCTGTAAGAAAATAAACTTTGCATACCTTTTGAAATTTTGGATTTCTAACTTCTATCCACTTAATGATTCTACGCTAACTAATCCTCCTTGTATTTTTTCTTCATGTTTTTCACAATGTGACGATTTACTGTTTGTCCTTTTGGCTTGTACCTAAAACGCCGACAAACAAAATGTCGGTCAGCCGAAGCTGGTATGTGGGGGAAACAATAATCATGCAATTATCTATAACAAAGTATCGCATTCAATTAACATTTAACAAACAAGATTACATTTTAAATATAACTCCACGATCCATGAGTACCCTATCCTCTGTGTTGTCCCTGCAGTGAACTTGGATACTACCTTCCTAATGGTAGATCCCCATTAAACGCCTCATGATCCACCTATTCGGTGTACCAGTTTCTAGGGTTGAGTCACATGGCACTACCCGTCGGTAGTCCACTCCTTAACTCATGGAATGCTGAAGAGTCTCATGAACTACACATGGTAGCCTAGTTTCTAACTCACGGTAACCCATACCTTGCTCTAGGATTACCCCTTTTTCATCCTTTTTAAAGCAACAGAGGTGGACTCGGATCTAGCCAGTTATATGTACATTTATGGTGATAATCATAGTCACTTTATAGTTGCTTGAAAATAAATAGACATCCAACAGTAATTTTCAAGCAACCGACAAAACTTCAGGAATCACCGTGAAACTAGAGCGATTATTCATAAGCGTAACCACATACCTGTTTTGATGAGTCATGCAGATTATTCAACATTTACTTCATGTATATACAATCAAGCCAATCAACAGATCCAAGCAAGTAATTCAATCATCACATAATTCCTGAAAAAAATATGTATTCTATTGTTACACACTTCATCAAGAATCTACTTTATTGACTTGGATTCACCTTCTAGGGTTTTTGTGTCCATTTTAGGGTTTCATTTTGCAATTAGGGTTTCCCTTCCTCTTTTACCATATTAAACCCTAATTATCTCATCTATCCTTCAATATTAAAGTTATCTTAACAACATATAACTCTATTTCCATATTAAAGGCACATTAATCATTAATTAATTTCATCAAGCTTCTTTTTATTAAAGCTATTATTTTTATCCTTTTAATCCATGACAAGATCATTGTACGCATCCATCATTAATTTAAAGTTCATTAGGGTCGAATTAACACATGAACTCATTTTACCATTAATCTACCTTTTATTCATGAGAAAATCCCAATCACTACGTATAGGGTATTTATCCAGAATTAGGGACTTTTATGTGCAAATAACTTAGAATCAACATGTTATCATATTTTCGATTTAAATATGAATTTGTCCTCTTTTACCCTAAATTAGGGTTTCTAAGTGCTTAATCATTCATAATTGATGTAAAACCCTAAATCATGTAATAAACCATCGAGATTAGGTTCAAGTTCATCATTAACATTTCATCAGGTTATTATCACTTAATTTTGCCAATTAAGTATCACAAACCTAGCCAGTAATTTCAATTAGGGTTTCCAATCATAATTTCAAAGCACTTTTCATTAACTTTGCGCACTTTTACAAATATGAATGAAATCAGATTCTCAAACCAATTTTAATGTGTTCCTCATATTTTTCTAAGCAACTTTCATGTATAAAGTTTTTCCATTAGACATTCCTAGCAATTTTTATCAATTTTGCAAGGAAAAGCAAATCCTTTGGATTATTCGATTAGAGAGGAAAAGATACAAAAAATTATGGAGTGTTGGATCGGTGCACCCCGGGTACACAGCTTGATCTGACGCTCCTCGTAAGTCGCCTCCACCGCACGCGCCCTCCTTCTTGGTCCGCTGGATCAAGTCGAGTCCACGATGGACTTTTGATCGGACGACAGCGACTTAAAGCCGCTTTACTCAGCCGATCCTTTCCTCACACCGTCGAATCAGGATCCAACGATAGCTGAGTGTCGTCCTCCTTTGACTCCCTCTGTCTAGCGCCGCGGTGGCGCCCTCGTCAGAGAAAGCTCAATCCAACAGGTCAGCGTGCTACAGGGATCGATTGGTAGCCGATCGAGATCGTCTTGGAACAAGGAACCGAGGGGTCCCCTATTTATAGGTCTTGGGAGGCCCCTTTTAACTAAATATCATTAAAGTAACCCTAACAACAACCATTCTTATTGTAAGAATGTCTTTGGTGATCTTATTACCATCTCACGAAAAGCCTTGTGATCTTGAATCCATAATTGAGAATGGTTATTTTCCACATGATTGAAGTTAGATGCTTATAATGGAAGGATTTATTTTCATGTTGACAAATAAAAAACCTAACACACAACCTTTTCTTTTCTTAGTTAAGATATATATGTTCTTGTTGATTAATGGCTAAAAGGAGCCTAGAGACGACGAGAGTCATGAGCAGAGGCAAAGTAGACTAACATACAGTGCATTGTGGGAGAATATAATGTGAGAGTCCGACCCCTCTGAGCTGCAGCTGAGAAAGCTGAGTCCCCGATACATGGGTCCATTAGAGATGGATGGGTGGAGATGGTTAGGTTTTGACCCTACCCCTCAGGATAGAGTTATGTGAGATGTTTTCCATGTCCAATTTAGAGCACTATGTGAGGTACCCTGACCATGTGCTGAGCAATGAACCTAGTGAGCCCCAAGGGAGGCTGAAATGGCCTGAGTCACCTGTGTAGTTTATAGACGCCAGGATGAAAGAACTCAGAGAAAAGAATATGTGATGATAAAGGTTCTTTGGATGTGCCATGATTACGGTAAAGCCACATAGGGGCCAACGATGGACATAGAAACGTCTTATCCTGAATTGTTTGTTTGTTTGTTGTTTGATTGATAGAATTTTGAGGACAAAATTTCTATAAGAGGGGGAGGATGTTACAACCCCAAATTTTGGGTTCATTTGATGAGAAATGTAATTTCTCATATGATATATAATTGAACAAATGATGATATAATGTGCTTCAAATAAATGGATTTCGTTTACAATAGCCTTGATGATTGTGTTGTGGACTTTACTGGCTATTGGGCCCAGATAATAATGAAATTCAATTAGTAAATGGAGAATTGAATTTTTAAGAAAAGAAATATGTAGAAATCCTCGAAAAGAACTATTTTAATGAGAAATAAACAGGATAATGAGGAATGATGAAGAATAATGCATTTAGATGCATCTAGAAGGATAATAAATATCCAATAAATAGGATTTCGAGATAATAGATTGCTTGGGGTTCAAGGAACTCAGAATCAAGAAATAATGATAAAAGAAATAAAGAAGAGATAGGAAATATGATTAATATGATGATAACTTGCATAATAAGAAAAGGAATTGAATCCTTATGTTAATGACACCAAATTTTGCGAGATGAAAGATAAGACTATAATCGACATTCCCTCAAAATTTGGGAAAGAAAAGAGTAACCAATTGAGAGATATGATTTTTCCAAAATCCCATTGGAATAGGAATAAAATTCGATTTTATTTGGGAATTAGTTTCCCTTTATTCTTGCGCGTGTAATGAGGGCCCTTGGATCTTAATCCAAGGGGCACGGCTCATCGTCTAAGTCCCAAAGGGACAGGGACTGTAGCCGCATGAGAGGGATTTTTGTTCCCTTGATTGCGTGGTCTCTGATGCATGTGCATCTTTGGAAAGACTCTCTCTGAGTCCGGGAGAGCAAGGGGATGTGTTCTAATCCTAGTTTGATGGGGTTTCGACTTGAATCCGACAAAACCTCCCTTACAGACCTTCTTAGAATCCCGATACTGGCTATGGTGGTCATCATCACATCTTTCATAGGACAAGAACTGTCTCTAGCTATCACCCTGAACGAGCACATATGCTCTCATCAGACCCTTTAGTCTGGATCATACTAACCCTTTGTTAGGGGTGATAAACTACACTAACATCGAGTTCTTCATGCACCTACTTCCATCCTTTGGAAGGGAACCTTTAGGTCAAACTCAAGAACCTTTGAACTCACTTCATAGTTGAACCATCCCTCTCTCATGGGTAGTTCAACCAGATCTGCCCCTTGACAGAACTCTTTCTTTCTCATGTCATCTAGGTAAGGAGAACTACCATAACCCATATTGCATCTCGACCTTCCTTGATCCAGGGAGACTTACAACACCCATTGTGATGAACTCCCTTTCTCTTTTGGGGACTTTTTATCCTTTATAATAATGCACTGGGGTACTGGTGTTCGTCCTTTACCTTTGGCTTGCATGGCCATATACCACATGCAACTTTATTTTAGGTATTTAAAGTACCACTATCACTTATTATCTTGGTAGTACCTTGGTGTATGTTGATCTTCAATCATGATTTCCGGTATGTCATGATTCCTCAAGATCGATTCCTTGGAAACCCTAAACCACCCTCATCAGGATTTCATCACCTTCTTTTCCAAAAAAAAATGCACTTGAGGTTCTACCACCATCCTTTCATCGTATCAAGGACTAGACTGGCTAACCAAACAAGTCTTAACTTTTCAACGTATCTCGTTACATCTGAGTGTTATCCAAACACCTCTTCTTTTCAAACTTAGGGTTAGCCAAATAATCTCTTCTGGCTTCTAGTCAAACAAGTCAGATGTATCTCAACCAGAGCTCCATTACCACTTCACATCCTTAGGTATTAGGTAACATTGAAGACATACACTTCCACGTATTTCACTTATCATCTCACCTCAAACTCTATGTCTATCTTCATTAAGAACACTCTCTGTTTTCATCATCACGGTGATCAAACTCAACCCGGTATAACTTGTAAGTTCCACTTAGCTCAGGATAAACACATCCTCATAAGGTGACTACCTCATTCCTCTTAGTGTTTGCAAACCATGTATCATTCACCTTACCTGGGTAGGTTATCTTCTCTATCCCTATTTCTCGTGGCAACGTTCCAACCTACATCATTTCTTATCCTTGGTGTATGGCATGCGTAATGTCCTATCTCTCGCCCCCATAACAAGAGGAAATAAGCATTTGGCTGCAGTCCAAATATAGAGTTCTTCATGTTCCAAGAGTAGAGATGGTACATCCCACCTTGTCAATACACCTTTACATCTAAGTTGCAATGTGCCACATATGTCTCTACATCACAGACATCATGATAACAAACTAATCTTAAACCTACTGAGATTGATATCCTTGGTCATCTCCTCTATGTCTATAGGGTACCGGCTCTTTTGGGGTCATCCCTCTTCCCTCATGCATTAAGAGAGTGCCCTACTCATCTGCCCTTTGGGTCCCATGAGTTCATGAAGGTGATCAATCTCCTAACCCATGGTCCTCAGACAATGATAGCTGTTACCTCCCGACCCTATGGTCATGTGCAACTGGGGAATTAGGAAACTCCTACTTTCATCGGTCTTTATCCCTACCTGACCCTAGGATAGACTTAGGATTCTCCATTATAGTACATGTTCAATTAGAACCTTACCCAAATCTTCATCATCTCTCTTTCTACATTCATGGGCTGGCTTTCATCCTTTCATGGAAACCTGTCTACCTTGGTCAAGCCCCATACCGGTTACCTCCATGGTAACACATCCATATGCACATAGAGATGGATATCTATGGGTCTACAGGTTCATTCTCATACCATGTACTTGTCACTTAGCTTCTCAAAATCCTATGGGACCCCTTTAGGTTTTCACAAAAACTGGTGTACCCCCTTCATAAGGGTCCCTCTCCCAGGATGGGAGGAAACTATCTCTTGACAACAAGGTCACAAACGCCCTTAGGTCTAGGGTTTACATCCATATGCTTAACCCTAGTAAGCTATTAAGGAACAAGCAGACCATTAAACCAGGCTAGGTCATCATTAGATCCAGATCATACCTTCCCATATCATCACTGAGTTGTGAGGGGTTCATCAAACATACTTTAAACTTAAGGGATTTCCCTTTTCCTTTATACATGAGGAGTACCATGCTCGAGACTATAGCAACTTAATTCTCATCATGAGCATTAGGTATACCACTTCCCCTCTTATACCTAGGAACCCTAGGTTCACTTTTTGATGACCAACTGCATGCTCAATCTCTTTGCCATGAATCAAGCATGCAAAAGGCATGACATGTACTTCCTGTCATCCTTCAACTTGAGCAACACTTAGAGTTGGATCTTCCTCAAGGACAAACCATAAGGTACAAGGCCTCATAACCTGTTAGAAATCCACTTCAGGGTATACATAACATCTTCTTCCTTTCTTAGAAGGTAACACTTATTCCATAGGCACATAGGTGTCAGAAGCCTCATCCTTCCTCTAGGTTTTGGTCCCTCCCATGGCAACCACGCCATCATCAACCTCTAGGGATCAAGCATGTGGTGACCACTATCATTCTCTTAGGTTGCATCATCCTCAACTCTCGACTTCTCCTCATATCTCAGAGTCTAGAATTCCAACCTCCTTGTTGGGTTTCATGCGCTCTCTCTGGATCTAACCCTAACCTCACCATTAGAGGTCCTATCTTCGTGAAGGGTCAACCTCAAAGCATGCCCCCCACCCGGATGAAGCCTATGGTCAACTTATGTTCGCTCAAGGTCATCCATTCTTATTTCATATGCCATCCTTCGTACCTTCAGGGTCAGGGTTTCAACCCTACTAACACAACTAACGTACCCTGGGTGCATACTATGCCTATTCGTATAAGCCCATAGGGTCTCTACAGGTCCTTCACTAACAACATCATCGAAGGAGCTATCCTTTACCCTAACATGCAAGACCCTTCCCAGGGTTAGATTGCCAAAGGTTCTAGGTCACCCATGGATCATATGGCATTCTAAAAGCATGTCCCTTCGAACACCTGGTCCAACTCATCTCTCTCTAACCATCACTTAGGGTTAGGGTTAGCATCATCCTCATAGGATGTGCCAGGTCTCTACTAGCAATGGAGATCTCTATCTCCAAGACTGACTTACCCTCCTGACAAGAAGGTTTAGCCTCACGTCTCTTCTGAGGACATGACAACTTATTTCATACGACCTAAGCATGTATCTATTATTTAATTTGTGCTTATACTATTAAGCTTATGTCCATGACATCTTATTTACATGCCTTTCATTAATTTGATGGAGGATTCCTTAAACCTTATTAACCTTACCCATACTTTAAGAGGGTGAGGAGAAGAAAACCCTAATCCTTTAGGTCCTTATCAGAATTTTGTGATGAGAAGGGATGAATAAGATGAGAAATCCTAAAGGTATCTAATTTCGATTCATACCCTAAGACTTTGGCCAGGCAGTCACACAGATCTGGGAGTCCTCGTATTCTGACTAGCGGTGCGGAGGAAAATATTGCCAGCCCCCGGTCGTGATCCTTTTCTAGACACCTCCGTCCTTCGGATAATCCTCTAATAACTCCTTTGGGTTCTATGGAGTTTGTAAAATTTAATAATTATTAATGGTTAACTGAGGAACCTAAGCTCTGATACCAAATGTTACGACCCCACCTCCCGATAACCCCCAATTAAGGGAGACCGAGAGGTCGAAGCCGCACCCATGACTTCCGGATCAAAGGTTCGAAAATTAACCAAGAATAATTATCAAATTTTAACATACTAAACTGAAAAGCTGTAAGAAAATAAACTTTGCATACCTTTTGAAATTTTGGATTTCTAACTTCTATCCACTTAATGATTCTATGCTAACTAATCCTCCTTGTATTTTTTCTTCATGTATTTCACAATTGACGATTTATTGTTTGTCCTTTTGGCTTGTACCTAAAATGCCGACAAACAAAACGTCGGTCAGCCGAAGTTGGTATGTGGGGGAAACAATAATCATGCAATTATCTATAACAAAGTATCACATTCAATTAACATTTAACAAACAAGATTACATTTTAAATATAACTCTGCGATCCATGAGTACCCTATCCTCTGTGTTGTCCCTGCAGTGAACTTGGATACTACCTTCCTTATGGTAGATCCCCATTAAACCCCTCATGATCCACCTATTCAGTGTACCAGTTTCTAGGGTTGAGTCAAATGGCACTACCCGTGGGTAGTCCACTCCTTAACTCATGGAATGCTGAAGAGTCTCATGAACTACACGTGGTAGCCCAGTTTCTAACTCACGGTAACCCAGACCTTGCTCTAGGATTACCCC
The DNA here is from genome assembly GCA_963693085.1 of Alisma plantago-aquatica. Classification (NCBI taxonomy): domain Eukaryota; kingdom Viridiplantae; phylum Streptophyta; class Magnoliopsida; order Alismatales; family Alismataceae; genus Alisma; species Alisma plantago-aquatica. Next base: position 430,445,312 of record OY856412.1, on the reverse strand, counting down.
TTTTTCAGCCTTTTTAAAGAAACAGAGGTGGACTCGGATCTAGCCAGTTATATGTACATTTATGGTGATAATCATAGTCACTTTATAGTTGCTTGAAAATAAATAGACATCCAACAGTTATTTTCAAGCAACCGACAAAACTTCGGGAATCGCCGTGAAACTAAAGCGATTATTCATAAGCGTAACCACATACCTATTTTGATGAGTCATGCAGATTATTCAACATTTACTTCATGTATATACAATCAAGCCAATCAACAGATCCAAGCAAGTAATTCAATCACCACATAATTCCTGAAAAAAATATGTATTCTATTGTTACACACTTCATCAAGAATCTACTTTATTGACTTGGATTCACCTTCTAGGGTTTTTGTGTCCATTTTAGGGTTTCATTTTGCAATTAGGGTTTCCCTTCCTCTTTTACCATATTAAACCCTAATTATCTCATCTATCCTTCAATATTAAAGTTATCTTAACAACATATAACTCTATTTCCATATTAAAGGCACATTAATCATTAATTAATTTCATCAAGCTTCTTTTTATTAAAGCTATTATTTTTATCCTTTTAATCCAAGACAAGATCATTGTACGCATCCATCATTAATTTAAAGTTCATTAAGGTTGAATTAACACATGAACTCATTTTACCATTAATCTACCTTTTATTCATGAGAAAACCCCAATCACTATGTATAGGGTATTTATCCAGAATTAGGGACTTTTATGTGCAAATAACTTAGAATCAACATGTTATCATATTTTCGATTTAAATATGATTTTGTCCTCTTTTACCCTAAATTAGGGTTTCTAAGTGCTTAATCATTCATAATTGATGTAAAACCCTAAATCATGTAATAAACCATCGAGATTAGGTTCAAGTTCATCATTAACATTTCATCAGGTTATTATCACTTAATTTTGCCAATTAAGTATCACGAACCTAGCCAGTAATTTCAATTAGGGTTTCCAATCATAATTTCGAAGCACTTTTCATTAACTTTGCACACTTTTGCAAATATGAATGAAATCAGATTCTCAAACCAATTTTAATGTGTTCCTCGTATTTTTCTAAGCAACTTTCATGTATAAAGTTTTTCCATTAGACATTCCTAGCAATTTCTATCAATTTTGCAAGGAAAAGCAAATCCTTTGGATTATTCGATTAGAGAGGAAAAGATACCAAAAATTATGGAGTGTTGGATCGGTGCACCTCGGGTACATGGCTTGATCTGATGCTCCTCGTCAGTCGCCTCCACCGTGCGCGCCCTCCTTCTTGGTCCGCTGGATCAAGCCGAGTCCACAATGGACTTTTGATCAGACGACCGCGACTTAAAGCCGCTTTACTCAGCCGATCCTTTCCTCACACCGTCGGATCAGGATCCAACGATAGCTGAGTGTCGTCCTCCTTCGACTCCCGCTGTCTAGTGCCGCGGCGGCGCCCTCGTCGGAGAAAGCTCAATCCAACAGGTCAGCGTGCTACAGAGATCGATTGGTAGCCGATCGAGATCGTCTTGGAACAAGGAACCGAGGGGTCCCCTATTTATAGGTCTTGGGAGGCCCCTTTTAGGGTTCCCAATCCTAGCCGTAACCACAGTCCTAGCCCAATTGGGTGTTTCTCGGATTCAATTCAAAACCCCATCAAACTAGGATTAGAACACATCCCCTTGCTCTCCCGAACTCAGAGAGAGTCTTTCCAAAGATGCACATGCATCAGAGACCACGCAATCAAGGGAACAAAAATCCCTCTTATGCTGCTACAGTCCTTGTCCCTTTGGGACTTGGACGATGAGTCGTGCCCCTTGGATTAAGATCCAAGGGCCCTCATCACACGCGCAAGAACAAAGGGAAACTAATTACCAAATAAAATTGAATTTTATTCCTATTGCAATGGGATTTTGGAAAAATCATATCTCTCAATTGGTTACTCTTTTCTTTCCCAAATTTTGAGGGAATCTCGATTACAGTCTTATCTTTTATCCCGCAAAATTTGGTGTCATTAACATAAGGATTAAATTCCTTTTCTTAATATGCAAGTTATCATCATATTAATCATATTTCCTATCTCTTCTTTATTTCTTTTATCATTATTTCTTGATTCTGAGTTCCTTGAACCCCAAGGAATCTATTATCTTGAAATCCTATTTATTGGATATTTATTATCCTTCTAGATGCATCTAAATGCATTATTCTTCATCATTTCTCATTATCTTGTTTATTTCTCATTAAAATAGTTCTTTTTGAGGATTTCTACATATTTCTTTTCTTAAAAATTCAATTATCCATTTACTAATTGAATTTCATTATTATTTGGGCCCAATAGACAATAAAGCCCACAACACAATCATCAAGGCTATTGTAAACGAAATCCATTTATTTGAAGCACATTATATCATCATTTGTTCAAGTATCTATCATATGAGAAATTACATTTCTCATCAGATGAACCCAAAATTTGGGGTTGTAACATGAAGGCTTGGGTAAGGTTCCAAGTTGACATGTACTATAATAGAATCCTAAGTCTATCCTAGGGTCAGGTAGGGATAAGAATGATGGAAGTAGGTGTTTCCTAATTCCCTAGTTACACATGACCATAGGGTCGGGAGGTAACATCTATCATTGTCTGAGGGCCATGGGTTAGGAGATTGATCACCTTCATGAACTCATGAGACCCAAAGGGTAGATGAGTAGGGCACTCTCTGGATGCATAAGGGAATATGGATGTCACTAAAAGTGCTGGCACCCTATAGACCTAGAGGAGATGACCAAAGATTTTGTGTTGACCCAAGTAGGTTCGAGACTAGTTTTCCATGGAGGTAACTTTGATATCAAGATGTTTGGGATGTTGAGACATAAGATGCACGTTTCAACTAAGATTTAAAGGTGTACTAGCAAGGTGGGATGTACCATCTCTACTCTTGGAATAGGAAGAACTCTGTATTTGGATTGCAACCAAATGCTTATTTCCTCTTGTTATGCGAGTGAGAGATAGGACAATACACTTGCCATACACCAAGGATAAAAGATGATGTGAGTTGGAACGTTGATATGATGTATGAGGACAAAGATGATAACATGCTCTTGTGGAGTGAATGATACATGGATGGTTTACAAACAAGGTAGTCACCTTATGAGGACGTTTTATCATGAGATATGAGTCATACAAGGTTGAGTTTGAAAAACCAAGAGAATAAGCTCAAAGTTTTCTTGATGAAGATAAACCTAGAGCTGAGATGAGGTAATAAGTGAAATACATGGAGGTGTATGTCTTCAACGTTACCTAACACCTAAGGATGTGAAGTGGTAATGGATTCTCTAGATGAGATACAACTGCCTAGATGGAGGCTAGAAGAGGTTGATAGGATAACCCCTAGTTGGAAAAAGAGATAAGTTTGGCTAACACCCATATGTAACAATATTGGTTGATCAAATTAATGGTTGTTTGGTTAGCCAGCTTAGGCCTTGATGTAATGAAAGGAAGGTTGTAAACCTCAAAAGAAAGTGATGAAACCCTGATGAGAGTGGTTTAGGGTTTCTAAGGAATCAATCTTAGGGAATCATGACATACATGAGATCATGATTTAAGATTACCGTATACTACCAAGATAATAAGTGACAATAGTACTTTAGAGTTTTATGTGCATAAATATGCTTTAATGAGCTTTGAAACACTAATATTAGTAAATGTGACTCATAATGGTTTGAATTATTCAAAATCGTGAATAAAGCTAAGATATGATGATTTTAAGCTATTTCGAGTATAAAAGTTCCTAATTGTGGAGAAATACCCTTAATGTAGTAATTAGGGTTTTCTAATGAATAAAAGATAGAATTAATGGTAAATCGAGCTCGTATGTGAGTTAGACCATAATGAACTTTGAATTGATGATAAATGAGCATAATGATCTTGTCATGGATTAAAAGGGTAAAAGTGGTAGCTTTAATGTAAAAGAGGCCTAATGGACTTTTAATTGTGCCTTAAATCGAAATCAGGGTGTTAAAAGATAACCTTAATATCTTTCGTGAAGAATAGATGAGATAAATAGGGTTTGAAAGCAATCTTATACAACTAGGGTTTAAAATAGTAAAAATAAAATGGAACCCTAATTGCAAAGGAAACCCTAAAAGTGGGATAGAAACCCTAGGAAGCGAGCTATGTTTAATAGATCTTGATGACATGAGTAATAAAAGGGAATTGCATGATTATTTCAGGATCTTGTTATGTGTGCTTGCTTGCTTGGATTTCTTACTTGCATGGATTATTCTATCTCAAATCAGCCTGACAGGTATGTGGTTACGCTTATGAATATCTCAAATTAGTTTTTCGAGGTTTTTCGATGTTTCCCTCGATGACTTGAATTAAACTGTTGGATGAATTTAATTCATGCAAACTATAATGTGGATATGACTATCACTTAAGATATGTGCCTACTAGCTCAGATCCTAGTCCCCTTTGTGGCTTAATAGTTTGACCTAGTACATGGCTACCTATGGGGTAGGTCCATCAGGTCATTGGATGACTTAGTACATGGCTACCAATGGGGTAGGTCCATCAAGTCACCTTGAGTCAGGGATTGGGCTACCTTTGGGTAGGGCCATGCGACTCTATAACCCTAAGTATTGGCTACCTGTGAGGTAGGGCCATGGGGGTAAGGATCTACCATAGAGAGAGGTAGTATCCAAGTCCACTACAGGGACAACACAGAGATAGGGGATATGTAAGGATTGAGTAGTATTGCTTAAGATGTAATCTTGGCTATTAAATGATAATTGGATGATTACATTGTTATCATAGTTGCACGATTATTGTTTCCCCCACGTACCAGCTTTATGCTGACCGACGTTTTGTTTGTCGGCATTTTAGGTACAAGTGAAAAGAACAAATAGTAAAGTGGCATATGTGGAATTAAATGAGGATTAATGAGCAAGGAGGATTAGTTATAATAATCTCTCATGTGGATAGAAGTTTAGTAATCCAAGTTTTTCAAAGGTATGCAAAAAGTTTTAATTTATACTCGATTTCAGTATAGTTGGTAGAATTTGATAATTGTTATTGATTATTTGTCGAACCTTTGATTCGAAAATTGGGATAACGACTCTGGCCTCTTGGTCTCCCTTAATTGGGGGTTACTGGGAGGCGGGGTCGTTACAGTAAATATCTAACACTTCTCCCCATATAGGTAGTGTCTCCAAATCTTTAGGGAATGAACCACTACTTCTCTCTCTAGATCATGTGTCTAGTAGTTCACTTTGTGTTTCTTAAGCTATTGCAAAGCAAAATAAATCATATTTTATCCTGCATCAGCACACATCCCAAGTTATTTTGTGTCGCATCACAGAAGACGATGTAACTTTTCCCTTGCTTTGGCAGCATTAACACTACAACACTGGTCAACTTCTCATTCAACAACTAAAAGGAACACTGACACTTGTCATCCCAGACAAAAGGAACACCTTTGCTGGTCAAATTGGTTAGGGGTAATGCTACAACACTGAAATTCTTTATGGATCTCATGTAGTAACATGCCCAACCATTTATGTCTTAGGATCTTCCCATTCCAGCATAGAATCTACCTTCTTAGGGTCTACACAAACAACCTTAGTAGATATGACATGCCCTAGAAAGGAAACCTCAGCCAATTAAAACTCACACTTGCTGAACTTAGCATATAACATGTGCTGCCTCAACAACGTCAACGCTTGGCTTAGGTGATTCTCATGCCATCGTCTATCCCTATAGTATATTAGGATATTGTATATGAACATGACAATAAACTGATCAAGGTATGGCTTGGACACCTTGTTCATCAAATCCATGAAAGCTTCTGGCGCATTGGTTAGCCCAAAAGGCATCACCATAGACTCACAGTGACCATACCTAGAACCTAAAAGTAGACTTGGGTATGTCATCTGCCTTGATACTCAACTGGTGATAATGTGACCTCAAATCTATCTTTGATAACACTGTATCACCTCTTAAGTGGTCAAATAGATCATCATCCTTGGCAACAAATACTTTTTCTTTATTGTGACCCTATTCAACCATCTGTAATCTATACAAAACCTCATAGATCCATCCTTATTCTTCACAAACAACATTGGATCACCCCAAGGGGGAGTGCTTAGTCAAATAAAAACCTTCTCTAACACCTCCTGTAACTATTTTGTTCAACTCTTACATCTCTGCTGGTGCCATCCTGTAAGGTGACTACGCTATGGGTTGTGTTCTAGGAACAAGATTGATCTCAAAGTCAATATCTCTAGGAGGGGGAGCACCGGGAAACTCCTCAGGAAAGACATCCTCAAGCTCTCACACTACATGTACCTCCTGGATACTAGGATTTCTCCTCTTGATATCCACAACATGTGCCAAGAAAGCCTCAGATCCTTGTCTCATCAACCACTCTATTATCATAGCCAACACTAAACACATAGGAAGAATCTTCCTATCTCCTTGGAAAGTCCATGAAACATATCCATCTCAGAACATCACCACCTTAAAACTACAGTCCAAAACAACCTTGTACTTCTCCAAGGTATCCATCCCTAGGATCAAATTGAATCCATGCATGTCAAATGGCATAAGGTCCATTTGAATGATGCGTACTGAGAAAGAAAGAATGCAAGATGGACATACATCCCACAACTCAGTGCAACCAACTAAAGGGGTTTCTACACTAAGACTATTAGATCTGCAATGTATAGGTAGATAACAACTACTTATCACCTCTCTGGTGGTAAAATAGTGCATCACACCCACGTCAACTGAAACATTTTCGAAAGAAGAAGATAAGTTAGAATGAAAAAGCTCCATTTGACCTATTGATGAATGCATATTCATCCCATTTTTAGTTGCATTTTCATTCTAGTTTAGCATTCATATATCTTAGTTTCCATTAGAATATATTTCTTTTGATATACTTAGGTTTTTATGTTAATTTGAAAGAATTTGATACTTTTCTTGACTCCCTTTGTAGGCGTGAATTTTATCACTCTACAACAAGTTTGCCTAGGGGGTCCCACTACCCTTCAATGAGCTAGAGTTGAGAGGAGGACGCCTCTCGCAGGGTGCGGGGCAGCACCCTAGAATTTTTTTGATTTCAAGTACTTTCAGAAGGCAGAGCAATACACAAAAATTGTGTTTGAAACCAATTTTAACCTGTCGATGGACATTCCAATCGACATTAAAATTGACAAAGTAATCAATACATATAATAGGTCAACACCTATGTCGACCTCCCTACTCGACACACTAAATGCTTGAAAACCTTATCGACCTCCCTGGTCGACATCCAAGATGAACGACACTCAGACTCACCAATAACTGAGGTCGACACCTTTGTCGACCCCCCTACTCAACATTGTCATCAGTTTATTCAACTAACAAGAAATCAAGTCATCGACATAGCATTGTCGAGGCTCTCATCGATAGCCACAACTTCAACTGACAAACTTGTCGACCCACAAGGTCGACAGTCCCATCGACCTCCAAGAAGATGTCTGGAAGTCCAAAAGCCATTGACCCTCTAGGGTGATATACCTATCAGCTGACAACAATGGTTGACACCAATGGAAAGAGGTCAACAACCAAAACCCTATAAATAGGCCTCCAACGCAGCCTTACAACTCATCTTACATTTTTTGGAGATAGAAACACCAAAATGCTACCACTAAGATTAGGGCAATGATGAGACCTGTCTACCTAGCTAGTTCTATCGACCTAGATGGATGACGCCTATCGACCTCAAGCACAAATTGACAAATATCCTTCATCCACAACTCCAAAACCATCGATCTCCTTCTCAGGCGATCGACCTCTTCCCCGAGCTATTGTTCCTCCACCTACTTCTGCTGCAAGCCATGGTTAGTTCCTAGAAGGAGAAATAAGGAAGCAAGAATGCCATCGCACACCACATCGAGCCACTTCTACCACAACCATGACCATGTTTGTGTCCTCTTCTTCTTCTTGTGATATTAATCTCGCCATGTTGAGGGATTCGTCTTTTCACTGGGGTGTGCAGACTAGCCCCACTACCTATTTCTTGCAATTTCATTCATATTCCAATACTTGTATGAACTCACATAATTCATAGCTCATCATTTCTTACATGTTTTGTGGATTCATCATCTGCTTTACATGATTTATTATAATCTTTTACCATGAGAATTTCAATGTTCAAGATTTGAATACTGATTAGTCTTGGTTGACACACTGACGAGAACTTTCGACGCAAAGTCTCTAGAGTAGGATACAGGATCGGTAAGAGACATGGAGCTTAAAGGGATATCTACTCATGCAAGTTTCTGATGCCGAAAGGGGAAACTTGCATAACTACAATTATATCTTCATACAAGTTTGGATTTTAATGATTGCACATATTCGAGTAGTGGTGGTGAAACCCAGTTCCATTGTGGTGTTTGCATCCATTGATAACTAGAACCTTAATCTATCTCTTTTTATTCTTGCAACCTTGGATTAATCTAACAAATCTCAACCTTTATGATAAATACTAGTTCTTGCTAAGGTACTTTGATTAAATAGTTCTTAAAAAAGTTGTACCTTAGGATTTGATCCTCAATTATACTGCGATAAGATCCGTCCGCTTACAGGTGGCATCATTGCACTCTAGTTTTGGTAAAATCTAGGAATTATATTCCTAGTAAATTTGCAGTGTGATAATATTCCACGTCAAATTTTGGCATTGTTGCCAGAGACAACAAAATTTTTTGACCTTTGCAACTTACTTGGATTAGTTAGGATTTTTATTTTTCAATTGATACTATTGCATGTCATCTTGAATCAAAATTTTCTCTAAACCATCTGAACTTAAATTCTCTTATTTTCAGGTGATAACTCTTGTGCATGTGACACTCTACTAGCGTCAACTCATTGACCCCCATCGACCCCGAGATCAAAAGGACTTACCACATGCTCCTTCACAAATAAAGAGCTAAAATGAATGACGAGGAGGTCAATCATAGGGTGCAAGCAACCCTGACTGCACAAAGAGAGAGGCTCATGGATGAAGCCAAAACCGAGGTACAAGAAGAGCAATAAGCAGCCATAGAAGTAGAGTGACAAAGGGAGCTATGAGAGTTCTCAATCCCTAAGGCTGCAGATGTATGCAACCCTATTGTCCATCCTGCCATCCAAGCTTAGAACTTCAAGATCAAGACCAATTGGGTGATAATGATGTAGAACATCAGCTTTGGAGGATGCATCTGTGAAGACCCCCATGAGCATCTACAAAAGTTCATAGATCATTGTGGACTAAGTAAGCAAGATGGCATCCCAGAAGAGGCAATGAACTTGCAATTATTTTATTACTCCCTCACCAATAAGGCTACCATATGGTACAATTCCCTAGATGACTGCGTCATCACAACTTGGGATGAACTTCAAAGCCAATTCCTTGAGAAGTTATATCTAACCTCTCTCACTTATCAACTCAAAGGGGACATCACTGGCTTTAAGCAAGATCCATGCGAGACTCTCTTTGAAGCCTGGGAGCGATTCAAGCAGTTGCTATAAAAATTCCCTCATCATGGCATACCTCTTTCATAACTTCTAGAACACTTCTATAGGGGATTAGACGATGAAATCAAGCGATTCATCGATGCCGCCTCTAGTGGAGACTTCATGCAGCAAAGCTTTAATGACACCTAGAAGGTCGTTAGTAGGGCACCCGAGAACCAAGCTAATTGGGGTTCATCCTCCAAGGGAGGAATCCTCAATTGGCAATGGTAGAAGACAAATCTGAGTTGAAGGAGATTGTTGAATCTCTTAAGATGCTTACCTTGAAGACAGACAACCTTGAGTACGCCCTTATGAATAGTGGGCAAAGAGACTGATCCTCCCTTCAATCTAAGGGGTCCCCAAAAGTCTGCCAAGTTTGTAATGCAGAAGGACAACAAGTCTATAGTGCAACCATCTCTACCAGGACACCATAAACATAATCCAACCGCAGTTTGATAGTGCTTATGTCATTGATGAAGTTAATGCTATCAACTTGCATCGAGGACAAGGGTACTACAACCCCAATAGGCTAAGGAACCATCCAGACTTCCAATATGAAAATCTACATGGGGCAGCCAATGCCCAATAGATCCATCAGGGACCCACTCAGAATCAAGTTTGGGGTCCTCTTGGCTTCCAACAACATCAAAACTACCGCTAAAACAATTACAATCCTGGTTAGTATCACAACAACTACAATTAAGGGCAACAACAATATAAACAATAAGGGAAGCTTCTCCTGAGGCAAGGTAGTCAGAAGAATACACCTGTCCCCAATGAAGAAAGCCACCTAGACACTATTGAGAATATGTTGGCAAACCAATAGGCCTTCAATAACTCAATCAAGGCCCAACTCACCCGAATAGCTACCGCGATCTATCCTCGAGCTGACTCATTTGCAGGTCAACCTGAAGGTAACCCCAAGCACCAAGAAGAACAATTAAAAATAGTCACTACACACTCTAGATGCATGCTTCCAGAACCTCCAGATCTAGTGATCAACAATAATAGGTTGATTCTTGAATATGATGAGGATGAAGAAGAAACCACAATAGCTATACCAAAAACCACATCAATAGAACTAGTTGTTGAAACCCTGATAGCTACATCAACATCCATCCTAGTAGAACCAAATGTGGAAACTCCAATGGCAGACAACATGCCTAATCCTAAGAAGGCACCAAAAGATGCACCAACCTCTCCCTCCATGCTTATGGTGCCCATCTGCAAGCCCCGAGTCCCTTACCAGAGTTGCCTAGCTCAGACATGGCTAGACTCAAGATTCATGAAGTTCAAGGAAGCAATGAAGAAGCTACATGTCGACATACCTCTCCTTGATGCTCCTATAGAGATGCCATCTTGGAAAAAGTTCTTAAAGACCCTCCTCATGAGAAAGTACTTAACAGAGGAGACTGAGACTATAAATCTAGCACAGATGACATTAGATATCATCATAAGCAAGATACCAAAGAAATTAAAAGATCCAGGATCTTTTAGCATCTCTTGTTTTGTTGGAGGCACTACATGTAGGAAGGGCCTACATGATCTTGGGGAAAGCATTTAGATGATGCCCTATAGCTTGTGCAAACAACTAGGATTCACAATGTACATCCTTCCTACTAGAATCGTGATTCAACTTGGTGACTTTACTATGACTACACTAATGGGTATTGCCAAAGACATCCCTATTCATGTAGGTCCCAAGGCATATCGCCCACGTGACTTTGTCATCATGGACACTAAGTAAGACCAATGTTATCCTCTTATCTTTGGGTGTCCCTTCCTTGCTACTGCTTGCACACTCATTGATGTTGAAGTGGGAATTTTGACATTAAGGCTCGGGACAAATACTATTGACTTCAGAGTCTTTGAGAGTCTCAAGGGTCCCTCCTTCCAAGAGAAATGCTATTTGATAGATTGTGTCAACAAAATGGCACAACTAAGATAGGAGGAACACACTTCTAAATACCCTTTGGAGACCACACTCATTAATACCAACACTCATTACTTGGATAATGAACATGTGGAGAAATTTCTCTCTCTCCTAAACTCTGCTACAGAAGATCCTGAGGCTGAGTTTGGAGATCTCAAATCTGCCTCCATCATTGAAGAAGAAGAACCTACTACACCAAAGATGAAGCCTCTACCTGAGGGTCTCAAGTATGTTTACCTAGATGAGAAGAAGGTCTACCCACTTATCATCAATGTAGATCTCACAACAACCCAAAAAGACAAGCTATTGAGCGAACTGAAGAAAAGATAGAAGGCACTGGGTTATAAGATGATTGATCTGACATGTGTGAGTGAAGCCCTCTGCATGCATAGAATAAACACGATTGAAAACAACAAGCCATCTATCAAGCCTCAACGCAAGCTAAATCCTATCCTAAAGGAGGTTGTTCATAAGGAGGTGGTAAAGTTACTACTTTTTGGGATTATCTACCCCATCTCCGATTCACCTTGGGTGAGTCCTATGTAGGTGGTACCCAAGAAAGGTAGTACCACAATTGTTCTAAATGAGAAGAATGAGCTTATACCCACCTGCACTATAACCAGGTGGAGCATGTGTATAGACTACTGGTAGCTCAATAAAGAAACCAGGAAGGACCACTTCCCACATCTATTTCGTGATTAAGTCCTAGAGAGGCTTGTGCACCAGGAATTCTTCTGCTACTTAGATGGATATTCTGGCTTCTATCAGATACCCATACATCCCAATGATCAAGAGAAGATGACATTCACGTGTCCCTTTGGCACATATGCTTTCCGCCGGATGCCTTTTGGATTGTGCAACACACCAGACACTTTTCAACAGTGCATGTCTGCCATCTTCTCTGACTATACTGAAAACATAATGGAGATCTTCATGGATGACTTTTCAGTCTATGGAGGTTCTTTTGAACAATGTCTACACAACCTTTACCTAGTATCAGAACATTGTAAAGAAGCACATCTGGTGCTCAACTGCGAAAAATGCCACTTCATGGTGAAGGAGGGCATTGTTCTATGCCATCAAGTCAGCTCCAGAGGCATTGAAGTTGATAAAGCAAAGATTGAAGTAATAGCAAAGCTACCTCCTCCAACCACTGTCAAAGACGTTCACACATTCTTAGGACATGATGGGTTTTATAGGAGATTTATCTGTGACTTTAGCAGGATCACCAAGTCATTGACAAATATTCTTCAGAAGGATGTAAACCTCAACTGACTCTAATTGTATGAAGAGCTTCAACACCTTGGAGGAAGCCCTCACCTCAACTCTTTTCCTTCACACCCCATATCAGTCTCTTCCCTTTGAGATCATGTGAATAGTGATTACGTCATAGGTGCAGTACCGGGGCAACGTGTCGATAGAAAGCATCACATCATCTACTGTGCAAGCAAGACACTAGATGACACGTAGTAGAATTATTCTACGACAGAGAAAGAGCTTCTTGCTGTTATCTTCACTTTTGAAAAAAAATTCTCCTACCTAATAGGCTCGTAGGTGATAGTCTACACTGATCTTGCCGCCATAATGTATTTAATGTCGAAGAAAGACATAAGCCCATGTTGATCAGATGGATCCTATTACTACAAGAGTTTGATATGGAGATCAAAGACAAGGGGACAGAAAATTTAGTTGCTAATCACCTCAGCAGATTACATATTCAAGATACTGATGAAGTACCTATCAACGACCCTTTACCTGATGACTACTAGTTACAAATATCTACATTCACGCCATGGTATGCATATTTTGTCAACTACCTAGTTGTAGGAGTCCTCCATCTAGACTGTACCAGAAATGAATGAAGGAAGTTCATCTCAGACTTTTGTCACAATTATTGGGACGAGCCCTATCTCTTTTGTTTATGTTCTAATGGTCTCTACTACCGCTGTATATATGAATAAGAAGCTCCTCTTATTTTGGAGAAATGTCACTCTGGCCCACCTAGAGGCCACATGTGCTCTAAGAAGACCGCATTCAATGTCCTTCAATGTGGATTTTTCTAGCCCTCTATCTTCAACAATTATGCCAAAGCCTGCGATAAATGCCAATGATCTGGAAATATTTCCAAGAGGGATAAAATGCCCCTTAATTGCTGGAATGAAGTGGAGATATTCAACGTGTGGGGTGTAGACTACATGGATCCATTCCCCTCTTCTTATGGGTTCTCCTACATACTCATCGTAGTCGAATATGTTTCAAGGTGGGTTGAGGGCATCCCCACCATTTCTTGTGATTCCAAGCCAATTATAAAGATGTTCAAAGATATCATTGTCCCATGCTTTGGAGTTCCGCACAATATCATTTCTGATGGAGGATCACACTTCCTTGAGAAAAGTTTTGAAACTCTCCTCATATATATGGTGTTACCCATTGAGTCACCACTCCTTATCATACTCAAACAAGTGGACATGTGGATGTTTCCAACCGTCAAATAAAAGCCATTCTCGAGAAGACAGTTGGAAAGACAAGGCAATATTGAGAGCACAAGCTTAATGATGATCTCTGGGCATATAGAACTGCCTACAAGACTTCACTTGACAGTAAACCTTTGCATATGATCTATGGAAAGTCATGTCATCTACCAGTGGAGCTTGAGCACAAAGCTCAATGGGCCATCAAGCATCACAACTTCGACTTTCGTGCAATGAAGGAGAACTAACTACTTCAACTATAGGATCTTGAAGAGTTATGCTTTTCTACTGATGAAAATGCATGCATCTACGAAGAACATACAAAGATGTGCCATGATGGCCACATGAAGAGGAAGGAAATCCAAGTTGGAGACCAAGTATAACTGTACAACTCACATCTCCACCTCTTCCCAGGAATGCTCAAGACTCGATGGTCGGGTCCATTCACAATCAAACACAAATTTCCTCACAGAGTTGTGTTGTTCTGAAGTGAGAAAACTGGAGAATTCAATGTTAATGGCCACCATCTCAAATGTTATTCCACAATGGATGACATGCAGGCCAACCAACATCTCCCCCTCCTCCCTACAACTTTTCAAGACTAAGTTTCAGGTTTCGAGTTGTCAACATAAAACAAAGGTGCTTCTCGGGAGGCAACCTGAGCATCATTTTTGTTTCCAATTGTTTTTACTTCTTAGTTCATATTTCATTTAGTTATGATAGTGCATCTCATAACAAGATCACTAGTTCTAAAAATTTTTATTTTAGGTGAACGACTTTTGCTGAAGGGAGAGCATGTTGGGTTTTGTGGGACATAACATGCAGTAGAAACATTTTTTTTATCTAACCACAAACCCATAACCTACAGATTGCATCAACAACTATGCAATAGGAAAGATGGTTTAGGGAGATATACCTGGCCCTGAGGCTTGCTCAGTGACAATACCTCGCAGCTAGTGTGGTCTTCAACCACCTAGTCTTTGACGACGTCTGTGCAGCTCATGGTGTAGACCTAGACTGCGGTGGACAATCATCCTCTTGAGCAACAGAAACCTCCCGCCTCTATGGATAGTCCACACGGACTACCAGGAACTCCAATCCTCCTGATGGACAGTTTGGAAGGAGTCGTCCCCTTCTTTCGGTGTTCTATTCACTGATACACTCTCCCACAATCAGTCTGTGACAACCTAACTTTCCTCTCTCCTATCTTGTACCCTTTCTCTCTCACCAAGTAGCATCTTAATCAACTCAATGTCCAATCCATAGTTTGATGGTTATGGACTCCAATTTAGTCACATAAATGTTCACTTTTAACTACATGTGAAATTTCATTGTGTTTTCAACTATGACGATTCCTTATTATGTATCCATATTGCATATGAGATTGGGCCGTATTAGTATGATCATCATGTCTCCTATTGTATTTTATGTAGGAGAAGGGCTCAATCACCTTTCTAACGATATACAAGCCACATAGATTGGATCTTCAGAGTCCAAGTTATGACACCTTGAAATTTGACAATTTATGCCCTTTCTTAGCTCTTTTTATGCCTTTTTCTCTATTGGGCCAACCTACATTGGCCCAAATCAAATTGTGGATCAAGCGCTTTTTCCCTCCTTCCCTTCCTCTTCAGGAAATTAGCAAGGCGGCTGGGAAAAAGCTTCCCCGCCTCCACCCAGATTGGGTAACGGAAGGGGAACCATGATCTCAAACCCTAACCATCTTTGTTTCTTTATAAACCCCCTCGAGTTCTAACTCTAGCCTCCCTTGAGACCATTATTTCATTTCCTAATCCTCTCTCCCTTCTTCTACAACATGGAGGCCTACCCTACTATTCCCTCTTGACAGCGGCTACCTAAACAACTAAGAGGACCACCAGAAACATCACTGCTCTTCGTGGCAAGGGAGGGCAGCCTTGGCCATAGTCGGGACACCACGAGGGGAGTCTTCAACTCCCTATCCAGTGCTTGAAGCTTCTGGGAGTGCGTCGGAGAGATGGGGAGCAAGGTTGGTGATATCCCCTATTGCACCCCTATTTCTGTGCATGGAACATGGGATCACATAGATTGGGCAGGCGAGCTCTGGCGTGTGGGTGTGGAGGCAACTGTGTGAGTGCCTAGCGCGGTGGAGGGCGACCAAGGTTTGCGGATAGCCACCCAAAGTGGTCTACAAATGTGGCAGAGAGGAAGGCGACCTTGTCATGAGTCTATAAGGGCATGAATAGAAGTAGTGATTAGGGAGAGACATGTGAGGAAGAAGCCTCCTCTGCCGTTGTATCAGGGGCTAGGGACCTAGATACCTCACATGATAAAGAGGTAACACACCCTAGGTTCATGATGCAATTTCTATATATTTTCAATGCATCCATTCAAAAATTCATAACTCTCTACTTCGTTGGCCAAATCATGCAAAATTATATACTAAATTGATCCTTTCGAAAAGATCTACACAATGGACTACGTTTTAGGGTCTAATTCCATCGTTTGTTCTCTATTTTCCCAAAAGATGCATACTTTAATCATTTGGAGTAAAGTTCATTTATGATTTTCATACAAATTTGGATCTTGATTACTCAATCTACCCTATGATCCTTAAATCAATACCTGTGATGTATACTTGAACTAAATGAAGGTCCTACTCTCCATATTGCTCATAAATGACTCTGTTTTGTACATATGTGACCATATTGGACTATAATGATGTACATTGCTCTTTTGATGCTAACCTTGCTTCCGAATGACTCCAAATGCCTAACCAATCATGAGATCAGTAATTTTATGCTATTGAAACCCCTGGGAAACCTTATAACCTTCCTTGTAATCTTGATGACATAAGTATGCTATTATGATAATTGCATGTATGATTGAATGTTGGTACCCCATTTGGCAGTTTGATGCCCAGACCCTAGTAGACATCACCCTACTTTAAATGTATTTCCTATGTTCTTTTATTGCTGATCTAAAACCATCCCTTATGCTTGGATCTTCTTCCTTGATGATACTTGATCTTGGTTGCCCTATTATGAGTTTTTGACCCTATAATATGCATGGATTACCTAAATCTTGATATGATCATATAAAGTGCTTGGAACTTCAGAATGACATGAAACTCAAAACACACCATCATGATGACCTCTAAATCAGTGCAAGATCATCTAATGAACGAATAAGAAACTTGGAACCTATCTTGGCCAAAACCCTAAAATGCATCTAATTAGGGTTAATGATGAGAATCTAATGCATATATGTAATCCTCTTGTTAATCAGGTTGTCTTAAGATCTAGATGGTAATGGACGTGTTAAGTTAAGAATCTATGAATCGGGTATGCGAATATCATTTTCTTTCTTGAAAAGACATGAATTGTATGCTTGTTTGTTTACTTGCTCAAATATTGCCATGTAGTATTTCTATGTCCTACTCGATGTTTTCCTCGTCGATTTCATAACTTGAACACACACACACACACACACACACACACACACATATATATATATATATATATATATATAACTCCATTATAATATTGTTGATAAAGGGTTAGCTCTTGGCTATGGCCTTGAGGGCTCTCTCGTATAAAAGGGTGAGCTAATCTTGAGCACCCTTACGGACCCTTCTTACGGGAAGATGGTCAAAGGCCTTAAACATGCTTGATATTGTTGGTATAATGGAGTGAAATGACATAAAATATGGTTTCACATTTTGTTAAACAATTAACATGTTTATTCTTGTTTGTTTAGTCTTGAAATCTTTTCTAATTATGTAAATCTTATATATATGTATCTTTCTGCCCCATACTCAACACCTCATGCGTTGACCCATTTCTCATATTTTGTTTTTAGGTTCAGAGATGGCTAGAAGGTTGATGGGCTTGGTGAGCTATGCTAGGTGTACTTGTTGTAAGATCCAGATTTAGTGCACATGAATGACTTGTACCTCGACTTTGGAACTCATGAATATGATGTACATTGTATAATTTATACTTGTTGAATGTTGAGACTGTGTTGGTGCCTTTATCTTGTTATTTGTTCATGTGTGATAAGCTTTACGCTTCCGCATGTTGCCTTTGGTAGTCGTTTGGTTCATGGGACTAGGATTTCGGTTCCGTGACAGATGGTATCAGAGCATGAACAATAACTACACCAAACATTGCTCACATAAAACACAAACTAAACTCACCTTACATCTCAACCCTATAAAACTTAATAAGTTGTCCTTTGTAGACTAAGTTGACTTAGCCTCTAGGTTAGAACCTAGATGTTCTAGAACTAGGTGTAGACTTGTGTAATTTACCTCCCTAGACATATGCTCACGACATGTGCTTAGGATATCTACACAAGTGTGCACCATGTTCTTGCTAGTTCTCTAGGTGTCATGGTACTAGATTGCCTCATGAGTGTGGTAACTCGTTTTGATTTTGGATTTATTTGGATGGAATATGGTGGTTTTCATTGCCTGTTTAAACGTTGGAGAATTTCAAGTATTATTATATGTACATATGAAAAATGTTACAACACAGAGAAAGGCAGTGAGTTTCCATGCAACCTAGGAAAAAGAGATGTAACATCAAGTCTAGATGAGAGAGTTTAGATGATAGTGATAGTCTCTAGAGTTGTATAGATCCATGATAAATGTTAGTCTAGTGAGTGACCTAGATAACCTAAGGTGACAATGATTATGATATTGATGATGATGTTGATGTTGATAAGATCCAAGTTGTTTGAGGAAGGTCAAGTATGTCTAACGATATGAGATGAGTTTGACCATGCAACCCTAGATAAACCTAGCACCTTGTATGATACATATGACTTAGTTGATGTGTTAAACATAGCTAGTGTGTTGACATGCTTGCTTGTACCTAGTTTGTACGTGTGAAGATATGATATGTGATATATGGTTTGAGACCAACACGAGCCTCAATCTCTTTACAAAGGAGGACCTCTAGCATGGGACATATGAACATGGTGACCTTTTGATATGAGTTGATCCACCACGGGTGAAGGTCAAAATACCTAACCTCCAAAAATATGTGAAAAGTTGAAAATATGCATGATGAAATACATGATGATAAGTCCTTGGCTAGACTATCCTTGAATATATGAGTTGAGTGACCTAGTACACAGTTTCCTTGAAAATCTTGAACCCTAGATGTCCTAAGAAAATATCTAACCTAGAGAAAGAGGAAATTGAAAATTTTGATGCTTGTTATATAGGTGAGGGAGGTGCCCCAAGACCCTAAGATGATGTACATGATGTGTGATATCCATGATGAGCCTCGTACTCAGGTTAGTAGTTGTATATACAGGAATCTAGTGGTTTCCCTTATTTTGATGACTGGGTAGAAGTCTGTTATGGGTAGATGGTTGTGGTTAGCATGTCTTTTTGAACATATATATATGTCTTAGCTTGAGTGACTTGAGCTTGTAGAGCTCTTTGTAGATATACGTGAGAAAGTTTAAAAACCTCAATGTTGATGATAATGTTGTTCCTCGAATGATGCTTGATACATGAAATATCTCACTTACGTTTAAAAACTTGAATATGCATGATAAGCCCCTCTATTAAACTAGACCTAGTATGAAATCATAATATAGATATAAGATGTGTCTTTGAATCATGAAATTGATATGATGATGCCTAGAGATCTTATCTTGAATAATCAAGGGTAACATGCTCAAATTCATACTCAAGAATGAGAAATGATAAACATAATTGGAAAAAATTGGTAGGATTAAAAAAACATTCATGAAATCTAGAGTAAAGATGAGATACACATCCACTGATAGTTTCGTTTGAAGTCATGACCATGAACATATTCGTTTGAGAATTGATAATGTAGATTTTGATGATACACCTTTGTCTCATATGAAGATATGAGAAAAACCCCTAATGTATGGATACTAGGTGATGAGATACGCTAATGCCATGATAATGTCATAGTATGATGGAATAATAAGTAAACGTGTATATCATCGATGTGAGTACGCTCTTGATGATGATAACCTAACGGTGCATTCCATTGTGGGGATTTCCTTGCCAACCATGGTTGAATACCTAGATCCTATGGATATTGATGTAACTCTTAACTATGATCTTGGACGAATTTTGAGGATGAAATTCCTTGTAAGGAGGGAAGGATGTGACAACCTAACTTTCCTCTCTCTTATCTTGTACCATTTCCCTCTCACCTAGTAGCATCTTACTCAACTCAATGTCCAATCCATAGTTTGATGGTTATGGGACTCCAATTTAGTCACATCAATGTTCACTTTTAACTAAATGTGACATTTCATTGTGTTTTGAACTATGACAATTCCTTATTATGTATCCATCTTGCGTATGAGATTGAGCCTTATTAGTATTGTGTCTCCTACTATATTTCATGTAGGAGAAGGGCTCAATCACCTTTCTAACGATATAAAATCCACATCGATTGGACCTTCAAAGTCCAAGTTATGACACCTTGAAATTTGGCAATCTATGCCCTTTCTTAGATATTTTTATGCCTTTTTCTCTATTGGGCCAGCCTACATAGGCCCAAATCAAATTGTGGCCCAAGCGCTTGTTCCCTCCTCCCCTTCCTCTTCAGGAAACTAGCGAGGCGGCTGGGAAAAAGCTTTCCCACCTCCACCCAGATTGGGTAATAGAAGGGGAACAATGATCTCAAACCCTAGCCATCTTTGTTTCTTTATAAACCCCCTCGAGTTCTAACCCTAGCCTCCCTTGAGACCATTGTACCATTTCCTGATCCTCTCTCCCTTCTACAACCTGGCGGCTTACCCTATTGTTCCCTCTCGACAACAGCTACCTAAACAACTAAGAGGACCACCAACATCATCACCGTTCCTCATGGCAAGGGTGGGTGGCCTTAGCCACAGCCGGGACACCACGAGGGGAGTCTTCAACTCCCTGTCCAGTGCTTGGAGCTTCTGGGAATGCGTCGAAGAGACGGGGAGCAAGGGCGGTAATATCCCCTGTTGTGCCCCTGTTTCCATGCGTGGTATAGGAAATCACACAGACTGGGTAGATGAGCGGTGGTGTGTGGGCATGGAGGCAACGATGTGAGTGCCTGGCACGGTTGAGGGCGAACAAGGCTTGCAGATAGCCACCCAAAGCGGTCTGCAAATGCGGGCAGAGAGGAAGGCGACCTTGCGCAGGGGTCCACTAGGGCGTGAACAGAAGCTGCGATCAAGGAGCGACGTGTGAGGAAGAAGTCTCCTCTACCATTTTATCAGGGGGCTAGCGGCCCAGATACCTCACATGATAAAGAGGTAACACACCCTAGGTTCATGATGCAATTTCTATATATTTTCAATGCATCCATTCAAAAATTCATAACTCTCTACTCCTTTGGCCAAATCATACAAAATTATATACCAAATTGATCCTTTCAAAAAGATCTATACAATGGACTAGGTTTTAGGGTCTAATTCGAAAGTTTGTTCTCTATTTTTCCTAATGATGCATGCTTTAATCATTTGGATTATAGTTGATTTATGATTTTCATGCAAACTTGGATCTTGATTACTTAATCTACCTTATGATCCTTAAATGAATACATGTGATGTATACGTGAACTAAATGAAGGTCCTACTCTCCCTATTTCTCATAAATGACTCCTTTTTGTACATATGTGACCATATTGGACTATAATGGTGTACATTGCTCTTTTGATGCTAACCTTGCTTTCAAATGACTCCAAATGCCTAACCAATCATGAGATTAGTAATTTTTTGTTGTTGAAACTCCTGGGAAACCTTATAACCTTCCTTGCACTCTTGATGACAAAAGTATGCTATTATGATAATTGCATGTATAATTGAATGTTGGTACCCCATGTTGGTGGTTTGATGCCCAAACCCTAGTGGACATAACCCTACTTTAAATGTATTTCCTATGTTCTTTTATTTATAATCTAAAACCATCCCTTATGCTTGGCTCTTCTTCCTTTATGATACTTGATCTTGGTTTCCCTATTATGAGTCTTTGACCCTATAATGTGCATGGATTACCTAAATCTTGATATGATCATATAAAGTGCTTGGAACTTTGGAATGGCATGAAACTCAAAACACACCATCATGATGACCTCTAAATTAGTGCAAGTTCATCTAATGAATGAATAAGCAACTTGGAACCTATCTTGGCCAAAACCCTAAAATGCATCTAATTAGGGTTAATGGTGAGAATCTAATGCATATATGTAATCTTGTTTTTGATCAGGTTGGCTTATGATCTAGGTGGTAATGGATGTGTTAAGTTAAGAATCTCTAAATTAGGTATGGGCCTTATCTATATATATGAATATCATTTTCTTGATTGAAAAGACATGTATTGTGTGCTTGTTTGTTTACTTGTTCAAATATTGCCATGTAGTATTGCTATGTCCTACTCGATGTTTGCCTCATCGATTTTATAACTTGAACACACACACACACACACGGACACACAGACACACACACACACACACACATATATATATATATATATATATATATATATATATATATATATATATCCATTATAACATTGTTGATATAGGGTTAGCTCTTGGCTATGGCCTTGAGGGCCCTCTCATATAAAAGGGTTAGATAATCTTGAGCACCCTTATGGACCCTTCTGATGGGAAGATGGTCAAAGGCCTTAAACATGATTGATATTGTTGGTATAATGGAGTCAAATGACATAAAATATGGTTTCACATTTTGTTAAACAATTAACATTTTTATTCTTGTTCATTTAGTCTTGAAATCTTTTTAAATTATACAAAGCTTATACATATATATATTTATCTTTCTTCCCCCTACTCAACCTCGTATGTTGACCCATTTCTCATATTTTGTTTTTAGGTTCAGAGATGGCTAAAAGGTTCATGGGATTGGTGAGCTATGCTAGGTGTACGTGTTGTAAGATCCAGATTTAGTGCACATGAATGACTTGTACCTCGATTTTGGAAATGTGTAATTGAACTCATGAATATGTTGTACATTGTATAAGTTATACTTGTTGAAAATTGAGACTGTGTTGGTGCCTTTATCTTGTTACTTGTTCATGTGTGCTAAGCTTTACACTTCCTCATGTTGCCTTTGGTAGTCGTTTGGTTCATGGGACTGGGATTCTGGTTCTGTGACAGATGGTATCATAGCATGAATAATAACTACACCAAACATTGCTAACATAAAATACAAACTAAACTCACCTTACATCTCAACCCTAGAAAACTTAATAAGATGTCCTTTGTGGACTAGGTTGACTTTTTAGAGCAGCTAATGTTCTGAGTTGTGTGTTCTAAGAAGCGCCCTATACCCGTCTATTTATAATAGAGGTAAGGGTCAGGGTTCCCAGTCTATGTGGGAGTAGAAGGGTCTGATTTTCCATGAACTGATTGTACTACAAAAGGCAAACAGGTCATTTCATAACTCAATCGGTCATTTGGGAAGGTGAGACGATCAATTCACTTTTGAACTGGTCGTTTGGGAATGTGAACTGGTTGGTTCACTTAGTGAACCGGTAATTTACTTCCTAGACTTGCCCACAATTGAATTTCCTTATTTGTTTCTAATTAATGCAAAGATCAATTCTTGTCCCAATCAAATTGAACAAGTGAAATGAAAATCGTTTCTCACAAACTGGGAAACCCAACACCTACTCAGTTGGTCCATGTGAACTGATCGGTTCACTAGAATGAACTGGTTTGTTGGTGGTCCATGTTGTGCAAAACTCAGTCAATGCAGTTCTCAATCAATCTGACACTCTAATCAATTGGTTCAACATTTGAACTTGATGATTCTGAGTCAAGTGTATTGATTGAATGTTTAATTGAGTACCTAAACACTTTATTAATCAATATAAACATCATTCATGGATAAACTCCTCTTCCAAGTTAATACTATGTGTGTGACCCTATAGGTTCCGTTTCACGTTGGCAGTGAATGTCCATAACTAACTTTTGACTTCACAAGCAAAGAGTGGTGCCTAGTCACACATCAGTGCTACCCAAATGAAGAGGAAAGTTGGGGAAAAAATTTCAACCTACAATCTGTCATTAGTGTTATAGTGAACATATAGTCCCTTTGTCACTGATATCCGAATTGAACTTGAGGCATGAACTTGTCATCCTCTACAAACATTCAATACTTGTTTCTTGATTCAGAGTAGACTATCTGAGATATATGTAAGCTCAATGTCATATATTGACTCACATGTGCATGGCCATGCATTTCTCAGTCTCACTCCTCAAGTGGCCATGATATCACACTCCCTAAGGAGGGACAAATTCCATATCTATCACTCACAGTCAAGTCCCCATGTGTCAAAGTCACTCAATCATCACTGTTATAGCAACCCATGTTTCATGATTGTGTTTGATGAAGTCAAAGTGTACCCAATGACATGTGATGGGTGCAATGATTTGAGGTCTAAGAACCAAAATCACCACCAATACTATAAGAAATGATCCTGACTAACCAAGTGTGGTTTTCGTGCATCACTCTTATGGTGGGTCTATCTGATACACTGTTCTCTAACATGTATCTATGTGCTTGGTTTGATATCATATATCATGACTAATGAGACTTTGTCATCAACCAACGCACACTCTAGTATTTTATGTTATTGATGTTTATGGTTATTTCCACAATAAAAACTGTCTAGGGAAATAACAAGAATGTATACTCTTAACATCCATATGATCTCATTGTTCAGGTCCTCATCCTGAAGACATCTAACATGTTATATCATTATCTCAAAATAGATTAAACATATGGACGAAAATTGCTTTTATTATTATTCAAATCATTTACAAAGTATGTCATTACAATCATCATGTGACTAGCTCTATAGGAATACATACCAACAAAGCAACCACAACATGTGGACCAACCAAAAAAGTCTTCCCCCTCCATCTCAGATTGAGTGTTTTCTTGAGGATGAGCAAATATTTAAGTCAGGGGTGGGGGTGGGTGGTACATATTCTACTCTCTACCCACACCTATCTGGTTATAACTTATGATCTTGTCATTCCATTCATCATGCATCACTTTCAGTTAAAATTTTTCAAAATTTCTTTTCTATAGTAAATAAAGTCATTACCTAGTCGGCTTAGAATTATGCATTT
Source organism: Alisma plantago-aquatica (assembly GCA_963693085.1). Taxonomy (NCBI): domain Eukaryota; kingdom Viridiplantae; phylum Streptophyta; class Magnoliopsida; order Alismatales; family Alismataceae; genus Alisma; species Alisma plantago-aquatica. The sequence goes on along the minus strand of OY856412.1, from coordinate 430,420,274 downwards.
TTCATAAATAATTCCCCTTATTCGAGGCAATGCCTCAAAAAGACCAAATTTTGAAACTAACCAATTGCTAGAAATTGTCCTTTGTGGCCTATGAATCCAAAAATCATGTTTCCTTGGAAAAGATGGTAAGCTCTGAAGGAACTAAGAGGGATCAAATATATCATGCTCCCTACTAAACAAATGCATGGAATTGCCATTTGTACCCTCTTTGGGTCATTATTTGAGCAGAATGGGACAAGAGGAACAACTCAGTGCATTGCATTGTAAATCAAGTTGCAGGACAATCCAAACTCTCTTCTAAACTTCTTCCTCCATATTCTTACCTTCCATTCCACCAAAAAGAAAATACAAAGCCCCAAAAATGTGCCAAACTCTAAGTTCAGGGTGGCAAAACCCCCTTCTTCCCTCTTTTCGCTTCTTCCATACCCCTCACAAATTTAAAAAGGGACATACCACCAAGAAAAGACACCAAAAGTGCACACCAAAAAAATGTGGTAAATGAAACTACAAATAAAGAAATAAAAAGATATCGAGTCAAATAGAGGAGAGATCACTTCCCTCCATGCATCCTTGCAAATCATTCTTCTACCTATGGGAAAAATGACTGCCTCAAATTTCTACCTTTCTCTTGACTACACCAGTGTCAGATCAAGTTCATACTTGTTGTTTTGTGGGTCTCTCTAAACTCTCATGAAACTCCTTGACATGCTTGATGTTGGGAGAGTGGTGAGGAAGTGTCATTGGGAATGAAACCAAGGCCAGAGATATTGTAAGGTGTGTTATGTGATCTCTGGAAGTTGGGGCATCTTGACCATAAAAGGTGGTAAGCAAAAAAACATGATGGGAGGATGAGGCAATCACATGGGACGGAAGTATTAATTTGGTGAATGTTCAGATTTTGTGTTACCCGAGGATGAGAAATGTTTAAGTTCAGGGTATTTTCATGAATGCATATTCATTCCATTTTTAGTCTAGTTTAGCATTCATATAGCTTAGTTTCCGTTACAATAGCTATGTTTTGATAAACTTAGGTTTTTATGTTAATTTTTAGGAATTTGATACTTTTATTGAATCCCTTTGCAAATGTTGAATTTTATCACTCTACAACAAGTTTTCCCAGGGGGTCCTACTACCCTTCAGTGGGCGAGAGTCGAGAGGAGGATGCCTCTCACGGGGTGCGGGGCAGCTGATGGAGCCTCCACTTACGTGGAGTTGCGTGCACCACTAAAAATCCTAGAGATAGTAAGTCTCTAAGTGTAGCCTTGTGTATGCTAAAATAATATCTCCACCCACGTATGCTAAGATAAGTGGAAGCCTTATCGTAGTACAGTTAAGGGTTGAATCCATGAGACAACGGTCTTTTTAAGAGTTTAACAAGATGGAAAACGTAATAATTCTACTTATATACTCAAAAGTTGATATTTAGATCAAAGAGTTGGTTTGATGATTAAACTAATGTGCGGAATAAGTAAATAACAAGAAAGTAAACTTATGGTTATAAACAATAATTAGAAACCACTAGGATGTGATCGAGTTTCACCACCACTACGCATGGATCAAAACATACATCATAATAACATGGCTTGCAAAGAAAAGGGTCTAAATAGTTAGTATCTTTGTAGACTTAGCTTCCTTTAGGATAACTAACTACTAGAAACGTGGAAGCGTTGCAATGCCAGCCATCCCCAAACGAATGGTCACTTACTTTGCATCACTCCCCTCGCAAAGTGTGTTCCACGGCCTATCAAGGTTGTACTTTCATACGTAAACTGATTCCATTTCATAGTATGAAAGTACAACGATGGAGGTGAGTTTACCCCACTCCTCGAGAAATGCTCCTAGATATCGAACCAAACGTATGGTGACTACATACATCTAGAACCAACAAGCAGTCAATATTCGAATCTAGAAGTACAAACATAGACAATTTGCACTAACAGATAATAGATAACACAAGTTGGTGATCAAGCAACTAGCATTCATTAAACGATTGATGTTGAACTGAAAAGATATTATTTTTCTATTGCAAACCCATGAATTACAATGTATGAAATGAAAACATGGGTAGAGGGGCTACTCCCCGCACCCTAGTGTGTGGGACTACTTGCTCATGGCAAGAACAAAGAAGGAGGCGGGAAGAGAGAAAGAAAGCATCATCTCCACGTAGGAGGGAGGAAGGTCGACCCCTTAGAGTAGAGAGCAACTATCTTCACACCGTGTGGTTAACTTGATGAAGAATTCTTCACTTCCCACCTTCTATGTCGATGAGAGAGAAATCAGCTTGAGGATGAAGTGTGGATCTTGGACCGGAAGCCTTGGGGTGGAGGATGAGATAACTCTGGAACGGTCGGGGCAGCCTTTTGGCATCCAAGCATTCGATCCCACAAATGAGGACCCTTGTGGTCCTATTTATAGGCTTGGATGGGGAGCTCACATTTTTGCTGTGAGTTTGCTCCAAATGGTTTGGAGCAAACGGTCTTGGAGACCGTTTGGTGACCAAACGGTCTTGGATACCATTTGACATCCAAACGGTCTTGCTTTAAACTTTATACAGTTCTGGATTGATCGGTCTTGAGTCTCTATCCAAGCGGTCTTGAAGACTGTTTGATGGCCAAACGGTCTTGGCTTTTGAACGGTTTCGGGGCCCAATCGGTTTTTCTTTGATCGATCTTGATTGTCCTCATGGTCTCGAGTCAACGGTCTCGAGTGATTGTGTCCATACGATACTGAGTTATGTGGGTCGAATCGGTCGTGGAAACCATTTGGACTCTTTTGGTTTGGAGACTGTTTGAGTCCTCACGGTTTGGAGACCGTTTGCGTTCATATGGTCTTGGGACCGTTTGGCTTCATGTGGTCTCGGGACCATTTGGCTTTCACACGGTCTCGGGACCGTTTCTCTTTTATTTGCTCTTAGGACCGGTTGGTCTTCATACGGTCTTGGGACTGTATGGCTTCCTTTCGGTCTTGGGACCGTTTGTCTTCCATTCGGTCTTAGGACCATTTGGCTTTCACACGGTCTCAGGACCAGTTGGTCTTCATACGATCTCTGGACCGGTTGGTCTTCATACGGTCTTGGGACCGTATGGCTTCCTTTCGGTCTTGGGACCGTTTGGAGTTTTTGTAAGTTTTTTTTGTGTTTTTCTGTATGAAGAAAAGGAGAAAAGTTAGTCTAATGGTATATTCACAATAGAGTGGAAAGTTAAACATTCTATCTAATTTATCTAAGAAAGAGTATGGAAAACTGAGAAAAACTAGTAAGATAACATCACAAAATGGGAGGTTATCACCCCCCCTAACTTAGAGTCTAGCTTGTCCTCAAGCTAGATAGAGCTAAGGCACGTAGTGGTGAGGCGATTTTGTTTAGTGAAGATTTCAATACCTTGCTTCAATTCTAAACCAGAGATTTCCTAAATTTTATTGGGTCTTCCTCTTGCACTAACTCTTTCAGGTATCGGGAGTTGTGTGGATCTCAAGTTACTTCCGTATCGCATAACTCGCATTGGGACCACCTTTTCCTTTATCATATTCTATGCATGTCTTCAACTCTAAGCAGTTTTATACTTCTTTGAAATTCCTACCAGAAGCTAAGATAGGTATGAGGGTTGGCTAAAGGCTGCTGTGTAACTCCCCTTTTAAGTGGGGGAGGGTTTATCTAAACTTTTGGGATCTCACTACCGGGCGCGACACATCTGTCTTTGTGAGGGAAGCTAAATGTACCGGCCGGGCGAGTCCTTTATCAACTTTTTCATATACTTGGAGACCTTAGGATCTCACTACCAGGCGCGACACATATGCCTTTGTGAGGGCAGCTGAATGTACCATACGGGAAAGACCTTTATTGGTTCTTCGTATAAGTCCTTATGCATGGCACAACTCTCATGTTTTTATTCAACACTCAGGCTTTTATTCATATGCTCACAGGTTTAGGAATTGGGTATTTAGGATTTTATTTGGGCTGCCAAGCCTCTTTTTGAAAAGAAGAAAATTGTTTCTTAGGGTTTCCTGACATGCACTTATTACAGTTTCATACTTGGTGGTCCACTTGCGAGGTTCCTTGATTTGGATTTTTCCTAGTTCCCTCCCATCCTTGAGAGTGTTTAGCTTGTTTCAGCCAAGATGTTAACCTGTGGAGAGTCTGATGCTGAATTGAAGCACAAGCATAGGAATCGAGTATGAAAGTGATTTATTAATTCGCCATTACATGCCTAAATGCTACTTATGTAGTTGCTTTTGAGGACTACTTTGTCTCTAATTTAACTAGGGGTGACTTTTTTCCGAAGCGAAAGTTGTTTTATGTGCAAGAGTTATTCTATCAAAGAAATTACTGAAAAATCTAAATGTCAAAGGAAAGGAAAAAATTGTACAGAAGAACAGAGGTGAAAGAAAGAGTAGAGAGAAAAGGGTTTGAATATGATACCTCTCCCTTGCTCAGTGTACCCCCCCCAACTTATCACTCACTCTGTCCTCAGGGTGTCAAAGTGATAGGTTGAGAAGTACATGGGAAAGGGTATTAAGGTTCTATTAATCCCTTGTTTGCTCCATGAGATCGTAGGAGATTAGCTGCGAATTTTCCACATAAAGCGTGGTAATCCACGTCCTTCATGTCCTCCACTTGTTTTCTAAGAACAGTGATGGTATACATCTAATAGAGGACGTGGAAACCACAGTCATTTGATTCTTTGATCTGCTGGGGACATCTATGGCTGAAGGTTGGGCGATGGAAATGTTCTTTGTTGTACGCCTTTGTGTGTTTTCCTAGGAGATCGTGTAGTCATTCAGCACAATCCTTAGCCACTTCCTCCATCGGCATCTTTTCTGTTACATCATACTATCTTTGTTTTGGATCAAACTAGTTGTCAGAACTATTGTAAATGATTGTAGTTCCCTCATGCAAATTTGTTGCCAGTAGCATCCAGTGCTCAGAGTGAAGAAAAGGAAACATAATGAACTTCAAAGTTGTGTTTTGAAGGTATGAGATAAGGTCCTCTGTGGTTCCGATGTTCTTGGATCCAAGTAAACCGACCTTCATGTATGCCGACGCCATATAAACCGTAGGCAGGTCCCGTGCTAGAAGAAACTGGTAGGCAGTCATCAAGCTCACGGATAAAGAACCTTTGGTTTGTACGGTTTCACGGAGATTATCTGCCATTATTAGGATGTTTCCATGCATGAAGACAAGCTCATCTTTCTCTGTGTAAAGCCTAGACATGATGAGTCTGAGTTCATTATCAGAAAGTTTTTTGCATGTGGCAAGGTCAAATTTTGGAAACATTGGTTCTATGGCAGATAGAGGTACCATTGGTTGAGATGATCTTTTGATGGTGACCCCTATTATCAAATCGATGTCCCCCTGATCATACACCATATTGAAGGTATAAGGGTCCCATTGGCGTTGTTTTGGGGCCTTGGCGGTCTGTTGTTGCTTTTTCTCCAACTCCTTTAGGATTGTTTTGTATGGATGCTTTTGTGGATGTTGGATAGCAGAGAAAAGGTATTGAGGTGTCATTTGGCACAATTGTTGGGTCCCTGAATAACCGTCTGTCACAGATAAGCTCCATGGTGTAACGTCCTCATAGGGAGTGTATATCTTCTATGGCTAGCTCGGTGAAGGGGATTTGTCTATAGAGCGCTTCTATGAATCATACTGTATAGAAAGCGCAATCCCCTGAACCAGCTAAAGTTTGGACTGTTGGGTTGATGATTTGGAACCAGGGTTGGCTCCAACCATGTCGCAGAGATGGGCAAGCAGCCCATATTATTTTGAGAAGTCAGAAAGGTATGCATCGTGCTTCCCCGGATTCCAATCCAGCAAAATTTATTTATCCGACCTTTAGTTCACGGGCGTAGAAGTTGTACACCTTGGTGTCACAGGCTTTGGTGTCGACAATCATGATTAGCCAATGGATATAAACTCTGAAGGGCACAGAAATGTAGCATGCCTTTCGTGCAAGGCCAGTTCGCAGCCGCTCAATGGACTTTGCCCGGAAGTCCTTATGTAATAAGCTTAAGGATAGAGCAGGTGAAGCATTGAAGACATGCTGCAACCTTTTTGGGCTCCAGAATTCCTCAATAGCGTTGGCAAGGAAGACACACAAGATAGCCATATTCACCGTCGATTGTGGTCGAAGGATGACACATAAGTCTTCTCGTGTCAACTTGTGCTTTGTCTTTGTATTGTTTTGGATGATGTCCCCCCATCTTTGGCATCGTCTACGACAGTGTTCAGGATGAAGACATCTTGAACATCTAATGTAGAGATGGTCGCCATGTCCAATTCATGCATTTTTTGAGGTAGCAGTGGTGGCGGGGGAAGGTCTTGTGGTGGAGGAATTGAAGTCTGCTCGTTGTCGTCCAAAAAAATTGGCAGATCTTCATCTTTATAGGAGTCAGAATTAGAGTCGAGTCTATCATCTGTGTCTAGACTCACTCTGTCGGATTCTTCCTATTCAGGGGGGAAAGGTACAGGTTGCTCCGACTATTGTGGGTGGGCTAATGATGGTTCCTAGTATGTATTGTTGGAACTGAGCAAAAGTTGCATCTTTGGTAGCGTCCCCTAAGGATCCCATAGCTGAAAAGTTAAAGAACTGGTCCCCATATGACATTGTTACATTTTCATTATTGTCGGGGGACTTGGGATCTTTGTTTTCACCCTCTTGGTGGTCTTTATCATCTCCTTTCTTTGCAGGCTCTGTCCTTCAGCTGGTGCCCTCCCCAGAGTTGCCTAGGTCATCAAGTTGATCATCTGTGGAGGAGTTGTCGTCGTTGGAGTCAGCCGAGGATTTAGAATCTTCATCATCATCTTCACTGTCATCTTCATCATCATCCACTGCCTTATCTGCTATTTTCTTGGTTGACGTTTTCTTGCACTGCCGATGAATGGCTTGTATTTCTTCGAGTGCCACTTGTACATGCTCGTGGGTTTTGAGTAGTGCGTTATGTCTCTCTTTGAGATCCATATATCTTGCCTCAGCAGAGAGGAGTCACGCTGATAGATCGGTTACTTGTGCACGTAGTTGATTGAGTTCATTGTTAGAGTGCTCCTCTTGGCGGCGGTTGAGCTGTGCAATGTTGTTGTTGATGTCATCCAAGTGCGTTCTAAAGGCAATTTGTTGCTGCTGAAGCTCGCGAAGAGTCTCAGGCAAATGTTGAGTTTGCTTAGAGACCCTGTCGACTTGTTAGGACAATGCCTCTTGCTGGATTTTCATCTCGAGTACCAACGCTGGCAGGTGTTACAGGCAGTCGTCGAGGTGGTTGACTTGCTGGGCTACCACATCCTGCTATTGTTGAATGCTAGAGAGGATTCCTGGTAAGGCGTTGTTCCATTCGTCAAGCTTGGAGACCTAGGTAGCAATTCCCTACACGTAAGAAAAAATTGATTGTAGTATGTTAGAGGGGTTGGTGAGGAGGTTTCAAATAGCATCAAATTGTCATCCAAATTCCTCACTGACTTGTGAAAAGGGGACCCCAGATATGGATGGGTGAGATGGCTGGGGTCGGGGTGGAAGGGTGGTAGTGCCTTGTGAAAGAGACACGATTGATGGACCCGCAAATTGCGTGGTGACTGTAGATGGAGTCACTAGCGATATCGGGGTGTTGGATGAGAATGGTGGTGACATCCCAGCTGAAATGAGTGAAGCTCGGAATGCCGAGAGAAAAGTGGTTGAAGTGAAGGTGGAAGTGAAGGTGATATCGGGCGTTGAGGTGGAGAATGGAATGCCCGAAGAGAAGATGAGTGAAGCGGAAGATGTGGCTGAAGTTGTGGATGTGGAGGAAGGGATAGTGGCGGGTATGGTTGTGTAAAATGGTGGAAGAGTGGGAGACGGGAGTGTGGTAGGGGTGGTTGTAGAGGGAAACCCAACATCCAGATAAAAAATGAATGGTTCTGGTGTTGGATCCACAACATTCTCTGCACTGTGTGGGGGTTCTGCCTCTGGGTTGATCTTTGATGTGGGCATCCCCGATTGCTGTTGTTTTTGTGCACTTAGTTTAGATGCCCGTGTGACTGGAACTTTCTTTGGCCTTGTTATTGGGGCATTGACGTTGTGCTCTGTCTGCCCCACCTTTTCTTGTTTCTCTTTTGTTGTGACTGAGGCTATGAGGTTGGCAATCTCTTCGCCAGTGAAGAGAAGCTTTTCTTTGTCATAGTCAGCCAGTTCTGGAAGAGGTAGCAGCGTTCTGGATGTTTTGACGATTGGGCAAAAAATATAATGCAACTTGCCATCTTTCTCCTTTATGATATATGTGTTTATTAGACTCTGCTCATTGGTTAGGATGTCGCCCTTTATTACTGTGCACTTGGGAAGTAGTATGTCCATCTTAATATATTTTAGAATTGATGTAATATGACCACCCATACAGATTTCTTTCCTGAGGGCATAGGTTGTGTGTTTTTGAATGAAGTGTCGACCTATGTTGATTGACTGCCCTTTGAGAATGGACCATATGATAAAGAAATCTGAGATAATAACATTTCCACTCTCTATTCTGGGGAAAAGGGCGCCTGTAATAATTTTGTGCAGTGTGCGCACCAGGCCAGAATGTATGTTAGAGGCCTTGCAAGTCTTTGCCTTGTAGGTTGGAATCCCCATTAAGGACTTCCAGAAGGTGTGCTTGTTGAACTGGGAGTTGTCTAGGCCCACAGCTTTAGCCTTTTTCAGCTGATCCTGGTTGTCGATGAAGATCTCATTCAACATGTTCTCAGTTAAGACAACATTGTTTCCAAAAAGTGAGGTGACTAGCATGCGGTCACCTCCGTCTTTCCATTTATCCTTTGCGTCTACGGTTTCTTTTTTGAGGTATGTGAAGAACTCTATCATGGGCTCAACATAAGAGGTTTCTACAACAAAATAGAGTTTGGAGAGATTTGCGTTGTCGAGGAAGGCAAGAACTCTGTCATAAATCCCCACCCTTGTCAGTATGTTTGAGCAGACATACTTTGTTGGGCACAAATCTTTGTCACGAGCCGGGAGGTTTTTGATGTATAGGTCAACAGGTGTTGGTTCTGCGGTGGTAGTAGCATGAAAGGAAACAACAGGGGTGTCATATCCTGTCATGATTTGTTCCCTCGCAGTGGAGGGCCAAACTTGCTTCTGTGCCCTTTTTTGTTGGTTGCTCTACGATAACCTCTTGGGTTTTCTGTTTCCCCTTGGACGTAGTGACTGGGAATTCCTCCTCGAAATTTGGTGCGTATTCTGAATCTTAATCTTTTGAGGATAGTTCTTCAACTTCTTCAATAGGATCTTCTACCAAACATTTGTTGACTCACTTAAGGTCGTGGATGACCTTGGGCAAGTTAACTTTTGATGGGGTCCTTCCAGTCTTTTTGCATATTTCGAGAATGCATTGAAGCTAACTTTTGATGGGGTCCTTCCAGTCTTTTTGCATATTTCGAGAATGCATTGAAGCTTCGAGCGACACTCTAGGAGATCTTCTCTGGTCCATTGGGTGTCAACAAGATCCTTTGCAGGTGATGCCATTCTGAAGAATCGACAAGAAATCATGTATTAGAAAAGTTTGAAGTTATAGTAAAAAAATGGATTTATGAAATAAAAGGTTGTAACATTGGATAATAATAAAAAGAAAAAAAGAAATGTTGTTTTTAGATTTTTGAAGGAATCAAACGGTTTGCAAGATCGTTTGGGTCCAAATGGTTTTGTAGACCGTTTGGGCTCAAACGGTTTGCAAAACCATTTGGATGACTTTTAAGAGTGAAACCGTGAAAACCGTTTGGGTCCAAATAGTTTCACAACCGTTTTTTTTTTCAAATGGTTTTACAATCGTTTGGGTTCAAACAATTCTGAGCCCCAAATGGTTTCAAAACCGTTTGGGTTCAAGACTGTTTGATATGAAACCACTAGGAAGGTGAAACGGCATGGGCGGCAAATTGACTAAAGCGGTGGCGGAGACAATGCAAACGACACCGGGGATGTAGGCGTCGGCGATGGTGAAAGCAAAGACAGCAGATGAATGCGTCATTTTCGGTAGAGAAGGCGGTGATAGCAGCGGTTATGGAGATGGTTGTGGTGGTCTACCTCACTGTCCGAGGGTGAAAAAGATCATGGTGGTGGGAACGTCGGAGAAAGGTGTGTGATGACACGATGGAGTAGCTTCCTTGGATGCACACAGAGACGATAGAGGTGATTTCGGAATGGAACAGTGAGGGAGGGAGGTGTGGGCGGGTTGCGCGGGAGCAGAGAACTGAGGGAATGGAACAGGGCTTTCACGCAAGAGAGAAAATTCAAGAAACCGAAGGAAATAAAAGGGGAGGGGATGAAGCGATAATTATAGAAAAAGGAGGGGCGACGTTACAAATTCTCAAGGGCGAACAATTTCGAGACCGTTTGGATTCAAACGGTTTCAAGACCGTATGGAGCCAAACGGTTTTGAGACCGTAAGGATCCAAATGGTTTCGAGACCGTATGGAGCCAAACAGTTTCGAGACCATGTGGATCCAAATGGTTTTGAGGCCGTGTGGATCCAAACGGTTTCAAAACTGTTAGGATAGGATTAAAATGGTTGTTTTTATACTTTTATGTTTCATTTGGATGCTATGATAGGTCTAAAATAAGCAATACGAAATTAGAAAATTATCAAAACTAAGTAAAATAATATAAAAGGTGATACTCAGTTCTTGGGTTGCCGCCCAAGTAGCGCCTTGGTTTTACATTGCTGACTCGATGAAGTCCTGACTTAGTTAGATTGATGTAGCAGGATCATGAATCTCAATAGTTTGTCCTGGAATTTTTTTAGCTGGGGTATAGTATTTCTTCAATCTATGGCCATTAACAGTTCTCCCCCCTCCATTTTCATCAATAATGATGATTTCTTCAGTTGGGTAGATGTGCTTGATGGTGAATGGCCCATACCACTTTGTGCGATGTTTTCCGGGGAACATCTTAAGTATAGAGTTGAAAAGAAGGACTTTATCTCCGATGACAATATCTTTCCTTTTAAGATGTCCATCGTGTCACATCTTAATTTGTTCCTTGTAGATCCTGGCGCTTTGGTAGGCAGTCATTCGTAGTTCCTCAAGTTCTTGCAGTTGTAGTTGTCTATACTCGCCAGTGCTTTTGAAGTCGAAATTCAATTGTTTGATGGCCCACCAAGCTTTATGTTCCAGTTCAACAGGAAGATGACATGACTTCCCATATACCAAACGAAATGGGGTCATTCCTATTGGTGTTTTGTAAGCAGTGCGGTATGCCCAAAGAGCATCAGGGAGCTTGGTAGACTAGTTTGTGCGATGTCTGTGGACCGTCGTTTCTAAAATGGCTTTTAGCTGTCTATTTGAAACTTCGACTTGGCCACTTGTCTGTGGATGGTAAGGTGCGGCGATCTTATGATTAACTCCATATTTTCTTAGGAGAGCTTCAAAACTTCGTTCTAAGAAATGATATCCTCCATCTGATATGATTGTTCGAGGGACTCTGAATATAGGGAAGATGATATCCTTGAACATCTTGATAGCTAGTTTGGAGTCACAAGAAACAGTGGGTATAGCCTCTACCCATTTTGAAACGTAATCCACAGTGACCAGTGTATAGGAAAATCCATAAGATGGGGGAAATGGACCCATGTAATCTACTCTCCTTACATCAAAGATTTCAATTTCTTGCTATAGAGTAAGAGGCATTTCATTCCATTTAGATATACCACCGGAAAGCTGACATTTATTGCAAGATCATACAAAATCATGGGCGTCCCTTGCTATCATTGTCCAAAAGAAACATGATTGTAGAACTTTGAGGGTGGTCTTCTTTGAACTCATATGCCCCTCAGTAGGGCCAGAATGACAATGTTCTAGAACTGGGATAATTTCTTCTTCTGGTAGGCAACGACGGAATAGTCCATCTGCGCACAAGCGAAAAAGGTATGGTTCATCCCAAAAATACTGCTTGGCATCATGAAGAAATTTCTTTCTATCATGGTAGGAAGCAGAAGGGTGGATAATTTCTACAGCCAGGTAGTTTACTATATTGGCATACTAAGGAAATCCGGTAGTGAGTTTCATAAGTTGGTCATCGGGTAGAGAGTCTCGAATAGGTATATTGTCATCATCCTGAGGCTCGATGCGACTTAAGTGATCTGCAATGATATTTTCTACCCCGCTTTTATCTTTTATTTCCAAGTCAAATTCTTGTAGCATCAACACCCAGCAGACGAGTCTGGGTTTTGCATCTTGTTTTTGAATTAGGTATTTAATTGCAGAATGGTCGGTGTATACTATGACATTTGATATGATTAGATAAGAGCAAAATTTCTCAAAGGCGTAAACGACAACCAAGAATTATTTTTCAATAGTTGTATAATTCTTTTGGGCCTCATCTAGCATCTTTGATGCATATTATATCACATAGGGCTTCATGTCTATTCTTTGACCTAGCACCGCTCCTATAGCATAGTCGCTTGCGTCACACATTATCTCGAATGGTTGTGACCAATCGGGTGCTCTGAGAATGGGTGCAGAGATTAGAGCATTTTTAAGGTCATGAAGTTGTTTAAGCACTCTTGATCAAAATTGAAATTTGCATCTTTTGTCAACAAATAGGTCATGGGCTTTGCTATTTTGGAGAAATCTTTAATAAATCTTCAATAAAATCCAGTGTGGCCTAGAAATGCTCGCACTCCTCTAATGTCTTTAGGTGGTGATAGTTTTGAAATGACATCAATCTTTGCCTTATCCACTTCAATTCCTTTTTCACTCACTCGATGCCTAAGGACAAAACCTTCTATCACCATAAAGTGACATTTCTCCCAATTTAGGATCAGGTTTGTTTCCTCACATCTTTGTAAAACTTTCCCAAGGTTAAGTAGATAGTTATCAAAAGAATTTCTGTAGACTGAAAAGTCATCCATAAATATTTCCATAATTGACTTAGTTAATCCTACAAATATTGCATACATGCACCGTTGGAAGGTTGCGGGCGCATTACATAGCCCGAAAGGCATCCTTCTGAAGGCATAAGTTCCAAAGGGGCAAGTGAAGGTTGTCTTTTCTTAGTCTTCTGGGTGTATCGGGATTTGATAGAACCCAGAATAATCGTCAAGGTAGCAGAAGAATTTTTGGTGGGCCAAACGTTCAAGGACTTCATCAAGGAAAGGTAGATGGAAGTGATCTTTTCTTGTTGCTTTGTTCAGATTCCTATAATCGATACACATTCGCCATCCAGTGACAGTCCTTGTGGGTACTAGCTCGTTTTTATCATTCAGAATGATAGTAGTCCCCCCTTTTTTAGGGACCACTTGGACTGGGCTAACCCATTGAGAATCAGAAATGGGGTATATGCTACCAGCTTTTAGGAGTTTAAGAACCTCGAGGCAAACCACTTCTTTGAGGTTCGGGTTTAGTTTCCTCTGATGTTCCCTCGATGGTTTAAACTCTTCTACCATAGGTAGTCTGTGCATGCACAGAGCTGGATTTATTCCTGTTAGGTCAGTCATTTTATACTTGATAGCTTTCTTGTGTTTCCTTAGCTCATCAAGAAGTCTTTCTTCCTGATCATCTATTAAGGTAGAGTTGATTATGACTGGGCACAATTTTTCTTCGTCCAGGAAGACATGTTTGAGTCCTATTGGTAAGGCTTTCATTTCAAGGGCCTTGGGTACTTTTGTAGTTTCCAAAATGGTGATAGATTTCAATTCCTCGAAAGTGGTTGTTGGAGCTTCTTCAGCTTGGTCTAAATATCACAGACATTGCTGTACTAGATCACTGGCTGAAAATTCAACTTCTGGATTTGTCAAGACGTTCTCCAGATCATTAGATGGTTCGACTATTTCTTGTTGTAATTGAGACATTTTTTCTATTGCCTCGAGAAGAAAACGTTCTACCTGGATGCTGGGACCTTTTAGATTGTTGAGGATTCTGAATTGAATGGCTTCCTTTCCTAGTTTTAAGATAATTGTACCAGCTACAACGTCGATAAATACTCTGGCTGTGGCAAGGAAGGGTCTACCGAATATTATTGGATATCTTAGATCTTCCTTAATATCCATAATAACAAAGTTGCAAGGGACATAAGAGTCCTTTCCTATCTTGACTGGGATATCTTCAATGATCCCTAATGATGCAGTGATGGTAGAACCAGCCAGCTGTATTGTCATTGCAGTGGGTAACAATTTGGTAAAACCCAACCTTTTACACATTGTGAAGGGCATAATAGATATGCTAGCTCCCAGATTAGCTTATCCTTTTTTTCTAGAGGTGTTTTTGATAGAACATTGGATACCAAAGGAACCAAGATCCTTCTATTTTTTCGGCATTTTGTTAAGAATAATATCAGAAGTTGTCTGAGCTAGTTTAACAGTCTCTTGTTCTTCGGTCATACATTTCCTTGATAACTAGGTCTTCAGGTATTTGGCCCAAGCTGGTATTTCAGAGAGGGCATCAAGGAACAAGATATCAATATATAGTTTCTTCATTGCTTCCTTAAATTTTTGGAATCTAGTATCCAATTTAGTCCCTCTCAGCCTGTCTGGATATGGTATTCTGGGCTTATATGGCAAAAATTCAAGTTCTTTGAAATCTAGTTCCTTTTCCTTCCCCTTCTCGATTTCTACAATCTTTTCAGTTTCTGGATTCGTGCTTACATTTGGGGTGATTACAACTATATCGTGATCTTCCTGAATGATTTTTGTGGCTTTAGTGAGGACACGACTAGACCTTGTGGTAATGGATTTAAATTGTTCTTGTCTGGGTTGATCGTGTCTTGGGTTTATCTCTGGCTGACCCGCAAAGGTTCCTGCTGGAGGTTTTAATTGGGCCGCAATATGTGCTAACTATGCTTCGATGGATTTTTGTTGGGCTTGCTGGTTGGCTAGCATGGTTTGTTGTGATTGCAACATTTATCTTATCAATGACTATTCATCTGTTGGTGGAGGCGGATTATTCTTTTGTGGATTTTGTTGATACAGTTGTGGTTGCTGTTGTTGAGGTGCGGGTAATTGGGGTTGTTGAATTTGTGGTTGTTGCAGCTGAGGTTGCTGCAATTGTGGGTGCAATGGTGGATGAGTGTATTGGTAATATGCAGAAGGGTTTCTTGGTTGTGCGAATCCTTGCAATCCTCCTATGAAGTTTCCCTGGTTTCAATTATAGTTGTTCTGGAAACCTGGTGGCGATCTATTAAAAACTCCTCCTTGGGTCTGGTGCTGCGGGTTGGCAGTCCCCGCAGGGTTCCCATACTAAAACCCGAGATGGTTTCTTGGTTGATTCGGGTTATAATAAGCTTGTCTGAGTATAGAGTGGATGTAATTGATTTTCTCTGGTAACAGATCCTCAGGATGTTCGATGATCGGTTCATACTACGGTTGAGGTGTCTGCATGTCCATCATCACATTGTATAGGAGACCACATTATAATGTGGGATGATCGGATGCATGACATACCTCACAAGTTCCGGTAGCTACCTTGACCTGTTGGGGGCTCTTCTTTTCTCCGAGTGTCGTTTCAAGGATTTTTTGCTTGTGTGCTATAGTTTTTAGGACTCCAGCGATGGATTTCATTTCCATTGATTCTTTATCTTTACATACTTTTAGAATTCCCCCGGTGGATGACCTTCCACAATTGGATTGGTTCTTGGATCCAAGTGTAACAATCCTCCAGGCATCTTCATAGTTCTTTCGCATGAAATTCCCCCCAGATGAGGAATCCAAAAATTTCTTAATGTCATCACTTACTCCTCTATAGAATGTTTCTATCAGCTAATTTTGGGAGATTCCGTGATGCAGGCATTTCCTCAAAAGTTCCTTGAATCTTTCCCATGATTCTGCCAGTGATTCCCCTGGGAGTTGGGAAAAGTGGTTAATTTGTCCCCTAATCTCATAAGTCAATGAAGGTGGAAAAAACTTCTCTAGAAACTTTTCTTCCAAAGGAGCCCAGGTGGTGATTGGATCCCCATCTAGCGTGTTATACCAGCTCAATGCCCTTTCGGACAAGGTGAAGTGAAAAAGGTGTAGCAGGATTGCATCGAAAGGAACTCCAGCATGTGGTACTAGCCAACAAAGAGACTTGAATTGCTTAAGGTGATCCATGCAGTCATCCCCAACACTTCCAGAGAACGAAATGCCTTGCATGATCTGGATCCATTGTGTGCGGATCTCGAAGTTAGGAACATTAATGAGTGGGGGCCTAACTGGGTGATTATCTTCAAAGTTCTTAGGAATGACATAATCTCGAAGTTGTTTGTTTCTCAACACTATCTGAGCAGCAGCTGTGGCTGCTTCATTCTCAGCTTGAATGCGGGCCTGTTCTTCAGCTCGAACCTCAGCTTGAATCTGAGCACGTGTGTCAGCAATAAGTTGTGCTCTTTGAACTTCTTTGGCCGTGTTGACTCTTTCCATAACCAAGGCAGCTTGGTGCTGTTCGTCAACCATTTGTCTGGCTCATTGGTGGTTGAGTCGGATGCGTCGGTGGAAGATTCATTCTACCTCAGAGTCGTACTCTGGTTCAGGGGAGAATCTGATGTTATGCAAAGGTTGCATACACATTTTCTACCCGATTAGAAGAAGAAACACACTTTAGATAATGCGGAGAAATGATGAAATCCAGATGATATGAATTATAGTTAAAGAAAAGTGTAAAATCCTAATCAACTAGAAAGTTAACAAGTAAAATTAAAATGTTCTGTTGTCCCCAACAATGACACCAATTTTTGATGGAGCCTCCACTTACGTGGAGTTGCATGCACCACTAAAAATCCTACAGATAGTAAGTCTCTAAGTTTAGCCTTGCGTATGCCAAAATAAGATCTCCACCCACATATGCTAAGATACGTGGAAGCCTTATCATAGTACAGTTAAGGGTCAAATCCACGAGACAGCAGTCTTGTTTAGAGTTTAACAAGATGGAAACGTAATAATTCTACTTATCTACTCAAAAGTTGATATTTAGATAAAAGAGTTGGTTTGATGATTAAACTAATTTGTAGAGAAAGTACATAACAAGAAAGTAAACTTAAGGTTGTAAACGATAATTAGAAATCACTAGGATGTGATCGAGTTTCACCACCACTACGCATGGATCAAAACATACATCATAATAACATGGCTTGCAAAGAAAAGGTTCTAAATAGTTAGTATCTTTATAGACTTAGCTTCCTTTCAGATAACTAACTACGAGAAACGTGGAAGTGTTGCAATGCCAGCCATCCCCAAATGAATGGTCACTTACTTTGCATCACTGCCCTCGCAAAGTGTGTTCCTCGACCTGTCAAGGTTGTACTTTCATACGTCAACTGATTCCATTTCATAGTATGAAAGTACAACGATGGAGGTGAGTTTACCCCACTGCTCGAGAAACACTCCTAGATACCGAACCAAACGTACGGTGACTACATACATCTAGAACCAACAAGCAGTCGATATTTGAATCTAGAAGTACAAACATAGACAATTTGCACTAACAGATAATAGATAACACAAGTTGGTGATCAAGCAACTAGCATTCATTAAATGATTGATGTTCAACTGAAAAGATAGTATTTTTCTATTGCAAACCCATGAATTACAATGTATGAAATGAAAATATGGGTAGCGGGGATACTCCCCGCACCCTAGTGTATGGGACTACTCACTCATGGCAAGAACAAAGAAGGAGGCTGGAAGAGAGAAAGAAAGCATCATCTCCACGTAGGAGGGAGGAAGGTTGACCCCTTGGAGTAGAGAGCAACTATCTTCACACCACGTGGTTGACTTGATGAAGAATTCTTCACTTCCCACCTTCTATGTTGATGAGAGAGAAAGCAGCTTGAGGATGAAGTGTGGATCTTGGACCGGTAGCCTTAGGGTGGAGGATGGAGGATGAAATAGCTCTAGAACGGTCGGGGCAACCTTTTGGAGTCCAAGCATTCGATCCCCCAAATGAGGACCCTTGTGGTCCTATTTATAGGCTTGGATGGGGTGCTCACATTTTTGTTGTGAGTTTGCTCCAAACGGTTTGGAGCAAATGGTCTTGGAGACCGTTTGGTGACCAAACAGTCTTGGAGACCATTTGACATCCAAATGGTCTTGCTTTAAACTTTATACGATTTTGGCTTGATCGGTCTTGAGTCTCTGTCCAAACGGTCTTGAAGACCGTTTGATGGCCAAACAATCTTGGCTTTTGAATGGTTTCAGGGCCCAACCCATTTTGCTTTGATCGATCTTGATTGTTCACACGGTCTCGAGTCAACGGTCTCGAGTGATTGCATCCATATGGTTTTGAGTTATGTGGTTCCAATCGATCGTGGAAACCGTTTGGACTCTTTCGGTTCAGAGACCATTTGAGTCCTCACGGTTTGGAGACCGTTTGCGTTCATACGATCTTGGGACCGTTTGGCTTCATGCGGTCTCGAGATCGTTTGGCTTTCACATGGTCTCGGGACCATTTCACTTTTATTTGGTCTCAGGACCGGTTGGTCTTCATACGGTCTTGGGATCGTATGGCTTACTTTCGCTCTTGGGACCATTTGTCTTCCATTCAGTCTTGGGACCATTTGGCTTTCACACGGTCTCAGGACTGATTGGTCTTCATACGGTCTCAGGACCGGTTGGTCTTCATACGGTCTTGGGACCGTATGGCTTCCTTTCGGTCTTGGGACCGTTTGGAGTTTTTGTAAGTTTTTTTTGTGTGTTTTTTTGTAAGAAGAAAAGGAGAAAAGTTAGTCTAATGGTATATTCACAATAGAGTGGAAAATTAAAGATTCTATCTAATTTATCTAAGAAAGAGTATGGAAAACTGAGAAAAACTAGTAGGATAACATCTAAAAATGGGAGGTTATCAGCAACGCCCCAATTTTTTTTTATTTTGAGCACTTTGAGATGGCAGAGTGATAAAAAAATGTGTCTGAGACCAATTTCAACCCATTGATCGACATGCTAATCAACATTAATGTAACATCCCTGACCTGGGTTATGTGTTAACCCTAGATGATTTTCCTTACAAGGTTGAGTAGATGCTTAATCTAATCTTGTGAAAAGTAATTAGGACTCAAGAGGAACTTAGATTTCAATTTTAGTCCTTTTTGAATAACGTTGAAACATTATTTTACTTGTATTGGACTAAAGTGCAAATTACCCAAGTTGAGGGGTTAAATTGCAAATTGTACATGATAATATGTTCCTCATGTGTTGAAGCATCATGAGAATGAAAATGATGCAGAGGTAAGGCTTGTGGTAGCCTGAGAACCAAGAAAGAGCTGATAAAGCAATGTTTATGCATTAAAACCTAGTTTTGGTGTAATGTGCAATTTACCCAAAACCCAGGGTTCAATATGAAAATTACCAATTCAATAAGGTCCCTAATGTATCTTGTCATCATGTTGAGGCAAGAAAATGAGATGGGCGTCTCATTAGAATCATTTTGGAGGAGAGAGAATCTTGATATTAAAATAATCAAGATTTAAGCATAATTGGAACTTTACTTCCATTTAATGCAAAAATAAATAAAATAATTGAAGGGCCTTCAACCAAAAACGAGATGGTTGAATTTTTTTCAAGTGTGAACACATTTTTTCCTTTGCTAGGCCACGAAAATATCCAAGGGAAGTGGATAACTCACTCACATTATTATAAGAAAAAGAAATATCCACTCACTTATGGATATTAGTATTATATGATTTAAGGTGCTTGATTTGCTTTTCTCTAAATCATGGATAATTGAGAGGAATAAGAGGCAAACAAGATAACCTCGGATCCAAGGAGTTGAGGGGGAAGAGGCAGCTCCATTTTTGGGATTAAATGAAATTTTATAAGGCATTTTCTCTCATTGATTTTCTTATAAAAAGACCCTTTACAAGCCAAACCAAGGGCTTTTTCGTTTCCACTTCTTTTCCCTTGCTTAGAAAACGACCAAGGAGCTTTGGAGGATCAGGAGGACGACCCCCAACCTTTTGGTAAGCTTCTTGACCTCCTTTCACCTTGAATCCATGGTGAAAATTGAAAATCAATGTATGAATTCTTCATATCTCGATCCCCTCTTCAATTCTAACCATTCCTTTTCACTCAAAGCTTGAGGACGACCCTTGGAATAGTGAAAGGAGTTGCATACACCATTTTTGACGTGATCTTGAAGCTTTGGAGCTCAATTGGAGGTGGGTTTTATAACTTGAACCCTTGATATTGTTATTGCATTCAATTCCTTATCAATTGTTGATGCTTTCTTCATTTCCAAAATTTATCTTGGTTGATTTATGCAACCACCATGGAAATCACAGAAAACTTCGTGGGTTTGGAGCTTGATGATGATGAAATCATCATAAGCACACACCTCTTCAAATATCTAGGGCAAACGGTTTCAAAGGTTGGATCCAAACGGTTTCACCAAACCGTTTGGTGACCAAACCGTTTGCAAACCGTTTGGAGGTTTGGGTTCCAAACCATTTGGAATGGTTGACCATTTGAGATGGTTGACCATTTGAGGGAATATGCTGTTGTACTTGGATATTGATCCAATGGTTTCAATTGGTTTGATCTTGAAGGCTTCAATTGTGAATGATTCCTTAAATGCAAACCCTAATCGGCTAAGTGCTGAATTTCAATTGATTAAGTTGAGGTTTTGGGTTGATTGACCCAAACGGTTTCAAAACCATTTGGGAATCACCCAAACGGTCTCAAGACTGTTTAGAGGTCAACCAAGACTGTTTGGAGGTCTAGGGTTGAGTATGGTTTGGTATTTGAAGATCCGAACATACCAAATTGAAATGCAATTAATTGCTGATTTGATGATCAATCCAATGATCCAAACCCTAATTAGATGTGATGGAATTTGATGTAGGAATGGGAAAACGGTCTCAATACCATTTGGAGATCATCCAAATGACCTCAAGACCGTTTGGGGGTCATTCAAGACCGTTTGAGGTCAGGTCATATCATATAATGATGATGGTTCATTGATTTCAATTGAATTGATTCCTCAATGTCAACCATTGATGGTTCCTCAGTTTCAAAACTGATAACCTCCTATTTTAGTAGTTTATCTTAGTCTTTTTCTTTAGTTTTACATACTCTTTTTACGTTTATACGGTACATAAACCTAATTTTACCCCTTTTTGTAAATACATCATCAAACTAACTTTTTCCTTTTACACTTGCAGAAAAAGCACAAAAAAATCATAAAAGAATAAACCAACCTCAAGGCCGAGTGAAGCCAAACGGTCCCAAGACCGCATGGAGTTCAAACGGTCCCGAGACCGCATGAAGCCAAACGGTCCCAAGACCACATGGAGTTCAAACGGTCCCGAGACCGCATGAAGCCAAACGGTCCCAAGACCGCATGGAGTTCAAACGGTCCCGAGACCGCATGAAGCCAAACGGTCCCAAGACCGCATGGAGTTCAAACGGTCCCGAGACCGCATGAAGCCAAACGGTCCCAAGACCGCATGGAGTTCAAACGGTCCCGAGACCGCATGAAGCCAAACGGTCCCAAGACCGCATGGAGTTCAAACGGTCCCGAGACCGCATGAAGCCAAACGGTCCCAAGACCGCATGGAGTTCAAACGGTCCCGAGACCGCATGAAGCCAAACGGTCCCGAGACCGCATGAAGCCAAACGGTCCTGAGACCGCATGAAGCCAAACGGTCCCAAGACCGCATGGAGTTCAAACGGTCCCAAGACCGCATAAAGCCAAACGGTCCCAAGACCGCATGGAGTTCAAACGGTCCCAAGACCGTTTGACGCCAAACGATCTCAAGACCGTTTGACGCCAAACGGTCTCAAGACCGTTTGACGCCAAACGGTCTCAAGACCGTTTGAACCCAAACGATCTCCAGACCGTTTGACCTCACTCAAGGCCTATAAATAAGACCTCAAGGGCCATCCCTGACGGGAAGTCCAGACGTCCAGAGGCTGCCTCTCTAGTACCAGAACAACTCCATCCACCGCCCGAGGCTGCCGGTCTGAGACTCACGTTCCATTACAAAGCTACCTTCTCTCTCATCAACAAAGAAGGTGAAAGGAGAAGATTCGTCGTCAAGCAAGCCACGAAGGGTGGAGATCGTTGCTCTCTCCACCAAGGGTTCAACCTTCTCTCCTCAGTGGAGATGATGTTCTTTCTATCTCTTCTTGCCTCCTCCTTTGTTGCTCCCTCTATGAGGAGCGAGTAGTTCCATCCACTGGGGCGCGGGGACTAGCCCCGCTGCCCATGTCTTGTACTTTGTACTAAAAAGATGTTATCCTTTCGTTTTAATACTAAATCGTTCCATACATGCTTGAATGATGGCCACGTTCTTGTATGCATCTATTGTCTTTTGTTGTGGTTTGTCTACGACCGCTCTCGAGACTCGAATACCGATTTAGTGTTGGTTTCTGGTGTGTGTATCCACCACGCATCCGTTTCGGTGTCTAGGAGTGTATCTCAAAGAGTGGAGTAAACTCACTATCATCCGTTGCACTTCCATCTGTATGGAACTAACCTTGGTAAGTCGAGGAACACGCTTTGCGAGGGGAATGATGTAAAGCATGTGACCATTTGATCGGGAATGGCTGGCGTTGCAACATTCCCGCACTTCTCGTAGCTAGGTTATCCGAATAGGAGACTAGGCCTACAAAGATACTATTCGATTTGATAATTATCGCTAGCTTGTTAGTTTTAGATGCACGTTTCATGAGGTTGAGTAAGATTCTCTCTTTGGAAGACTACATATCTTCATTGACACGTAGAAATGTACCGAATGAGAGCTACTTAACCCTTGAAGGATGCGATGCATTGCTCTTGTCTTATAAGGCATCGGTCTTGTGGAACATCGAAGGATGCAATGCATCGCTCTTGTCTTACGAGGCATCGGTCTTGTGGAACATCCTTGGATGCAATGCATCGCTCTTGTCTTATAAGGCATCGGTCTTGTGGAACATCCATGCATCTAGCTTATAAGTCTGGCTTGCTTAGTACATATACAATGCATGTGTAGCGGTGGTGAATACCTGCTTAACCCCAGTGATTCATCATCATTTGTTAAATCTTAGTTTTACTTGATTTATATACTTTTCATGCTTTAGTCTAAAAACCAATCAAAATCCAACCTTTTGATATAAGTGCCAATTAGTAAAATAACTAAGTGAAGTGTTGTACGTTTTCCATCTTGTTGCTTGCAACAAGACCGTTGTCTTTTGGGTTCGATCCTAAATCTGTACTATGATAAGGCTTCCATACTCTTATGGGGTTGGAGTTGTTATCTAAGCACCAGTTCTAGGTAAACCTAGGGAAGACATCAATCCTCTCTAGGGTTTTTGGTGATAGAATTCTGGGACTCCCATTGGAAGACTGAAAATCTTTTTGTGTAAGTCCTAGCTCCATCAAAATATGGCGCCGTTGCCGGGGACAACGGAACGTTAGTATTTCACTTAGTTTATTTTTCTAGTTGGTTAGGATTTTTACACTTTCTTTTTGAATCATAACTCATCATCTTCTTGAAGCTTTCATATTGTCTCTATTATCTAAAGGTGTTCTCTTTTCTTTACTCAGGTAGAACCGGTATATGCAATCACCGCATAATCGAGGATTCTCCCCTGATCCGGAGTTCGACTCCGAGGTAGAGAGAAGTTTCCACCGCAGAATCCGTCTCAATCGCCAACGCGCTAGTCAAATGGCTGACGAACAGCATCAAGCCACTTTGGTGATGGAGAGAGTCAATGCTGCTATCGCCGCACAACGGGCACAACTCATTGCAGACACCCGTGCCCAAATACAAGCGGAGATACGAGCAGAAGAGCAAGCCCGCATAAGAGCAGAAACCGAGGCTGCTCAGCTCGAATTACGAAACAAGCAACTGAGGGACTATGCTGTCCCAAAGAATTACGAAGACAACCACCCGGTCCGGCCTCCGATCATCAACATCCCAAACTTTGAGATTTGGACCCAGTGGATCCAGATTATGCAAGGAATTTCCTTCTCAGGAGGTTCAGGAGACGATTGCATGGACCATTTGAAACGGTTTAAGGCATTATGTCGCCTGGTCCCGCAAGCTGGTATTGCTTTCGATGCAATAATGCTCCACCTGTTTCATTTCACCTTATCTGGAAGGGCCTTGAGTTGGTACAACTCATTGGACAGAGAACCCATCATAACCACTTGGGCCCCTCTAGAGGAAAAATTCTTGGAGAAGTTCTTTCCACCCTCGCTGACCTATGAAATTAGAGGGCAGATCAACCATTTCTCCCAGCTACCTGGAGAAACCCTCGCTGAGGCATGGGAAAGATTCAAGGAACTTCTACGCAAATGCCCTCATCATGGAATTTCACAGAATCAATTGATTGAAACTTTTTATCGGGGGGTAAGCGATGACATTAAACAGTTCCTAGATTCCTCATCTGGAGGAAATTTCATGAGGAAAAATTATGACGATGCCTAGAAAATCGTTACTTTAGGAGCTGAAAACCAGTCCAACTGGGGGCGGTCAGCCGGAAAAGGCGTCCTTAAAGTCTTTAAAGCTGAGGAATCTATGGAACTAAAGTCAATAGCCAAAGCTTTGAAGACAATCGCTCATAAACAGCAAACCCTTGAAACAACTCTAGGGGAAATTGATAAGAAGAAAACCCCACTGGTTCATCAAGTCAAAGCCGTCACAGGATCCTGTGAAGCTTGTCATGCTTCGGATCATCCGACTCTTTCCTGCGGAATACTCTATAATGTGATGATGGATCTGCATCCACCACCACAATCCTATGAGGCCATCACTAATCAGGCTGAAGATCAGATTCCAGAGCAAGTCAACTCCATCCATACTATTCCCGGACAAGTTTATTATAATCCCAGTCAACCAAGGAACCATCCTGGATTCTAGTATGGGAATCCCTCTGGAACTGCGAATCCGCAACATCAGACACAAGGGGGACTTGACAGTAGGCTGCCTCCTGGATTTCCAAACAATTTTAACCAAAATCAAGGGAACCCAAAGAACAATTTCCCTAGGGCTAACTACCCTAGAAATCAATCAGTCTACTATCAGTACACTCATCCCCGCTTCACCCGCAATTGCATATTCAACAGTCTCAACAACAAAACCCTCAGAAAAACGTCACTGCACAACCGGAAGATGAGCTATCTTTGATAAAACAAATGCTTCAGTCTCAGCAAACCATGCTAGCCAACCAACAAGCTCAACAGAAGGCAGTTGAAGCACAGCTTGCCCAGATTGCTGCACAATTGAAACCCCCAACAGGCACTTTTGATGGGCAGCCTGATCCAAACTCTAAATACGGGCAAAATAAACACGAACAGCTGAATGCCGTCACCACAAGGTCGGGACGCATTCTTCCTGAACCCATCAAGATCACTCTAGATGATGATGATGTGCCCACTTTTATGACGAAAGAGATCTCGCAACAAGAGATTGGGAAATCCCCCGAAGGCACAGAGGACAAAAACAAAGAGCATGTACCTGTAGAATCCGAGGTCCCGCGATTCAAACCAAGGATTCCGTATCCGGACAGACTGCAAGAAACAAAAATGGACGCCAGGTTTCAGAAATTCAAGGAAGCAATGAAGAAACTTTATATTGACATCCCACTCCTTGACGCTCTATCCGAAGTACCAGCATGGGCAAGATATCTCAAAACTTTTCTATCACGTAAGTATATCACCAAAGAGCAGGAAACCGTCAAGCTCGCTCAAACCACTTCTGACATCATCTTGAACAAACTACCCAAAAAGAAGAAGGACCCAGGTTCCTTCGGAATCCAATGTTGCATTGGAAATGCATCCACAAAGAAAGGATTGGCTGACCTCGGGGCTAGTATATCCATTATGCCCTACTCAATGTGCCAACGCCTTGGTTTCACTGACCTGCTGCCTACAGCAATGACTATTCAACTAGCCGACTCCACCATAACCGCACCGTTGGGAATCATCGAAGATATCCCAGTAAGGATAGGGAAGGATGCCTACGTTCCATGTGATTTTGTCATCATGGATATTAAAGAAGACTTAAGGTATCCGATCATTTTCGGTAGGCCTTTCCTAGCTACAGCCAGAGCGCTAATCAATGTCGAAGCCGGAACCATCATTCTTAGGCTCGGGAAAGAAGCAATTCAATTCCGCGTCCTTGATAGCATGAAAGTCCCAGCATCCAAGAAGAAGTCTTTCTTTTAGACGCAATTCAACAAATGTCGCAATTAGAAATCTCCGAGCCAATTGACGAACTTGAGAATGCTCTTATCAATCCAGAAGTTGAATTCTCTGCAAATGAACTAGTCCAGCAATGCATCCAATACCTAGAAAAGATAGAAGAAGCACCAAAGGCTACTTTTGAAGAGCTTAAAGCCATCACTACCATTGAAGCAGCAGAACCATCAAAAACCCCTGAATTGAAGACTTTACCTACAGGGCTTAAATATGTTTTCCTGGATAAGGAAGAGCTATGCCCAGTTATTATCAGCTCCACCCTTACCGAAGACCAAGAAGTCAAACTTCTGGACAAACTAAGGAGGCACAAAAAGATCATTGGTTATAAAATAACCGACCTCACAGGCATAAACCCGGCTCTGTGTATGCATAAGCTTCCTACGGTTGAAGAATTTAAACCCACTCGTGAACATCAAAGAAAACTGAACCCAAATTTGAAAGAGGTAGTCCGTTTGGAAGTCCTCAAACTACTCAAAGCTGGCATGATCTATCCTATCTCTGACTCTCAGTGGGTTAGTCCAGTTCAAGTTGTCCCAAAGAAAGGGGGCACTACTGTAGTGATCAATGATAAAAATGAGCTCGTACCTACTAGGACTGTAACGGGGTGGCGAATGTGCATCGATTATAGGAAGTTGAATAAATCTACAAGAAAAGACCACTACCCTCTACCCTTCCTTGACGAAGTCCTAGAGCGCTTGGCCCACCAAAAGTATTTCTGTTATCTCGATGGTTACTCCGGGTTCTACCAAATACCCATACATCCAGAGGACCAAGAAAAAACCACCTTCACTTGTCCCTTTGGGACATATGCTTTCAGAAGAATGTCGTTCGGGCTATGTAACACTCCTGCTACTTTCCAACGCTGCATGTCTGCCATCTTCGCCGGATTAACCGAATCTGTTATGGAAGTCTTTATGGATGATTTCTCTGTCTATGGACATTCTTTTGATAACTGCCTAAATAATCTTGAACGAGTCCTGCAACGTTGCAAGGAAACGAACCTTATCCTAAATTGGGAAAAATGTCGTTTCATGGTAACAGAAGGTATCGTCCTCGGACATAGAGTAAGTGATAGGGGAATTGAGGTCGAGAAAGCAAAGATTGATGTTATCTCAAAGTTGTCACCTCCGAAGGACATAAGGGGCGTTCGAGCTTTCCTAGGTCATGCAGGGTTCTACAGAAGGTTCATCAAAGATTTCTCGAAAATAGCTAAACCCATGACCCAACTCCTGACAAAAGATGCCGAGTTCGTTTTCGACCAAGAATGCATGCGAAGTTTCTCTACCCTTAAAGAAGCATTAATTTCCGCACCTATTCTAAGGGCTCCAGACTGGTCGCAACCATTCGAAATCATGTGCGACGCAAGTGATTATGCCATAGGAGCCATTTTAGGACAACGGATCGATAAGAAACCCTATGTCATCTACTATGCATAAAAAACGCTTGACGAAGCACAGAAAAACTACACGACCACGGAAAAAGAGTTTTTGGCTATCATCTACGCCTTCGAAAAATTCCGCTCTTACCTGATCGGCTCTAAAGTCATCGTCTACACTGACCATTCTGCTATCAGACATCTGATCCAGAAACAGGACGCCAAACCCAGGCTCATCCGCTGGGTATTAATGCTTCAAGAATTCGACCTAGAAATCAAAGATAAAAGTGGCGTAGAGAACGTTGTAGCCGATCACCTCAGCAGAATCGAGGTTGAAGAAAAAGATAAAATCCCTATTAGGGATTCTCTTCCTGATGATCAGCTTCTGAAGGCCACTCATAGTTTTCCTTGGTTTGCTGATATCGTCAATTATCTAGCCACAGGGATCATCCACCCGTCTGCTTCATATCAGGATAAAAGGAAATTCCTTCATGATATAAAACGTTATCATTGGGACGAACCCTACTTATTTTACCTCTGTGCCGACGGACTTTTTCGCCGGTGCCTTCCAGAAGAAGAAATAACCTCGGTTTTGGAACACTGTCACTCCGGACCCACGGGGGGGCACATGGGCGCCAAGAAAACTGCCATAAAAGTTCTACAATCTGGTTTCTTTTGGCCCACCATATCAAAAGACTCACATGATTTTGTCAAAGCCTGTGATAAATGCCAATTTTCGGGCAACATATCAAAAAGGGACGAAATGCCTCTTACCATGTGGCAGGAAATTGAACTGTTTGATGTATGGGGGGTAGACTACATGGGACCTTTCCCTTCATCATATGGCTTCTCTTACATTTTGGTCGCAGTGGATTACGTCTCAAAGTGGGTCGAAGCTATACCCATCGTATCCAATGACTCCAAACCTGTTGTCAAATTGTTCAAAGACACTATTTTTCCGAGATTTGGAGTTCCAAGAACGGTCATATCTGATGGCGGGACCCATTTCCTGGAACGAAGTTTCGAAGCGTTACTGAGAAAATACGGAGTCCATCACAAAGTTGCCACACCTTACCACCCACAAACTAGTGGCCAGGTAGAAGTATCCAATAGACAGATAAAAGCGATTCTTGAAAAAACAGTGAATAAACACCGCACTGATTGGTCCACCAAACTTCCTGACGCCCTCTGGGCATACCGTACTGCTTACAAAACACCAATTGGAACAACTCCGTTTCGTTTGGTGTACGGCAAATCATGTCATCTTCCAGTAGAACTGGAACATAAAGCCTGGTGGGCCATCAAGCAACTAAACTTCGACCTTAAAAGCGCAGGGGAGAACAAACAACTCCAGCTACATGAGCTAGAAGAACTCCGAATGACAGCATATCACAGTGCCAGAATCTATAAAGAGCAAACAAAAATGTGGCACGATGGACATCTTAAGAGAAAAGATATCGCCGTTGGCGACAAAGTGCTCTTATTCAACTCCAAGCTCAGATTATTCCCCGGAAAGCTCCGAACAAAATGGTCCGGACCCTTCACCATAAAACATATCTACCCAACTGGAGCCGCCATTATCATCGACAACAACGGAGGAGAACGAACGGTTAACGGGCACCGTTTAAAAAGATACTACACTCAGGAAGACAAAACACATCAACAAACCCTCGATATCAGAGATGCTACGCCCACAGCATAACAACCTTACAGTTTCGTCGAGCCAGTGACGTAAAACCAAGGCGCTTCTTGGGAGGCAACCCAAGACCTCAGTATCACCTTCTCTAATTTCTAGTCTTTTTTTTTTCTAAAAAAAAAAAAATCTACATAATCAAAACTACAAAAACAATACATAAAACAAACAACATAAAAATTCATAAATCAAAATACAAAAAATTATACAAACCCTTTGTGCCCCTCCAAATGGTCTCCAAACCGTTTGGAGCCAAACGGTCTTGAAACCGTTTGGACTCCAAACGGTCTTCAAACCGTTTGGGACCAAACGGTCCTGAAACCGTTTGGGACCAAACGGTCCTGAAACCGTTTGGGACCAACCGGTCCTCAAACCGTTTGGGACCAAACGGTCTTGAAACCGTTTGGGACCAACCGGTCCTCAAACCGTTTGGGACCAAACGGTCTTGAAACCGTTTGAGACCAAACGGTGAAACCGTTTGAGACCAAACGGTCTTGAAACCATTTGAGACCAAACGGTCTTGAAACTGTTTGAGACCAAACGTCCTGAAACCGTTTGAGACCAAACGTCCTGAAACCGTTTGAGACCAAACGGTCCTGAAACCGTTTGAGACCAAACGGTCCTGAAACCGTTTGGGACCAAAACGGTCCTGAAACCGTTTGGGACCAAAACGGTCCTGAAACCGTTTGGGACCAAAACGGTCTTGAAACCGCTTGGGACCAAGCGGTCTTCAAACCATTTGGAATACAAAAGGTCACCCACCTATCACTATAAATATCGACCCTACCCCTCCGTCTTTCTCTCTTCGAACCTTCGATTTCTCCAGAATTTTCGTGCGAAGAGCTTCCCTTTTTTGCTCCTGTTGCATCCGCGCAAAATCACCCTTCCGTCCACCTTCCGCACGGTAGTCCGGCGACTCCACGCTGCTCAATCCATCGCCAGTCGCTGCTTACGTTGCCATCGCCGTCGTTATCGACCGAGTTCACCGACTCTTCTATCGCCTTCATCGCCGCGCCGTTCTGTCGTCACCATCATGGCGCCAGTTGCCGTTTCCTTTACCATCGCATGACGTCTCTCTCTTTGCCATCGTCGTCGCTATCAAAAGACTTCACCGACTCTTCCACCGCTTTCATCGCCGTCGCCGTTCTCTCATCGTTTTCGTCTTTGTCGAAGGCGCCGGCGCGTTCTTCACCTTCGCGCCGTTCCACCTTCTCCCGCGCCGGCGACCTGCGACTCTTCGCTTTCCAAACGGTCTTGAAACCGTTTGGGGCCAAACGGTCCTCAAACCGTTTGGGGCCAAACGGTCTTGAAACCGTTTGAGGCCAAACGGTCCTCAAAACCGTTTGGAACCAAACGATCCTGAAACCGTTTGGGACCAAACGGTCTTGAAACCGTTTGGAACCAAACGGTCCTCAAACCGTTTGGGACCAAACGGTCTTGAAACCGTTTGGGACCAAACGGTCTTGAAACCGTTTGGTTTTCGTTTCCCTTTTGCTTTCACAAAATATAAAAGATATAACTACAAATCAAATTTAAACTGTCTCAAATCTCCTCTAAATTACGAAACTCATACTGTTTTCAGAAGTGGCGTCAAACAAGGCTTCCGGATCCGGATGACGTCCTGTGTAAAATAACCCGCCTCACCAAATGCCTGGGTGAGGCTCCTGAAGAAGACGTCGAGCACATCTTTTCGAACGATGATGAAGCTGAACAACATTTGGGGAATTGGTCGAGCATTGCTTAGTTATTCAGCAAAGCAGTTTCCCGTAAAACTTTTTCACTATCAGGATGGGAACCGTAGGATATCCAAAATGGGTGTTGGATTGGTATGACTTTCAGATAGAAAATGATCTGAGGATTGGAGATGTATTTGTATTTGAGCTACTTCTGAAGGACAAAGATATCGTGAACTTTTGTGTAACCAAGCAGCACATATCAAGCAGCACTTGCAACAAAGACCATCCTCCAGTTAGTGGCAACATGGAAGATGGAATCAATATTGAGAATAGCAGCTACCTGACTTAATCCATGGATGATGAAGTAGGACATCCCAAGGAAACTGATGTCGCAGGCAGCGGCTACCACAGTAACTTGAAGTATAATCAAGCAAAGGATCTGCTAGACAATATCAAGACAAAATTGCAAAAGAGTGCACTGCGAAATTAATGGAGCTCCTGAATCAGCACTCCAAGGCATACAGCAAAGAGCACTCCAATCGCCCAGCCTTCTGCCACAAATGCCCCCATCTTTACGAGGGCAATTCGCATCCACTCTACTCCGATCTCCAGGGGCTACCGAAAATCTGCCTTAACTCGCAGCCCTTGTTCTAATGACTTCTCAACCTATCACTTTGCCACTCTGGGGACAGTGTGTGTGATAAGTTAGGGGGGATTCATTAGACAAGGGCTAGGTATCAACTTCTATACTCCCTTTTCCTTTTTACAATTCCCTAACCATATTAGTCACCTCAACTAACTCTAGAATCATATTAGTCTTACAAATAACAGCACTCAGACATCAAATGGCGATTTATCAATTCCCACCTACTATGGATCCCATATTTTTGCTTCAATTCTTTATCTGACTCTCCACAGGTCAAAATCAGGGCAGAAATAAGCCGAGATCTCGAGGATGAGAGGGAAATTAGGCAACTTCCGAATCAAAAAGTTCTGCAAGTGGACCACAAACCAAATAAGTGCATGCTGAAAAACTTTAAGAACAGCTTTCCTCTCTTCAAAATAAAAGAGGCTTGGCCGCCCAAAATAAATCCTCATTCCAAAACCCAAGCCTGTGAGTTTTTGAATAAAAGCCAGAGAGACGAATAAAATCATGAGAGTTGTGCCACGCATAAGGACCTATATGAAGAACTGATAAAGGGCTCACCCGGCCGGCACATTCCGCTGCCCTCACAAAGGCAGATGTGTCGCGTCCGGTAGTGAAACCCTAAAAGTTCCAAGTATATGAAAAGGCTCATAAAGGACTTGCCCGACCGGTACATTCAGCTGCCCTCATAAAGGCAGATGTGTCGTGCCCGGTAGTGAGATCCTAAAAAGCATAGACAAGCCCCTCCCCCACTCGAAGGGGAGCTACACTTCAAAGCCTTTAGCCAACCCTCGTACCCTCTCTAGCTTCCAATAGGTTTCCAGAGAGGTATAAAGTTGATTAGAGTCAACGGCATGCACAAAATAAATGTGGTCCCAAGGCAAATTTTGAGATACGGAAAAACCCTGGGATCCAAGCAACTCTCGAAATCCAAAAGAATCAAGGCATGCAATAAGCCTCGATATGACCCCTGGGGAACTCAGGTCAAGAATTGAAGCAAGAGTATGGAGACCCTAATTAAAATCGCCTCGCCATTTCATGTCTCAGCTCTGTCTAACTTGAGGACAAGCTAGACTCTAAGTTAGGGGGGTGATAACCTCCTATTTTAGTAGTTTATCTTAGTCTTTTTCTTTAGTTTTCCATACTCTTTTTATGTTTATACGGTACATAAACCTAATTCTACCCCTTTTTGTAAATACATCATCAAACTAACTTTTTCCTTTTACACTTGCAGAAAAAGCACAAAAAAATCATAAAAGAATAAACCAACCTCAAGGCCGAGTGAAGCCAAACGGTCCCAAGACCGCATGGAGTTCAAACGGTCCCGAGACCGCATGAAGCCAAACGGTCCCAAGACCGCATGGAGTTCAAACGGTCCCGAGACCGCATGAAGCCAAACGGTCCCAAGACCGCATGGAGTTCAAACGGTCCCGAGACCGCATGAAGCCAAACGGTCCCAAGACCGCATGGAGTTCAAACGGTCCCGAGACCGCATGAAGCCAAACGGTCCCAAGACCGCATGGAGTTCAAACGGTCCCGAGACCGCATGAAGCCAAACGGTCCCAAGACCGCATGGAGTTCAAACGGTCACGAGACCGCATGAAGCCAAACGGTCCCGAGACCGCATGAAGCCAAACGGTCCCGAGACCACATGAAGCCAAACGGTCCCAAGACCGCATGGAGTTCAAACGGTCCCAAGACCGCATAAAGCCAAACAGTCCCAAGACCGCATGGAGTTCAAACGGTCCCAAGACCATTTGACGCCAAATGATCTCAAGACCGTTTGATGCCAAACGGTCTCAAGACCGTTTGAACCCAAACGATCTCCAGACCGTTTGACCTCACTCAAGGCCTATAAATAAGACCTCAAGGGCCATCCCTGACGGGAAGTCCAGACGTCCAGAGGCTGCCTCTCTAGTACCAGAACAACTCCATCCACCGCCCGAGGCTGCCGGTCTGAGACTCACGTTCCATTACAAAGCTACCTTCTCTCTCATCAACAAAGAAGGTGAAAGGAGAAGATCCGTCGTCAAGCAAGCCACGAAGGGTGGAGATCGTTGCTCTCTCCACCAAGGGTTCAACCTTCTCTCCTCAGTGGATATGATTTTCTTTCTATCTCTTCTTGCCTCCTCCTTTGTTGCTCCCTCTATGAGGAGCGAGTAGTTCCATCCACTGGGGCGCGGGGACTAGCCCCGCTGCCCATGTTTTGTACTTTGTACTAAAAAGATGTTATCCTTTCGTTTTAATACTAAATCGTTCCATACATGCTTGAATGATGGCCACATTCTTGTATGCATCTATTGTCTTTTGTTGTGGTTTGTCTACGACCGCTCTCGAGACTCGAATACCGATTTAGTGTTGGTTTCTGGTGTGTGTATCCACCACGCATCCGTTTCGGTGTCTAGGAGTGTATCTCAAAGAGTGGAGTAAACTCACTATCATCCGTTGCACTTCCATCTGTATGGAAGTAACCTTGGTAAGTCGAGGAACACGCTTTGCGAGGGGAATGATGTAAAGCATGTGACCATTTGATCGGGAATGGATGGCGTTGCAACATTCCTGCACTTCTCGTAGCTAGGTTATCCGAATAGGAGACTAGGCCTACAAAGATACTATTCGATTTGATAATTATCGCTAGCTTGTTAGTTTTAGATGCACGTTTCATGAGGTTGAGTAAGATTCTCTCTTTGGAAGACTACATATCTTCATTGACACGTAGAAATGTACCGAATGAGAGCTACTTAACCCTTGAAGGATGCGATGCATTGCTCTTGTCTTATAAGGCATCGGTCTTGTGGAACATCGAAGGATGCAATGCATCGCTCTTGTCTTACGAGGCATCGGTCTTGTGGAACATCCTTGGATGCAATGCATCACTCTTGTCTTATAAGGCATCGGTCTTGTGGAACATCCATGCATCTAGCTTATAAGTCTGGCTTGCTTAGTACATATACAATGCATGTGTAGCGGTGGTGAATACCTGCTTAACCCCAGTGATTCATCATCATTTGTTAAATCTTAGTTTTACTTTCTTTATTTACTTTTCATGCTTTAGTATAAAAACCAATCAAAATCCAACCTTTTGATATAAGTGCCAATTAGTAAAATAACTAAGTGAAGTGTTGTACGTTTTCCATCTTGTTGCTTGCAACAAGACCGTTGTCTTTTGGGTTCGATCCTAAATCTGTACTATGATAAGGCTTCCATACTCTTATGGGGTTGGAGTTGTTATCTAAGCACCAGTTCTAGGTAAACCTAGGGAAGACATCAATCCTCTCTAGGGTTTTTGGTGATAGAATTCTGGGACTCCCATTGGAAGACTGAAAATCTTTTTGTGTAAGTCCTAGCTCCATCAAAAACCCTAAGTGATGGTTTCTTGATTATCAACCCTAGTTCAATTGGGTTCAAAACCCTAAATTGATGGTCTAATTGAATGGTGATTCAGTGGTTCAATTGATGAATACTTTAGTGGTCAAATTGATAGTTGGTTCATGGATTGGAACCTTGAATCGATTAAGTGTTGAAGACCCTTTTTGGTCCATTCAGTTTTGAGAGGGTTTGGACCAAACAGTCTCAAGAATGTTTGGGACCAAACGGTCTCAAGACCGTTTGGAGCCTCAAGTTCATTCAGTTTCAAGATGTGTTGTCTAAACGGTTTCAAGAACTAACTTTGGGAAACGGTTTCAAACCGTTTGAACTTAACTGGTCAAGACCGTTTGAGGTCTAAGTGACCAAGATCGTTTGAGGTCTAAGTGACTAAGACCTTTTGAGGTTCAAATTGGTTAAACCATTTGGTCACCTAATATGCTCAAACATCAATTAGTTATTTGATTATTAATGATGTAGATCAATGGTGATTATGAAGGTTAACCCTAACTAGGTGTACTTAATTAAAGGGCTGACCTAGATCAATCTTGGAGTAGCTAACATCCTAAAGAGTATGAGAGAGAGAGAAAGAATGAGAGAGATGATTGCTTATATAATAATCCCTAATTCTCTCATTATGAATAAATGTGTAATCAGGATTTGATCCATAATAATAATATCATGAAATCCTCATTGAAAAGATTGATGTACCTTGACCCTAATCTAGGGCAAGGCTATGTGAAACCCTAATCTAGGGATAAGCTCAGTGAAACCATAATCTAGGGTTATGATGTAACCCTAATTTAGTATAACAATGTAAGAAGCCCTAATTTAATGGAAATTGTACATCCTAACCCTAATTTGGGTATGAGGTAAGAGAAACCCTACTTGGATGTGAATGGTAAACCTTAATCCCTAAAATGGAGTAAAGGTGTATGAAACCCTAATATAGGATATTGCTACTAATTCTATGTGAAGTCCTATCACTGGGTGATGTGTTGTGAAATCCTAATTTCACATAATACTAGGTGAAACCCTAATATAGAAGGATGATATGTGAAACCATAATGAAGAGTAATACTAGGTGAAACCCTGATATAGAAGGATGTTATGTGAAACCCTAATAAAGAGTGATACTAGGTGAAACCCTGATATAGAAGGATGTTATGTGAAACCCTAATAAAGAGTGATACTAGGTGAAACCCTGATATAGAAGGATGTTATGTGAAACCCTAATGAAGAGTGATACTAGGTGATATCCATATTTATGTGAGATACTATGTGAACCTCAAATTATAATTGTGGAGATCCTATTCCTATTAATGGAATAGTGATTAATGTATTGACAAATGTAACACCTAGAGGGGTTGACAATGGATATCCTTACATTAATAGTTCCTGACTCAAGGGTGAGTCCATATCATTGGCAATAGTTGTATATTCTAAATAGATGAATTATGACCATTACATTACATGATGAATGTGATGAACTGGTGCATAAAGTATTAGGATGGGGAATACCCTAATACATGTTAAGTGGATGAACTCAAGTAAGATGAAGGTGTTGAGGGAAGTGATACATCAAGATATGATAGATATCACATCCAACACCCCAAATTTTGATCTACCTTGATGTGTTATAAGTCCATTATAATTGGAATGGGTGACACTTGAGATTATCATGTAAATTGTTACATTAATATGTAATGCACCTTGGTGAATGTAGGCTAACATGCCTTATGAAAAGGTTAATCCAAACCAATAACTATGATGCAATCATATTTTAGTAAAGTTGAGAGAGAAACTCATACTTTGTGTTGATACTTCATTCAATGATGAATGATGAGAATAAACAAGTATGATTGAATACTTATGTTATCAATATTGGCTCTTATATGAGTAAAGCAATGGTATAGGGCTGGATCATTAATAATATGATCCTAAGAACTTAAGTGGTTATTTATGGAAAACCCTAATGGAGGGTGCTGATATGAAAAAGGAAACCATGAACCCTAAAGAGGGAATAGTGGTATTACTTAGTGTAGTATGGTTCTGATATGAAAGCATTATAATTGTTATCATGAATATTAATCATGCAGGAATGATGAGATGAGGAGTATATACATGTATGGGCTATGATGCTTTATGTATTGAGAATGTTTTATAGGCTTTATGAGCCTTCATATGCTTTGTGTAGTAAGAATCATTGTGCTTTGTGTACTTTGTGCAATACTTTGTGTAGAAAGAATCATAGTCCTTGGTCAGATGACCTGAAGGTATTAAGTTACCTAATAAGTGGTAATAAGTATCCTATGATGAGATATGGGTTCAAATACCCAGATGCTATAATCATGATGATGAACTTGTTAAGAAGTGGAAATGTACTTGATGAGTTGAGGGATTAAGATCCCAATACTTTATGAAAAGAGTATGGCTATAGGCCATGACCCCACAAGACAATGCCAGGCATTAGATATATGATCTAAGCCTGAAGAGAGTTAATGTTGTGGTAATGATTCTATAGTGAATAAATGTTATACATGTTCTTCATATTCCTTAATGGATAAATAACATGTTGCTCTTTCAAGTTATAGCTGCAATGTTTTAGATAAGAATGATATTCTAATATATTAGACATTGAATTAACTGTTGTCAAATGAATATGATTCCTCTGTTCATATTTATCTTCTTTAGCTGCAATAATAATATTTCTGGTGGAGAGTTATATCTCTCGCTGGGACAATTTACAATTGTCTCACCCCCGTGGGAACCACATTTTTAGGTGGACGCGGTCGAGGAGGCAGGAATTCTTCAGTAGGAGAAGGACAGTAGCAGCAGTAGCAGGGACAACAGTGAAGTCTCAGGTGGAGACACTGGCTGTTATGCCATGTATAGATGTATATAGAGTCCTATGTATCGTCTCTATACTCTCAGGTCCTCGGAATAGTAGTTAGTGTTTTCGAGATTTTGGCTCAGTGCCTCGAGAATTTACACAGCTTGTGTTTAGTTTAACAAGAGCAGTTGATGCTTGTAATTTTTAGAAAGAGATGATGTAGGTCATGTACCTTTAAACCAGAATGTAAATGTGTTACTTTTGTTCTATGTGAGAAAGTTTTTATTTGATGGATCTCTTGGTAAAAAGGTTTTAATTTTTAGTGATTTTCAGTAATCCGCTGCTTAGTGAATGCTTCCGCATTAGTTAATTATGTTTTTGTGAGTTGTATGCCACAATTAAAATAAATAAAGCAATCAAGACATACAAGAGGTCAAAACCTCTATCGACCTCCCTACTCGACGCACTGAATGTTCGACAACCGTGTCGACCTCCCTAGTCGACATCCAAGATGAACGGCAATCAGACTCACCGATAACTGAGGTTGACACCTCTACCGACCCCCCTGCTTGACATCATCATCGATTTCTTCAGTCGAAAAGAAATCAAGTCATCGAAATAACATTGTCAATGCTTTTGTTGACAACCACAACTTCAACCGACAGACTTGTCGACCCACAAGGTCAATAGTCCCATCGACCTCCAAGTAGATGACCATAAGTCCAAAATCCATTGACACTCCAGGTCGATATACATTTCAACTGACATCAATAGTTGACACCAATGCAAAGAGATCGACATCCGCAACCCTATAAATAGGCCCCCAACGTAGCCGTACAACTCATCTAAGATATTCTAGAGATAAAAATACCAAAATGATGCCACTAAGATTAGATCAAGGATGAGACCTGTCGACATAGATAGTTCTATCGACCTAGATGGACGACGCCTATCAACCTCAAGAACAAAGCAACATATCTCCTTCATCTGCAACTCCAAAGTCATCGATCTCCTTCTTAGGCGACAGATCTCTTCCCTGAGCTGCTGTTCCTCCACCTACTTCTGCTGCAAGTCAAGGTAAGTTCCTAGAAGGAGAAAGAAGGAAGGAAGATCATCTTCTCACACCACATCGATCCACTTTTACCACAACCATGACCATGCTTGTGTCCTCTTATTCTTCTTGTGATATTTATCTCGCCATGTCGAGGGAGTAGTCTTTTTATTAGAGTTTGGGGACTAGCCTCACTACCCATTTCTGGAAATTTCATTCATATTCCAATTTTCGTATGAACTCATATAATTCATAGCTAATCATTTATTGCATGTTTTCTGGATTCACCCACTTTACATGATTTATTATAATCTATTATTGCTAAAATTTCAACGTTCAAGATTTGAATACATATTAGTCTTGGTTGACACCCTGATGAGAACATTCGATGGAAATTCTCTAAAGTAGTGGATACATGATCCGTAAGTAATGAGACATCGAGCTTATAGGGATATACACTCATGCAAGTTTCTGATGTCGGAAGGGGAAACTTACATAACTCCAATTATATCTTCATACATGTTTGGATTTGAATGATTGTGTAGATTTGAGTAGTGGCGGTGAAACCCAGTTCCACCCTAGTCTTTCCATCAATTGATAACTAGAACCTTAATATAGCTCTTTTTATTCTTGCTACCTTAGATTAATCAAAACAATCTCAACTTTCATGATAAATACTAGTTCTTGCTAAGTTACTTTGATTAGATAGTTCTTAAAAATGTTGTCCCTTAGGATTTGATACTCAACTATACTGTGATAAGATCTATCTTCTTGCAGGTGGCATTATTGCACTTTGGTTTTGGTAGACTCTACAAATTGTATTCCTAGTGAACTTGCAGTGTGATAATATTCCACGTCACCTATCATGACCCGTGGATTGACCACTCCCTATGGATGACTCATAGCATAGAATCGAGTCACCACATGTTGTTTTCCACATCCTCTACTAGCTGGTCCAGATGATCCCACCTATGATGCCTGACCGCTTCCTCTACCACCACCACTGTTGTACTATTATTACGACAACCCACACTGACTCTGCCTTGACTACTGTCTCACTTCCTCATCCTTCATAGGGCAAAACCACTTTGTATGCCTGATGTGTCCACACCAAATTTTTTTTTATCCTTACACCATGTCCTAGACGACCTTGTCACTGACACCAAGGATGCACAATGTGCTCCTATACGTGAAAAACTACAAACTCTACAGTTACTCGAGGACCACTGGTTTGGTACTCCTAATCGTGGCTTAGAAAAGGTTGATCGATGTTGTGACTGCGAAGAAGAAAACCTTGGCTTCTTGAAGCCACTAGATGACAGTCTTTGGAACTAAGATGGACTCTTCTTAGTGTTGGATTCATGCTTCTTGAGAGAAAACCTCTCAATCCTCCTTACCAACTCTAAAAAGGTAGAGAACCTCTCTCTATTCTCCAAAGCTGAGGCTGTGGTAGACAACTCTGAGCTCAAACTCTTCTCAAACCTACATATCATCTCCTTCTTTGTTACTTCCATATGATGATAGAACATCAAAAGCTCCATAAACTTGGACTCATACTCGTTCGAAGAAGAAAACCTTGGCTTCTTGAAGCCACTAGATGACAGTCTTTGGAACTAAGATGGACTCTTCTTAGTGTTGGATTCATGCTTCTTGAGAGAAAACCTCTCAATCCTCCTTACCAACTCTAAAAAGGTAGAGAACCTCTCTCTATTCTCCAAAGCTGAGGCTGTGGTAGACAACTCTGAGCTCAAACTCTTCTCAAACCTACATATCATCTCCTTCTTTGTTACTTCCATATGATGATAGAACATCAAAAGCTCCATAAACTTGGACTCATACTCGTTGATGGACATCAAAACCTGACATATATTCTCAAATTGAGCTATCTTGCCATCTAGGTACGTCTTTAGAAATTAACGGCTCACAAACTCTCGTCGAAACTCTTTCCAACCTATCACAACTCGTGACAAGCTAAATTTTTGCACTCCTCTCATGTTATTTTTCTCTCTCAATAGTGACTCATATTACTCAATTGGATCTTAAGTCAATATTTCTTGTGTTGTAATGCTCCAACCTAATCACATAAATGAACGCTTTTGCCCTCCAAAGTAATCCATATTATAATATTTTTTATTATGAATATACCAATGCAAAAATCACGCCAGTCTAACCTATAAGCCTCAAGTTTTGACATTATGTAAATTGGTATATTGAATCCCTTTTTGCTTTGTTTTCTCTACCTTGTACTGGCCTTCATGGGCCTAAATGCCAATCACATCCCAACTGCTTTCCCCTCTTCCCCTTCCGTGTTGGGAAGGAAGCCTATGGCTAAAGGGTCATCTCCCTCGTCCAACCAGATCTGGAAATGCTTGATCCAACCCCACAATGACTTGAAGAGATTAATATACCAATAGTATGGCCAATAGGAGGATAAAGTGTACCTTGATTAGAGCACAAGATTAAGATACTTGATTAAGATAACCACACATATAGCAAGCTTGATTAGATCTTGGATATTAATTTACACAAGTGATCCTGATTATTATCAACAAGATTTGGTCCCATTACTCATAATCATGGTGGTTGGATGTGTGACCTAGATCTAGGTATCATATCTTCAACATAGGTTTCAGAAACTCAACTAGTCATGCAAGTTCATTATCAAGTTTAATTATACATCATTAATTCATCTAGAACTTAGGGTGACACATCACAACTAAGATTAACTATAAAAATATAAGGGTTGTAAGATCATAAATGGAGTGATCATAAAATTCAAGAAAAAATATTCAACCTAGTCATTGATATTGTGATTTCAAATTATATGAATTATTTCCATGCAAAATAGTAGTCACTAGGGCATAGAAGAGATCCACTTAATTTTGGAATTATTAGTACCAATAGCTAAAATTGAGGTTGTACCATAGCATGGGGCATCATCTAGAGCAAGGTTCATACATGATTAGAGATTTAGTTATCACCATGTGTATTAGGTACAAACCAAGTCAAGATTAGATCACTTAGACAAAAATGTTTACAAGAATGATCCACACAGAATTTAGGGGTACAATGCATGTAGGTCACTGATTTGGAAGTCACATAATGGATGCAAGTAACATTGGTCAATATTTGAGTAGGTACAAGATTTGAATCCAAAGTTCACATGAAACACATTTCCTAATTCATTTCATATATTAAGGTGAAAATGGGGTATAAGTACACAAAAATTCTAATCATGGTACAACATGCATCAAAAGCTACAGATTTATACCAAGCATAAGGATTTAGGGTACACTCAATCAAAGTCTACCATTAAAGCAGTGACCTTTAGCAAAAAATCCATTTTAGGTCATTTATACATAAGATCATTTTAGAGTGCAAATATGGATAAAGTTTGAATCTTGATGCATAATGAGGTTCACAACTAATATTAGGCTAACATCAAGTCTTAGGGGCATAAAAGATGAAGTTCATGCACTCAAAAGCATAAACCATCTTAAAAAAGACAACACTTATATTAGGATATTAGAGGAATATAAAGTAGATGTTGGTTTGGGAAGTACTTTTATTGGATAGTTCATGTTTTTTTATCAAATCACTATATTGGAATATTTGGAGCTATTGAATCTCAATCCATTGGTAAAGTAGAAAAACTTCGGTGGTTGTGCTCTAGGGATAGGATTTGTGGACCACATACTCCCTCTGTTTTATGACTGCAGCACAACAATTTGCTTCCTCCCCTCAGTAGTTTCTACTGCCGCCCACTTCTCATAGTTAGTCTGATTGTGGTCCAGGGATGCCGACCAAAGAGATCCTCCCCATGTCTCTTTGCATCTCACCCAACCCACTCTATGGTGGTGATTGCAGCTATTAATGAAAGGGTCATGGCTCGAGTGGCCCTACTAGGCTAGGTGGTTCCTTTGGG
Source organism: Alisma plantago-aquatica (assembly GCA_963693085.1). Lineage (NCBI taxonomy): Eukaryota > Viridiplantae > Streptophyta > Magnoliopsida > Alismatales > Alismataceae > Alisma > Alisma plantago-aquatica. The sequence continues at coordinate 430,377,620 of OY856412.1, read as the reverse complement.
CTTCATGCAATGTAGGAGGGTCTGGTGGGGGGTCCTTTTTCCCTTGCGTGGATGACCTAGAGCTGGGTAGAAGACATCATCAGAGCTTCTACAACCACCATGGACTCCAGTGACCTAGAAGTAGGAGTTGGGGATGGAGCTATAGAGCACGATAAAGCTTGATAATGGGTGAAAATCAAAGGGAGTGAAGAAAGAAGAAGAAAGTAAGTTATATGGGGGCATTATATAGGCACAAAAAGTGAGGTATATGTGTGGATATTTGAGTCTATAAACCTACTCACATCCATGGGAGCAGGTGGGGAAGATGAGCATGTGTCGTTGTCTCTTGGCTGGATCCATGGCCATCTGATCCCAGGGTTGTTATTGGCTGAGAGAAAGAAGTGCATCACTGACACATGCAATCTAAGACTATAAAATGAGAATTTTTATTGGCCAAGAGCATCTTTCTTAGATTGATGATGTGGCATGTTTAAATATCTAAAACAAACTTTTAAGTCATGTTCCATGAGAAATCATGTAAAAATCAGATATCCTAAATCGTAACTCTGATACACATGAAGTTTCCACCATTGGTTTACCAATTTCTTCTACTTATTATATTATATGTTTGGTGATAAGATGATGATATTGAGGGCATAATTTTTTTAATTCATTTCAAAGTCTAATGATGCATGAAACTTTAGTCAAATAAGCATTATGTAGCATTTAATCAATTTTTAAGCATCAACTGAGTATAATGTGACTCGAAGTCATCCATTTGTGGGTGAGGAATGTTACTAAACATAATAAGTTACTTATGAGTCTAGATGTGATTTAGTTGGATGAGAGAAAGTCCAAGTCATCACATCCTCCCACCTTAAAAGAAATTGTGTCCCTAAAATTAAATTAATCAATGAATACAGGATGGGATTTCATCTTCTATATCAAATCAATTTTTTATTCCTTTAAAATCACCTATACAAAAATTGAGCAAGTGAGCATCATAGTAATAGAATAGTCATGTTGATCCTCAAAATGGAAAGATCATCACATGAGTCACAAACTTGAAGAAATTATCCTATAGATCACAAATTTGGAGAGATTGAAATTTAGATCAAAGGAATAGAGATCTTTGAATCAAGAGTAAACAATGATTTTTATTTCCACCATTTAGGGTTATATCTCTACATTGGCCTGGGTGGGGTTATACATCCATGATTGAGATTATGTATTTCAACAATTTGAGATAAGCATCATATTATGATATTGTGATATCATGCTTAAAACCGTGGAAGGTCCCACCCTAGTTCACATTGTTGGATCTATAATGGGTTCTAGAGGGGGGTGATAGAGATAAAAACTCTTTTAAAAAAATTGATTAGACCTTTGAGTTATATCCCAAGATAATATTGCATATATGAAATTTGAGTGTAATCTAACATGCATATCAAATGAGAGAGAGATTAAACAAGCAAAAAATAACAAAATTATTTATAGTGGTTCCAAAATCCAAATTAGGAGATGTACATCCACTACCTAGAGAGGCCATCCTCTAAGATTTTCAACCATGTCTCACTCCTTATATACCAATATAAGATTTACGATATAAGACCACCTTTTTTAAGGTCAAGGGTACCTACCCTTCCCTTTAAGGACAAGGGAGCCAACAACCTTAAAAAGACTTACCTGTCCATTACCAAGAGTCTTCAACATTACCAAGGACATATCTACTCTTGAAACAAGTCTTCAACCTTCTATGAGGATTTACCCACTCTTGCAACAAGTCTTCTACCTTCAAGGATTTACCCACTCTTTACTTGGATCTTCTGCCTTTCACTTCACCTTCACTAAGGAGAAGATTTTCACCATGGGACTCCTTCCTTCTTTTTCTTTTCCTCTCTTATCCAAGATAGAGAATCTTCATCTTCATGGTAGATAGAGAGATTGGGAAGTACAAGAAGTGAGAGCCTCTCAAGATATACATGTAGGACTAACTCTCTCAGAAATCTCCTATTCAATTTAATGGATGTAGCAAGTGATTAAGCTCATGAGAGTGCAAGGAGGCTCTTTGGGGGCAAATCTCTCTCAACAATAGAACTGGAGCCTTCATAATGCTTCACTAACCACAGGATGAAGCCCAAGGGGTCCTACTTATAGTTGAGGATGCCTCCTAGATGTTAGAACTATTTAGGACTAATTTTATCCTTCATTGGGGGTTTTCACCTTTTTTACCTCTCTAACAACTATATTTCTCTCCCAAAAAAGACTGCTATAGTGCTATCATTCTAGTTACCTTTATGAATAATTCGATCGACAAGTATTCTACAATATTGTCATTCGAGTTTGCCTTAACTTGAGATGAGTCTATATCACTTGATGATAGTTGGGTAATTCAAATGTGTGACTTATGGCCAATACACTACATGATAAATGTGATGTGTTAGTGCATAAAGTATTAGTATGGGATATACCCTAATACAATATAAGTTGATGAACTTAAGTAAGTTAAAAGCAACGAGGGAAGTAATACATCAAGGCATGATAAATACCACATCCAGCACCTCAAGGTTGACGCACCTTGATGCACCTTAAATCCAATATACTTCGATGAGTAAAACATGAAGTGTGTCATGTCAATTGTTACATTGAGATGTAATGCACTTTGATAAGTGTAGGGTAACATACCTAGAGAAAGGGTCAAGCCAAGATAATAAAATATGATGTAATCAATATCCTAGAGAGGATGAGAGAGAAACTCATACCTTGTGTTGATAATCATTTAATGACAAATGATGAGAACAGATAAGTATGATTGTATACTTATGATATGAATATATGCTCCTAGATGTGTGGAGTAATGAATTAGGGTCTGGACTGATAATATTAACTTGAAACCCTATTCGGTTATAAAAGGAAACCCTAAACCTAATAATGGGGAAGGATGTATTTCTCTTAATGCATAAGCCTTGTAAGGCATATTAAATACTTGTATAACAAGTATAATGATTAATGGCCTTGTGAGCCATATGAATATGTTGTTGCCTAGTGAGAGGTGATAAGATGTGTAATGGCCTTGTGAGCCATATGAATAAGTTGTTGCCTAGTGAGAGGTGACAAGATGTGTAATGGCCTTGTGAGCCATATGGAATACTTGTACAACAAGTAAAATGAATACCTGGGTCTGAGGACCCAGAGGTAATGTTTATCTATTATAGAGATAACAATTTTGTGTGATGATCCAAGGGTTTGAATACCCAGAACCAGTAATCATGATAATTATGTGAAGGGATGAGAATTCCTAGTAATGTGATGAGGGACTGAGATCCCAAGTATCATGTGTTTTAAAGATCTGAAAAGTATGTGATAGTTGTATTACACTTTTCTTTGTATAATTTGATGTGATTTATAATGATAACTTGTTTGATGCTAAAAGAATGATGTAATACATGTAATACATCATTAGGAACTATAAAACATTGCCCTGACCATAGATCCATCAGTGTCAGGATTTGCTGAATGGTGAAACGGGTTCCCCGCGACATAATACGGAATGCATACTTTTGAGTATGTGGGGTCATAAGTACAGACGACCATGTGTGAGACAATCCCCTTACGAGCCCGAAATGAATGGGAATTTGGCTATATGTCATATCCTGGCTCGAATGCGACTTTAGTCGTAGACTCTATGTTGAGCACGGTGAACTGGCCCATGGCTCAAAGTATGGTGCTTGTGTCGCCATGACTCAGTAACTTCATAACTGGGGACGGTTGTTAGTAGATGTTTCCCCTAAGAGAGTGCAGTTGACGTTGTAGCTCTAAGTGAGGATGCCTACGTACCCTGGAACAACTATTTGTAGCCGACACAAGATGTCCTTCTAAGCTTAAGTGGTCTCGTACTGACCGAGACAAGTGAGGTCATGGAAACCGACTCTCCCATTGACCTTGTATGGTATCGACTTGTCAGAATTTTGTGGTCGGTTGGAGATGAACAGGGTATGCTTCATCTCCTTAGGGCATAAGCGTCATTGTTAAAATATGTTCAGCCGTGTAGCATATCTGCTTAATGATCGAATATGGAAAACATTGATTAATGCACACTTCACTTATAAATCTTAGTTGATAGATGATATTTATGTTTCTTTACATTCCTTGCAAAGTAGATAGATGATTGATAACTATACCATGGGTAGATGCAATGTTCTCCTTAAGAAAGGAGATTACTTCATTCTGTTCATACCGTCAATTATCCTACCTATTAATATAAAAAGAACCTCTGCTCAGTTTATAAATGCTTAATCTATGATAATAATATGGTCGGTGGAGAGTTATATCTCTCGGTGGGACAATTGTCTCACCCCATGGGATCCACATTTTTTTAGGTAGACGTGCACGAGATGGCGAAGATCTTTTTGCAGAGGAGGAACAATAACTGAGACAGCAGTGACAACTCAGGTTGAGTGAACTGTCTATCATGTCTTGTAGATAGAAGTCCTATGTGTCGTCTCTATACTCTCAGGTCCTTGGAGTTGGTTCGTACTGGTTTCATGAATGATCTGAGATTTTGGCTTGAATGCCTCGAGGTTTTATGTTGCTGCAGTATGTGTTTTGATAGAGCAACTGTTATATTTTGTCCTCGAGATGTGATGAAGCAATGTTGTACAATGTGAATCATGATATGTATGATTTTTGGATCTTTCAGTAAGAGTTTCCTGGAAGAGGATCTCTTTGCAAAATGGTTTTAATTTTTAGTGATTTTTGTTAATCCATTGTTTATGTTTATTCCTTTTAATTAGTAACGATTTGTTTGTCATTTTGATGATAGTCGTTACAATGTGACTCATAGTCATCCGGTTCAGGGCGAGGGATTTTAATTAACATAATAGGGAATGTTATGGGTCTAGATGTGAATTACGTGGATAGAGAGAAAATGAATGTTATCACAACCTACCATGAAGGAGTAGGTAAAAGAGTGAGAGAGGGAAAGAGAAATTAGTACACACCTTCTGGGATTGTGGGTGCAAGGCAAAGTCAAGGGAGGTTTTTTCATAGGTGAGAGATACTAGGGTTAAGTTTGTGCTGGTCTACATTTGCCATGGTGGAGGGGGTTTTGAAGCTCTTGATGGTTTCAATTAGATGCATTGTCTAGGGTATATCTAGGTTAGAAATGAGGGAGAGGGAGAGAGAGGAAAACATTTGAGGTATAAATGATGATGCTAGTTCTTGAAATGATCGAATACAGTTGCTAGCTTAATCAAATTAGGTTTTTATACTCCAAGGCACATTAATACATAATATTTTCAAATCAAGAGGAACAAATATCAAGTAATCATGGGATGATAAAGTAGTGCTAAAAGTAAAGCAAAGTAAAGGGAGTAGATAATGCACTTCATAAGAGAGACTCAGACCAAGAAGTAGCTTAAATTAAGCCAACAACTGCATGATGAGGTTAAAAAGATTGGGACTAAGAACCATGGTGTAAAATAATATATTTAGGTTTATTTAAGATAGGAAGGTGAAAGTTGGTTATGAATGCTTTACCATGGGTTATATCATTTTGAAGGTCCACAAAGCCTCTAAGAGTCTCAATAAACCTCTAGGACATGTACATGTATCTCAAAAATCCCTAATTGCCCTATCAAATAAGCTCCCCCAATGAGTAAGGTCCTGGTTTTGGAGGACCATCTTGGCACTATGTAAGGGAAAATGGAAGTCACAAGTAGATTATATGTAATGTAAAAGGTGGCATGGGCACAAAAAATGCCATGCCATGGTGTGTATAACCATTACCCAGATCAAAAAGAATAGAGGAGGAGGATGGAGGTTGATGGGAATTATACAAGAACACACAGTTGATTTATCTATGACCACTAGAGGTTGTCTTGTGCATGAAATTGGTCCTCTAGGTGATATTTATTTATAGAACCTCTACATAACAAATCGATGAAAAAATTTGGAGGGAAGAGTGGCATATCGTATATAGCTAGACCTAGGTTTTAGTCCTTAGTGTCTAGCGTACTCTACGTCCTCTTTTCATGGAAATCCACTACAAGAAAGACTTATACACCCTCCCTTACACGAACATCGGATTAGGTTCATGATGTTCATGATATTGTGGTAAGTCTTTATAACATTAGGCAATATACACATAAAAAATAACTAAATTATATAAGTTACATTGTAGATCACATGAATCATAAAATTAGGGTATTAATGAACTAACAAGAAACAAAATAAAAAAAACATGGAATTCGAATCCATTCAATGGGATAAGTATGCATACATACATCATTTTTTGTAATATTCTTTAGATCCAGATTCATATTCATACATCTTTTATAGTGTAGGTCATAATGGTATTTTAGTTATTTTTCCAGAACGTCCCATCAATTTTGGGAAATTTATCTATAAATAAGTAAAATACATACTTGGGATAGATGTATAGAATCATTCATGTCGGTGAAATAAAATCAACATAATTATTCAAATCCTTTTGTTAATTGACATTTAGGGATATAATTTCCCATTGCCAAGAAAGATAAGATTTTATGCAAAAATATGGGAAGAAGATAAGTCCTACATTAGATATAGCTTTATAGTAAGGAAGAGTATCATCCCTATAGTTCTTACTCTTTATTCACGTCTATATTTAAATGCACCACAAATAATATTTATGGTGTGAATGCCATACACGTTAAATGCTTAATCATGTTCAGGGTGAATTGAACCAAAAACATGAAAAGGAGGCACTAGAAATGATTTAGTAGAAAGAGTTGTCTCCATTTGTTTAGACATACAGTTACATAAATTTTGAATGAAGAATAGAATCCAAAATCCATTATTTATCACTTTCTTGTCTAAATTGCCTAATTGCTTGAATGAAGGCATAGGGAGGTGAATTTTACCTATCTTTGGGGGAAGAACAAATTATAGGGTTTTCTTGAGAAGAAATGAGATTAGAAGAAAAGAAGTATATAACCTACAAAAGATTACATATTCAAATAATATATAACACATTTTTTATTCAAGTCTTCACCTTATTGTTGCATTTCTTTTAGATTCTCCTACCATTGTAATTCTTGTAAGAGAGAGGTCTGTATAGGGAACAACATAGATATAAGTGTTCTAGAGACAAAATGAGTTGCCTTGGGTTATATATCATTAAATATTTATATTTTATAAAACTATATTTTACTATTAGATCAATAAGTTATATGACCTTCTAGTAAGTCAGACGGACTACTTGGGTATATTGGATCACATTTATTGAAGTTTGGAGTCAAAGAAGAATCTTCGGTATAGGTATGCTTCTTGTGGTAAGTCAATCTAACTTGTTTATCCATTATGACACTATTACATACAACTTGTGGATGGTAATTCTCATAAATCCTTCTATTTACTTTGATACCATTTTGGGATCACTATACAATACATTCTTACCATCATGCATCCCTTAAATAGAGTTTCATAAATACCTAGTTATTAAAATAAAAATATGAATGATTATCACTTCACTATTTTTACATCATACTCGATTGAATTCATAATCATCTCACTATATTGTCTGTGAGTAGCCCACCATGATTGTAATTATGTTTTTGCTTACATCATAGTCTCCATGCATTTTAGAAACTTACCATTTTGCAAAATTCCTGCATAAATCCTCTCACTTAATGAGTGACCTTTATATCATTGCATGGATTCACTTGGTAATTTATTAATTACTTATTGTACCTTACCTTATTTAGGATAAAACCAAACATTGTACCTTCCACACAATTTAATCATATAATTATCAAATAAGATATATATACACACACACATATATATACACACACACACACACACACACACACACACATATATATATATATATATATATATATATATATATATATATATATATATATATATATATATATATATATATATATATATATATATATATATATAGAGAGAGAGAGAGAGAGAGAGAGAGAGAGAGAGAGAGAGTCCACCATGATCGTAACACATCATAGTCTCTAAGCATAGTAGACAACTTATGATTTTCCAACTTTTGTGCATAATTCCTCTCACTTACTGGGTGACCTTTGTATAATTGCATGGATTCACTTCGTAATCTATTGATTATTTTTCGTATCTTGCCTTATATAGGTTAAAAACAAACATTTTACCTTTTGCCAAATTTAATCATATAATTATCAAACTATATATATATATATATATATATATATATATATACATATACATATACATATCCACATAGATACATACAAGCATATATACAAACATACACACATACAATACAAGACATACATATGTATGTATATATACAATCACACGACCGGGGTTTCTCTAGAATCTGGAAATTACAACGCTACGTAGGAGGAGTGACTCACACGCAAGGAGGGGGGTGAATCCCCCCATCTTCTCGATGACAATATGAATGACAAGCAAGACAAGGAATTAGGTTTTGGGTGGTGCTGAGATCTACAAAGAACAACCATACAACATGACAAAGATCATTGAAGGAAAACATTATGTGACCATCAATGATCAGACCTACAACAATATGGAGTAGTCTTGGGATCATACCCTGATGCTCTACGTCATAGGTAAAAGACCATACTACTTCCATCAGCTAGTCTAGATTAAACAAAAGTGGAAAGAAAAGGAGGACTTTAATCTTCTATCCAATCCAGATAAATTCTTCATTATTCATTTTAATAACAATGAAGATAAGAAGAACCTGATTGGTATGGAACCATGATGATTTGACAACAGACTGGTTGTGGTGAAAGAATACAAGGTTAGTGATGATCTAAAGAAGGACATGTTTAGTACCATCTTGGTGTGGTTCAAAATACCCAGTATGGGTAGGAACTAGTCTCAACAGGTACTTGGGTTTATGGTGAGTGGCGTTGGTAAACTATTGAGGGTAGATCTTCATTCCCTGATTATGAAGTCCCTGGGGGAGGCCAGAGCACTGGTTGAGATCAAGGCATCGGAGGAACCACCCAAAGAAATTTGGATCAAAATGCCTGGATGTGAAACGATCCTAATAGAAATACAATATGAATACATGACCAAATGTTGTTGTGAATGCAAGGTTTTTGGACATGATGATGAAGATTTCCCTCTGAAAGATCGAACCGAGAAAATTACTATTAAGAAGATATAGACAGAGAAGATCAACCCTGATAACCAGAAGGATATAGAATTTGGGAACCGTTTTGAAATAGGAGGATTAGATAAGAGTCTCGAGAATGACAGGAATAGGGTAGAGGTGGATAAAGTAGTTTCTAATGTCAACAAGGATAGCCATGAGAAGTTTGCAACGTTGAGTGGGGAATCAGTTGTTTCCAACATGAATGGAGAAAGGGATGCGGAAAATAAAGTAGTAGTTCTTGATGTTATTGAGGATACCCATGAGAAGGATACAACAAGGAACTTGTCTGGGGATCTAAGGGGAAAATCTACCTAGGAATCAGAGAAGAAAAACAAAGGAGTGGTAGTGAAACCTCATCTGGTTGTATTAGAGTGAACATGTCACATAAAATTCGATAATGTAGTAGTTTTAGTTAATGGCTATCTTTATGAAGAATTTTCATGGTTCAAAGAAACCACGAAAGAAGAGGGAGGTGAGAGATTCAACTGGATCTGTTAAGGCCTCTATTGTAGTACCAATGGAGATGAAAATAAAGGTGTTTAACAAGAACACTATGGAGAATATTGCTTCAAGATGGCTGAAAATACTTCTTGAATCATGAACATGATCACAACGGAAGAATCTGTATAGACTGAAACCCAAAATCCTAGGATATCTAGGTTTCTGACATGAAGATCAGCAGATGACCTATCAGTGCATTAATAAAGGGAAACTTCACATCTGCCCCTCAATGGTCTATGCAAGAAACCTGACACAACAAAAATCTAGTTTTTGGAACAAACTCAAAGATATTGTGATCCATGGATTGTCACTGGAGACTTAAATATCATCAGAAAATTAGAAGAGAAAGCAAGAGTAAGATAGGTGCACAATGCCATCCTTAGCTCATTCAATGATTCTATCGACAATGCTGGACTGACTGAACTTCTTATGGTTGGAGCTGAGATATTTATGTGGAGTAATCGTATGGATCAAATGAGCTTACAAGGAATCCATGGATTTGTTGGTCCTCAGTCCCGCCATAAGACAAGATCCTGAGAGGGACCGCAGTAGCTGCAAAATTCATAAAACCTGCTAATTGTGGGTCAGATCAGAGTGGATCAGATTGAAGCGGATTTGATCAATTTTTTCTACCATGCCGAGGTGAGTGCTACTAGAAAACTGTGAAGGTGCAAACTGCTTTTTAATAACACACTAAAAATTGTGGCTCAAAACTTAATAGAAAATATATACTAACCCATATGACTTGTTCCCTCCCACACCCCGCTTTTGCCCTCTTAGCACATGATATAACCCTCCTTTCACAATTCTTATCAACAACTTCTTCCTTCTGATACTTCTTGCCCCTTTCCATCTCATCCACTCTCCTTAGTCGATGCGTGCCCTAACGACATTTCATACTCTTCACAATCAGTGATTCATGATATCAAAATCCTCTACTCTAGCGATTGGTTAAACAATTTGTCATGACTTTGAGTCTTCCCCAAAAGTTACTTCCCTTTTCGTTCCTTTTTACAGGGGCAAATGTTGGAGTCAACTCAAAATAGGGGTCTAACATCTTACGAAAAGGCCAAAGAAAAAACTACAGAGAGGATAAATAGGTATTATGTGTTCTTAAAGATGGCCGGTTTGGACATTGAAAAATAGGTATTATGTTTTCTTAAAGATGAATTCTATGTTCAATCATCAAACATGTAATATTATTTATTGATTTCCATTTTTACTCAAAAGGGGAAGAAGCAATATGATTTTAGATAATAAGACAAGCCCGATTACCTCCATTTCTTTGTTGATTATAAAATAACTTTCTACTGATCTCAACGAGATAGATTCAGAGGATGTTGAAGTCTATTCATCACTACCATTTATTGTGGAGAATCTATAACATTTAAATCGATACAAACATAATGGTTAATGCATTGTACTTGTTCGAGAAAATGGCAACGTCAGTGATAATTCATGTTGTCATACACTTTTGGTACTTAGCAAAGGCTTTTTGGCATTCTTCTCTAGCCGTGACAAGTAATAAAGTACTACATTTATTTATACATCCATTTTCTACCTAAATACTTGGTTGTAATATGTGAATGATCCTTTCCTTAATATTACACACTTTCTGATGAACACTAGAAAAAAATATATTAACTTTAGAATATGTGAAGGATTTGAAAGGCTACTGGACTCAACAAAGAAGCCTAACATTTAGTGACTATGGGGTATGGTTTTTGTTACTTGCAAACTTGATTGGGCCCTAGTCAATGAAAAATGGCTTGAAAAGTTTATAGGTAAGAAATCTAAACTATTGACGTATAAATTCCCTAACCATGCTTCCATTAATGTCAATCGTGTTAAGGACATGGTGAGGAAACCTTGAACGATCATGTTTCTTAACCAATGGAAAGATTTTTCTGGTCTTAAGGATGTCATAAGTGAGGCGTGTAACAAGATAATCCATGGAAATCCTCTTTTCTATTTCAACCAACGTCTAAAAAACATTAAGAAAGCTCTGAACGCGTGGTTCAATAATTTTGTCGACATTAAGAACCTCATGGATAGAGAACATAGGGAACCCATGGATATTACATCGGCATTGAGAAGGAAAACACTGGATGATCAACTGATTGAAGATGAAAAGGTAACTAGACCTAGACCCAAGACCTTGGAGACAGCTTAGGAAAAGTATTACTGGAAAAGAAGTCAGTTACAATGGATAAAAAATGGTGATAAGAACACGAGGTTATATCATTCTATAGTTAGATGTAGAGATGCCCTAAATACTATCACTGAATGGTAAAATGACCAAGGTCAATTTATCAATGATGAGGAAGCCATTAATAATGATACTGATAAGTTTTTTGTGATTCTATATAACCAAGACACAACTCATGATACAGTGTGGGATAAAATGAATTGTGAGACAGGTAATGACTATCCTACTAATCTCCCAACTGAGGATGAAATCAAAGAGGTAGTCTGGTTCGTTGTCCCAAATAAAAGCCCTGGTCCAGATGACTTTAGTGGATTCTTCTATAGATAAATTGGGAACACATGAATAAGGACCTCGGTTGCGCAATAAGATGGTTCTTTGAAGGAAGGAACATGGCCAGACAGGTAAACCAGTTTTTCATAGATCTAATCCCCAAGAAGGAGATAGTGTCATCTCCGGCTAATTTCAGGCTCATTACCTATTGCTCCATGCTCTACAAGATAATAATGAAAGTTCTAACTAGAAAACATGCAAACTTAATCACCAAGATTGTATCGATTAATCAATGCACATTCATCAAAGGGAGGCACATATAAGACTGCTCTCAGTTTGCTATAGAATTCACCATGAATTTCAATTTTCAATTGAGTACCCCATCAACGTGTCTCAAACTTGATATCACCAAGGCGTATGACTTAGTGAAATGGAATTACCTGTGGAGTTTCTTGCTTGGTCTGGGATTTAGTGAATGTTGGATCAAGTTGGTGAAACATTGTGTCACCACACAACACCTCTTGTGCATTACAGGTAGTGTGCATTATATCTGGCATGATATGAATGCTACGAAGCACAGTGGAAAATCCAATGATGTACTGACCTTATTTGCTAAACTTGAGTTTGAGATCCGTTTACTATATAACACTTATAAGTATAGAGTTGGTCTAGTATCTAGCTTCAATAAGAGAAATTGGGAACTTTTGTACCCTAATTATAAAGGGTATGCTTGGGTTTGTTATATCTAGATACTTATAATAGATAAGGTATGTTGTAGCTGGAGGAGGTCACATGTTAAGTGTGTTATTTGAAACTTTGTACCCCCTTTTGGGTTCAAAATATATTGATCAGGATTCAGATACATACATACATTGATAAGTATCTCATTAGTTTCTGATACATACATAATCTCAACCTCAATTGTCAAGGTATAGCATAGTTGGAGAGTATTGAAGGTCTCTAATGAAGAGACACTAGTACGAGTTACATTAACAAGCATTTCTTTATTTACAGCCCTCTTGGTCATTTAAATATCGCCATAGGATTTGGGGGAGGGGAATAGATTTTTTGTCTTAGTCTCATTAATATTTCTCACTCTTGCAATCTAGAGGATGTTATTCTTGCATTACTCTATTAAAAGGTCGTGAATATAAAATTAAACAATTATACAATTTGGATCAATGCTTATTCCATTCTGTTGTTAATATGATCTTACTCTCTTAGTATACTCAATCTTTTTTTGAAAGTATGTGTTTCTTTATCATCATATGTTATCAACCCCTATTTAAAGATCATATTTAATAGTTAGTGTGCCTCTACAAGCAATTGACATGTTTTATACCAGTCTTATTGTGTTATTTAGTTGAAATTCATTATTTTTCTTGTCTTCTCATATGAGCTCCATCATTCACTAAGGAATACTATCTACTTTCTTAACTTTTAATTCAACATTTACTTGTTTCTAGTACCATGTTCCAAGTTTCTTTTTGATCTTCCAATGAAGTTTAGAAATCTATTTTACCTTGGTTTCTCAAGAACCCTTCTCTTTCTTTTAACTCCTATTATGAATCTTTTATAACTCAAGGTTATAACTAGTATGATATATTCCAATGTATCTCACTATATAATTGTAATTCGAAGTTGGTTATTTTGGACCCCCTTTTTCTTACACATTCTTGCATACCATTCTCTTATTAGCTCCACCATGCTACTCAAATGTTCACTAGTCGTAAGATATTCGTTCCCCTAGTGTTCATAATTTTTTTTATCATGCCTTTATATTTTTTTCCTCATATATTTATTGGAACTACATCCATCAATACATCATTATAGATTAGCTTATTGGGGCTCATCATATTAATATAATCTTCTCATTCCATTTTATTCTCCTCTATTATTGTTCACACCAGTTTGTATGTTGTTTTAAATGGTCGACCTCATCTATAAGTTTTATTAATTTCTTTGATATCTTTTCACTGTCCATAATTACTATGTGATCATCTACCAAAAGTACCTATACTTTCCAAAATGATTCGATTAATAAAAGAGGTACAACCCTCTCCTGTATATAGGAGCAATGGAGAAACCTCGAGACTTTTGTCCCAAGTAATCTAAATGGGCCGAGACACTAAAGGCTCACTAACTAATAAACCTATTAACTAAATAGGCTAACATATACTCTTTAACACATTGTAAGACCACTTGTTTATGTTAGTACTTGACCATTACCAAACTTCTAGATTAAGATCAAATAAATAATCCTATTTTGCAAGGAAAAAGGTAGGTACTCAATCATCATACAAAGGTTATATCCCTTACCAGTTGTTCGTTCTTATTAGCTCTTTGTTTGTTCTTTTTGGAATAATGGTTCATGTTACCTCATTTAATTTATTCATCCATTACTCATTTGAAATGACTTACTTATTTGATTTATTGCTTTGTGGCAATGTTGATTGAATTTGCAATTTTTACCCATCAATGATTGAATCCAAATCTTGGATTTCCCTATTATGGTGATGCATAAGGAGATTCATAAAGGATTTTAAAAAGGACATAGAACAACCCCTTTTCTTTATTTTAGAGTTTTAATCAAGTTACAATCAATAAAAAACATTATGTTTCTTATTATTGTAATTTGGATTTGAATTAGGAATCACTAGCTTATTTCCTTATCTCTTTCCTTCCCTCATTTTCTCCCTAGAATATTAAGGTTAACCTTAAAACTTATAATTAAAAGATAAATCTTGTTCTTGGATTTAGATTGAATACATGTCAAAAAAAAATTTGAAGACTTGAATTGTTGATTAGTAATGTTTAGTGAGAAATTAATTCAATATTTGATTTCATTGTACTAACTAGATGGAATTACTTTAAAAGTCCATTTCTATCTCTATGTTCATTTTACTAACTAGCTGAAATTCTTTCTTGAAGTCCATTTATATTTCTATCTTTGTAAATTTTTCCAACTACTTTTATTAAAAATAATAGCCAACATTTTGCACAATGTTCAAATATGTTCTAAAATTGAGGAGTTTATGTAATGATTATTTTAATGCATGAATAAAAGATTGTAATATTTGAATAAATTTGGTTATGATATTTAGAGCTTACAATTACAATAGTGGTATAACTAAATATCCAAGAAACTCTAATTTGAGTATCCATAACTATTAAAAAGTTACATGGTATGAATTAATTATTAGGTTGTGTTAAACTACAAGATACAATATCTAAATTGTCAAATATTCATTTATGTCTAGAATGACAATACAATGATGAAACCCTTATTCTGACTTATAGCTGAAGTATGTTGGTAGTTCATAAGTATATCAAACTATCAAATGAATTAAAATTAGTATTAAATCAATATATCATACTAAGAAATGAATTAAAATTACAATTTAAACTAAAGTTATTAGGTATGTTGCTTAAGTCCAACCAATAGAAAGTGCTAATATTAATAGTGCATTGAGCACTACATAACTCTTCTAAGGAGGCATTTATCAAGAAGAGTGAAAGTGGTTGAATTGTGTAGATAATGAGAGTATCGATTGGAGTGAGACCAAGTCATGGGGAACAAATTGTTTCATGTCCCCATATATTTGGTTAGTACCCAACACTTACAGATTAGGTAGAAACGATACTAGTTCAGAGTAGTTTTATACAATCAACCAGATTTAAGTGTCATCCCTATAAGAACCTCATGAGAGAATTTTTTTTGGCCTCGATTCATCCATTTTGAGCATTGAAGACACATGGTTGTGCTTTAAACTTTGTTTTGCTTTTGTCAAGCAAGACAATAGAAACCTAATGTTGAGAAGACTTTTTAGATAGTAGACTTAGTATCTAGTCTAGCTTAATTTTTATGGTAAATCATAAAATTATGCCTTTAAGTTGGATGAAACAATCCAAGACACTAAATAGGGTTTTTGACATTGGATAGTGACTAATTTCATTGATCGCCCGAAGAACTTAATACACATATTAGTAACCCATCAAATGATTAGTAGCTAGATTCACAAAGTAATTTTATTTTAGTTTGATATAGTAACTAAAAAAGATTAGTTACTTACATTATATTTTCTTGTCATATCTATTTTCTTTAAATTTTACTTCTAGAACTTGCCAAAAAGAACAATGGCTTTTATACCAATCTTTTTTTGAATTTACCTACCTACACTATATACATATAAGATATCTAATTTGATGCTTTCAAATGTTCTTTTAAACTATTCATATATTTGACATGTAGTTCATCACTCTCCATAACAATATTTCTTTTAAGTTGTACCAAGGAGTGATGACCGACCACATAAAGGAAGCATATTGGCAGAGGCAAAGTTGTTTTGATTGTTATTAGTAGTACAAAGACTACTATAATTAATAGTAGTGTCTAGTAGACATATTTTGTGTCTTAGCATTACTCAGGGGTTTGACTAACATACATATGAAAACTTATTTCTAGTTAATATCATCTATGTGATACTTTCATGTTATGTTGATAAAAATATGTATTATGATTTAATTATAACGGTAAAAAATATGAGAACCTCAATTTTAATCATGAATGTTCTAGAATTTGTGTCTTTATATGTATGAAATGGTATTTTTTTAGTATCTTTCTATTTGAATTTATATGGAGTATCACATGTCAAGAATCAAATTGGGGGTTTATGGGAACCTCAATGTTGGTTTTTCACACTAGTCATATGCATAGAGATTATGGGTTTGGATTTGAAAGATTTCCTTTTGTAAGGGTTTGAAAACATTGATGTCATACATATTATGTAGTAAAAGTGACATTATTGATGGGAATTGTGGTTATAGGTGGTCTCATGTATGTTTCCTTTTGTTCAAGGTAGTGTAGATTCTTCCATAACTTCACAAGTACCTCACATTATGAAATAGATAAGCTTTCAAGCACTTTGTTAAGGCAGGATTCTTTTGAATCTCATTGTTATAGTTGTCATTTTTTTTGAAGGATTGATTAGGTCTATATCCCTTTAGTGATGATCTAGCCTGATGGGCATAAGGGACCTATTTTCCTTGCTATTTAGTGTATAAAATCTAGAAATTTCTATGTACATAATCTATAATTTTCTATGGATATATACAAGATAGGGTAGAGTATGCATCTCCATATTTTGAAGTGGAGGGATGGTGATCATGAGGGATTCCTTTGACGTGGTTGGTTGTGATATTCCAATCTAGTTGTTCTGTGAGATTTTTAAAATATTAAGAGAACATGTTGTCTCCTCAATCAATGTTACATCGACAAATGCTCTAGTTTCTGGGTGGCTTTGAGAATTGGGTTGTAGAAGTATCTAGATCATGTCTGACCTCAATTGTCATATCATCAACAAGGTTTTGTTTTTCATGCTAAAAGGCCTGAAAAAATTTAATCACATGTTCTATATATAAGAAGAATGGAAAGAATATTACAGAATAAAAAGTATTTTGTAGTTGCTAACAACCATTTTTGTATGTTCCCTTTGATATACATATTTTAAAATTCTCTTAATGTCATCCAAATCTTATTTTTTGTTATTGTAGTTAACCTACACACATAGCAACTTCATACAATTCGAGTATGTTTTAAGACTTAGTTGACAAAATTTGGTCCTTCCATTCAAAGGCCTCCTTTGAGTTTGTGGACAAGACATGAATAAACATTATAGACTTATTAAAGAGCTATACCAATGAGGTCTCACTACATCTAATGTGGAGTCCTCAGGTACAAGAGTATGTTTCTCAAATCCATAGTTCAAAACAAACATCTCTCGATGGAGATACCATGTTGAGACATATGATTGGTTTGATTATTTGTAGGTTAAGGACCCTTCAAGATGTTGACCAATTAAAGCACAAGCGTCAAATATTACTTTAGAACACTTGGTCACTTTATTGGATACCTTTGCATTTATTCACGTTGAATACCTAGTATAGAATGTAAAAATATCTTTCTTGTCTAAGACATTCAATGTAGGGTGATAGACTCAACTCAAGACTTTAAGGAAAAAGTTTGGAATATTCCATGATTAAGCCAGATGAAACTCCAACTGATCATATTTAGAATCTAGATCCACCAAATTTGGCCCAAGAGGTAAGACATGATAACATGGATGAATTGATCTGTCTCATATGTGACCTTTCATCCACTTGATTCTACATGAAGGCTAGTAAAATAATCACACATGATCTTTCATTGACTAGATTCCATATGAAGTCTAGTAAAATGATTTCACACCCCTTACCTAACTTTCTCTTGAATAAATATACTCAACACTATTGGAACTCAAACAACCACCCATGTTATGACATACTCATAACCAATTCCACACTCTTTTCTCACCCTTATAAAATATGGGCAGACATTTTGACAAACACTTTTCCTATAGTCTAATGTTGCCTTCTACACTGCCGTTACCATTCCTTTCCATAGTTCAACTTTTATAAGAATAAAAGAGGAGCTACGCTTTCTATGAGTCATAATGAGATCATTCACTAGAAACGTTCAACCATTACTAGAATTAATGAAACACTAGACTTTTTATAACTTACACATGGTTTCCCACTAGAAATAATAGACATATTAACATTCTTTTATAGTGACACCTCACAGTCATCAATTCTCTTCAATTTCACATTAAATTTGGTACTCTTCTACATCCTTTAGATTTGTCACAATATCCGTTTGGAACACCTATGTTCCCTTTCCACTTCAGGGTATATGCCCATGTATCATGTTATCTATACATTTTAAATATTATGCAACATAGAACCCAATTGATTTATCTTGCATGTTGTCTTTCTAGATATAATATATCTGTAGGATGAGCATAAATACCTTCAGAATCACATCATGATATCCACCCCTAATAGATGTGTTTTCTACTGAATCTCATCCTAAATTAATGAGAATGAGGGTGTAAATGTGACAAAAATCATATCATGTGTTTTGTAGTCTTAGTTAGAAGTGTATTGTAGTTGAGGTGGTTGAAACACCAATCTATAAGGTCCTACTCAAATTTAAATTCAATTTGTTCACATTGATTAAAGTTTATCTTTACAATATATATTTCTTACTCCATAAACATTAACTCCAATAGTTTTTGGACTTGATAACTGAATCCTATATTCCTAGGTCTACAAAGATGACATCAACTATCCCCTTAAAAGGTGTTTATATCTTCATAGATCAACATTGATACTATGCGAGATACTGAATTTGAAAAAGCAGGAGAAATGCAATTATAAGGAAGTGTTGATTATGTGGACACTATAATTTTAGATATTTAAATGAACAAAATTGGTGAGATGTTATATTTTGAGAGGTGATGATCTGGTCATATATTAGTGTCCAAAACTCGGATTCACAGATCTTACATCAAGTTTCAACATTTTTTTGAGAAGAACAATTAAAATACTCATTAGTCATATAGTTAGCATAGTTCATAATTGGTCTTTTTTGTATTGATACATTTGACCTCTTTATTGATCTATTTTGTACTCAATCTATAACTAATTTTTAAAATCTTATTCTGAGATCCTCCTATACACTAATTAGATTCCATGATTTTCAACTACAACTTGATAAGACTCTAAAAGACTTGTGTACACATTGTGAAGCATGCAAATATTTTTAATACTTATAGATATGGGGGATGGAAAAAAAGATTGGAATGGATAAGATACAATACTAAATCTAAAAATTATGAGAATGATGTGGAACATACGTCTTTGTGAGATATATTGCAACCATTGTAAATAGCATCCTTACTTGTGTCATTAAATTGCAACTTAGTGTTAATAATGTTCAATTTAGAACTAGTCTCCTTACCTTGGTTTAAAATAGAAATTTCAGAAGGTGACCCTTTGGAAATCCTACTCACATATTCAATTGTTTCAGAAAATATATGACACAATTTATGACATTGGGATTATATAATAATAAGTTTAATTTTATCTGATCAATTAACTCTACATGATAATCCAAGACATTGGTATGATTGCATTCTATACAGTACAATATGCACTCTGGGAGAATCAGTTGATGCCTTTACATAGAAATTTTATGCCCCTACAAAAACAATTTATTATATATGATAAGTATGTACATTCCATCTAGCCAGCTTCGAAACCTCCATGAGGAATGGGAGGTATAATGATTATTGAATATATATTCCTAATTGGTCTATTCGGAGGGTAGTAATTAGTCACTTTTTCACATGTCTCTACCCTTAATTGAAAAATGTCTCAAATGCTATTCCCCGAGGTTTAATTATAAAAGTTGATAAAAAATAATTCTTTAATATAGTTAGTGGTATTTTATTGACTAATCTTGTACAGAGTAATGGAAAACCTATATTTTTTTAATTCTATCCATCTTCATTTCAAATCGATGAGTGCATGAACTTTTAAGCTCATATTGATCAAGTGCTAGATTTGATCAACTTTTGATGGATACCAAAGCCCTCTAAAACCAATTTTGTATGAAGGTTGATATATCAAAACTTTCAATCTTACTAGAAAATCATGTGGATAAAATCACAAGCTTCCCAATATATAATTACATTTTCAACATTCCATAATATGCACCTATAATCAAAATAACCAAAAAATATAGGTCCAAAGCACATCAAATTCATAAAGAAAGGTTAAGATCTTCAATTTCCATTTTCTTCATTTAGACATAAACTTGGAGATAGGAAACATTCATGTTTTTCATTTGCAAATATGTAGTCATTCAAGCACTTACACTTGATCATTAATAATAATAGTAAAGTCCACAACAAATTCTTAGAAAATTTAGTAAAATTAGGAAATTCATTAAAGTCTAAACTTTAAAGATACTAATCTGTATAACAATATTTACCTATCGATTTCATCCTTAATTCATGTTTTTCACTCAAGATTAGGACAACAAGAATAACAAGTTGTAAAGTTTGATATATTTGTGGTACAATTAATGGTTAGAGGTTAGAAAATCGAAATATAGATACCCTTAATTGTTAAAATAATAAAAATAACTTTAGGGTTTATTGTGGAAAAGGAATCACGATCCCAAGGAGAAGTTAGAAGTTCTAAGAGATTCAATATAGGTCAAGTTGGTACCTGAATACACTGTAGTTTTTTATGTTTATTTTCTATTTATATTTTATTTCATTAGATATACCTCTTTCCATAGTAACTCAGACTTTCATGAGTGATATAGAACATTAGAATTTCATTGTTAAATAATAACATAAAAAATTCAAAAATATATGTAGAATAAAAAACTATAAAAAAACCCTTCGCCTTCATTTGTAGGCTAGTGATAGAGATAATCAACCATAATCTTCATCCATGTTAGTATCCCCCTTTAAATTTTCACCTCATTTCTCATTCTCATATGTTGTATTAAAATAATATCTTATATAAGATGGGCGATAACTTCTCCATGGTTGAAAATGTTCAAGTCCATCTAGTTTAATGGATGAATCGGTTAGTTGCATCCTATATCATCCATATCTCTATCAATCGAGCCCATCAATCTATAAGATGACACATTGATGGATATGAGTGAAATGGAGAAAGATGGTGCTAAAGACAATATTGTTGAAAATTTGACACAACTCCTATTGTTTTGAATGATATATACTCTAATTATCCAAGAACATAAGATAGTGAGAGATCTAGCAATCTTTGTAACACACCAGTCCTACTGACTATGAACATAAAATTCTAGACACGTCCATGTAAGTAGAGGGAGATTATGAAGAATTTTAAATAAAGAAATTGATGGAGGAAGGAAGCTTCTTATTCCAACAACAAAGATCTAGCAATCTTTGTAACACACCAGTCCTACTGACTATGAACATAAAATTCTAGACACGTCCATGTAAGTAGAGGGAGATTATGAAGAATTTTAAATAAAGAAATTGATGGAGGAAGGAAGCTTCTTATTCCAACAACGGAATGCAGAATCATACATTGCACCCACCGAACTATCTAAGATCTAATATGACCATTAAATGTATACCATGATTAAAAAAAAATAAACTCTATAATTGTATCCATGGAATACATTTAATTCTATCAAATATCATTAAGAGAGATTTTATGTAATGCCCAGGCCACTACCCAAGGCTCTAGTAGAGTTCCAAGAATGATGATTGGCCCCAAAGACCACTACTAGCCTTAACTGCATGCTTTGTCCTCACTCACGCACAACCTAGGATAAACTTCCCAGTTGGTCACCCATCCTAGTACTATTCCAAGTTGAGCACGCTTAACTATGGTGTTCTTTAGAGATGGGCTCCCTGAAAAGGATGTGTACCTTGGTGATATGGATAGTCCAATCATTCCTTTTATGATCATTATCCAAGGCCTCAAATCCTAGGATGTACAATCTCCCCCATTTAGACTCTTGACGTCCTCGTCAAGGCTCAACAATTTGGCCTCAGAATCTATCCCCATTTCAATACAGACCCAAATGTCCCATGTATACCCAGCTCCCGACTACGACTACTAGTGCAAGGGTGGCTCCATCAACTAGGATGGCCCTTTCCAACATTCGTGTATTGCACATCTCAAATATTAGCATGCCATAGTCCCAAGTGGGCCCCACCTACTAGAGGGGAATCTGCTCCGATACCATTTTGTTTGTGTAACATAGGCCATGGGTTGAAAGGTCCTTTTGCAGTCACCTATGTGAGAAACTACACACCTAATTAAGAATGTCATGCCATGAAGCCAAGCACTAGATCACCACCTCAATGCGGGTCTGCTTATGGATAATACAATTAGATTTTGGGTTGATCGCTATCGTGTTTTTGTGATGGGTTGTATTTTAAAAAGTGCATAACTAATACTAGGAATGTCAGGACGTTATAAATAAATATGTTTTGAAATTGTAATTAAGTTATCTAAATGATGGTATGGTTTTGGTAACCTAAACAAACAAATTTAAATGGTGATTTTTATGGTTTAAATATTTAATGAAAATTTATCCCTAAATCTTTAAAAATATTTAATAGGTGATTTCAAACTTGACATGAATTTAGGTACGATCATGAATACTAAATGAGGTCGGGTATCAGGTACATTGCATTTTTTGATGCATAATTGGGAAATCATCTAATTTCCTTTCTCATGATCTATTGTTGACTTGAAACCCATGATACTCAAAATTGATCTCCATTTGTATCTAGTAGATGAACTTGGATGTATAAGGAATCTCTGAACTCATGTACGTGAGTTTTATTAAGCATAAGACTAGTTTTTCATGAATGCATAATGATATGATGTACTTTGGATGCTTTTATCTACATATAAATTCTTGGATGCATATTAGTATTATATGCTTCGCCAAACATAAAAGAACATAAAAGATTAAGGTGGGTTGTAGCTACTGAAGTGAGATAGTGTCCCCTCTCTTCTAAATACTAATGCCAAGCACATCCCCATAGCCCAAGGGGCGGGGAGGGTCCAACATGTATGTAAGATATGGTGGTGACACACTTAGTAGTATAACTGCATCTGAAGACATTTATAAAGAATTATTTACCTGATTATCACCTTAAAAATATTTTTTTTCTTTCTTCAAATCTTTCATTATGCAAGTAACTATACAATGTTTTCACCCATGTACACACTTTTGTTAATCCGTCTATTTCACATATTTTCTAGATTCAATGCTAGCATGGGAGAAAATATAGGAAGTGAGTAGTGTTGACGTTGTACCTATTATGTAATATCCTAGTTAGCGTACATGTTCAGACTTGTATAAAATTGTCCTTTCAATATATATTGTAAAATTGTAATAATTCATGTTGTAATTATATACATGTTGAATATTGAAATTGTTCATGGTGTATGCACTATAGTTGTATGTTCATGTATGCTTTTGCTTCTACATCGCTCTCTGATACAATTTCTAACATTTTCGGATTTGTCCTCTCGGGCCTTCTAAGTCTCAAGATGGAAAAATTTGGGGACGTTACATTTTACATTAAGCCGTTCAAGACTCTTTTACTTCATTTTATTTAACACGGAAAATATCATCACCTACAACTTACTTTTAAAAAAGTCATTTTCCTGGGTATCATGCAAGATTCAATGTTAAGATTTTTGTCAAATTTCATTGTGTTCTTTCTCAATGAAGTTACTTTGATGAGGTTTATTAACCTGAAAGAATGTTGAGGAGAAATTCAAATGTAGTGAATGCATGACATAGTATCTTTCCATATATATGATATCAACCAACATTTTGTGTCATTTTATTTATTAATTATATTGGAATTTTTTGTCTAATTAAACATGCATATGCTTTTATTGTCAAACTCGTTAAATTTGTTTAATTTGTTTTTTTCTACCTTCTAAATCTTGGTTTATAAGTTTGTTTTGGATTACTCAAGAGTAAACCCCATTCTATAACCCTTGTTCCCCCTCTTCAACAAATTTTATCCAACCTACTGTAGTGTGCACGAACATCTCTAAGTTCTTATTGAATTAAAAAAGGACCTTGAACAACTCATAAAATATAATTTATCTGTTCAAAGTCTAGATTGCCATTGACAAGAAGTAGGAGGATTTTCTCTTTCCACCTATAATATGGAGAAAGTAATGATAATTTAAATTTCTAATGAGTACAAGAGTCATATTTTCTATCCTAGATCCATCATGGCAGACCCTTAGCTTTTATAGGTTACTATTGTGATGCAAGGGTTTCTTTCAACATGGGGAAAGCAAATAGTCAAAGATACTAGAGAAATCCAAACTGTGTTGCATGTAAACAATATGTTATACCCATTATAAAACTATAGATCTTATAGATATGAGGAGGCATGTAAGTACTCTTCTCAACAAAAACTAACTAATAGTTCGAGATTACCTCTAAACCCCTGCCTTCCACCAACTTCAAATGTAAGTCTTAATTATTTCTAGAAGCCTGACAAAGAAGAAGACCAATAAATAATCCAATTATGAATCAAGAGTAAGTACACCTTGATTGGAATGAATAATATATTGGTTATCTCCATCACTTCAGAAGAAGATGAAGAGAAGATGATGTAATTTGAACATAAGATCCCTTAAATAAATGAAACATGGAACGAACTACTAGTAAAGACCATTTGTTGTATAATGTGTAAGGAAATCCTAATACAAAATCTCATCTTACAATTTTTTGTAGAAGATTTTGGGATACACTATATTTCCTCAATATGGGAACCATATAGTCAATAAGTAATATATTTAAACCCTCTAGTTTACTAAGAATGGAAAACTGAATGCCACTTGCTTCTCATTTGACTAATTTACTAACCTTGAGAAAATAATGTTTTCAGGGTAGGTGGTATTATTACCATGATTATTAACATATATAGGATGCAAGATTTTAAGAAGTGAGTAGCCCAATGTGGATTTACATGTAATACTTCTCCAGTTCCAAGATTTTTAGGAAGGATGTGAACAATAACGTTGTCACTTTAATGTCTCAATATAATCTTAAATTCTTATACCTCAATTCACCCTTATAGTAATAAACATGAATGGGGATGATTTTTCACGATTTGAGAACAATATAACTTCCAATACCAAAAAAAAATAGTAATCTGTTAAAAGGGAGAATGTAGTCATTCCACGTCCTCAGGAATAGTTATAAATTACAAAATATAACTTTTCTACCTTGCTCATTTAATCACATTCATGCATCCTCACCAGCTCACCAGAACAATTTTGGATCTCTTCTTTTGAAATGAATGTGATGATCATCAAGTTCCATACTTGTGCACAAAATCTTAAACTCAACTCTCCACATCGAGATATTTGTGGGACTACCATAGTTTCATAACATTAGAATCTATACTATGTCATAAACTAATCTATCTCAACCTTTTCTACAAAGGAATATCAACAATACAACCAATTTGGGCATACGTTGAATACTAATTTTCAGTCATGTATAATTTTGAATCTAGAAATTCATAATGTCAATATTTCTTGATGGTACATATACATTTCTCCCTAGTAACAAGGAATATAAAATATAAGGATGACATTTTTATATCTATATTTTGTAGGGTTTGTAGAATAACATATAGTCATCCCATCAAAACATATCTTCCCTAAGCATATCCATAAACTAATCAAGACAATATAATCAAAATAGTTGTTTAACTTCATGTTTTAAAAGATCGATGCATATAACTATTATTAGTGATTGCTAGTCTTCAGCGCTTGATGATTAGTTCTTGAATACACTAGACGAGTACTTGAATTGGTTTAGTATATTAGGATGAATGCTAAGATCGACAAGTGAAAATCCATGCATAATTCAATAATAAACAAGTTGATAAGGATAATCTCCCATATTTACCATATATTGGTGCAAATGTACTAGAATCTAGTCCTGCTTTTGTATTGCCTCTGCTACTCATTCTAACACTAAGTGAACGACTTGTAAGCATTGTTGCCAGGTCATCATAATCATCACAATATATAATATTAATGATCCATGCAAATAATTATAAAAGTGAGACACAAGGATCTTCTCAACCCTTTAAATATATAATATTTCATTGGCTTCATAAGCATCATTCTTCCCAAAAATTTTATCCATATGCTTAATCACTCTTGTGAACTATCAACAATAGCACACCTATCTCTAGAAGGTAAATTCTTATTGATGGATCTCATAGATGCCAAAAAGATAAAATATGTTTAATTTTATGATAAGAACTCTAATTCTAATGGATAAGTGTCATTTTTTGTCTTTTCAAACAACCTAGAAATAATAGAAGATGATGAAGCATTTTTCTAATAAGGAGATCCAAAATTCTTGGAAATCCTCTTTTACATGTTGATTTTCTAGAAATCACCAATGTAAAATACCAGTTTAAGTAGAAGATTAGATCTTCTAAGGAAAGGTTTCCTTTATAAATTAGACTACTAATTATTCTTGTAAGACATTAAGAACACTATAACTTAATTGTTTGCATATCTTACAAATATGATTATTTTAGAGGACCACATACACTCTATCAAAAGTATTGTCAAATAATGAATGGATAAGGAAAAAACTAGGATGTCCAAGTAGTTGAGTTGATACAAACAAAATCAAATACTTTTTTAGGAACCTATATTTGATCCTCTTATGGAAAAATGTGATTCATTTGACAGTAAGTGTAAAGAAAACGACCAAACTGACAGCCAAATCGTTACTAATTATGCGGAATAATCACAAGCTGTGGATTAAAAAATTCATTAAAAATTAAAACCATTTTGCAAAGAGATCCATTTCAAAACTTTATATACATTGGGGTTCACATTGTACATACAATGAACCATCTCATCTCAAGGTTAACATATAACAGCTGCTTTGTCAAATCATATACTAAAGCAACATCAAACCTCGAGGCATACAAACCAAAATCTCATATTCTTCATAAAACTATCACGTACTAAATCCAAGGACCTGAGAGTACAAAGACGACACATAGGACTTCTATCTATAAGACACGACAGACAGTATACTCAACCTGAGTTGTTATTGCTGTCCCTGCTATTGTTGTCCTTCCTCTGTAGAACGGTCTCTACCTCCTCATGCACGTCCACCTAAAAATTGTGGATCCCACGGGGTGAGACAATTGTCCCAACGAGAGATATACCTCTCCGCCAACAATGTTATTATCACAGGTAAATATAATAAAATTGAGCAAAGGTTCTTTTATATTACTAAGCAAGGTTAATCATTGTAGATAAGCAGATTTAAACATTTCTTTTCTCTTAAAGCATTGTAACTGTCTATGATAGGGCAGTAAATCATCTATTCACTTTACAAGGAATATGAAGAACGTGTGAAACATTTACCTATCATACTATATCAATGTCTCAAGCTTATCCTGTGATACTTATTATCATGGTATGACATCCATGAATCATTCTCATTTCTATCTATTGGCCTTAGCCAATCTGCTAGCCAAGTATTTGATTTTACCAGTCATGTGAATATACATCATTATATTCTGTCCAGGTATTGGGCTTTACCAATCCTATGAGGTTTGTATCCAGGTATTGGACTATGCCAATCTTGTGTGGTTTGCATCCAGGTATTGGGTTATCCCAATCTTGTGAAATTATATCCATGTATTGGATTATGCCAATCCTGTGAGTGTTGCATCCAGGTATTGGGTTATCCCAATCCTGTGCAATTATATCCAGGTAATGGATTATGCCAATCCTGTGAGTGTTGCATTCAGGTATTGGGTTATCCCAATCCTGTGAAATTATATCCAGGTATTAGATTATGCAAATCCTGTGAGGTTTGCATCCAGGTATTGGGTTATCCCAATCTTGTGAAATTATATCCAGGTATTGGATTATGCCTACCCTATGAGTGTTGCATCCAGGTATTGGGTTATCCCAATCCTGTGAAATTATATCCAGGTATTGCATTATGCCAATCCTGAGAGTGTTGCATCTAGGTATTGGGTTATCCCAATCCTATGAAATTATATCTAGGTATTGGATTATGCCAATCCTGTGAGTGTTGCATCCAAGTATTGGGTTATCCCAATCCTATCAAATTATATCCAGGTATTGGATTATGCCAATGTTATGAGTGTTGCATCCAGGTATTGGGTTATCCCAATCCTGTGAAATTATATCTAGGTATTGGATTATGCCAATCCTATGAAACTATATCTAGTCTTTGGATGATACCAATCATGTGAAACTATATCTAGGTATTGGATGATACCAATCCCTTGAAACTATATCCAGGTATTGGATGCTACCAATCCTATGATATCATGGCCATATTGCTAAGGATTCCATAGTAGTGGAATACCTTTATGTTCCCCTTTCACTTTCATAATGGGATATCAATCCCTTAAACTCATCACTGAATACACATCACCTTGACTAGGCATTATACCTTGGCCAATCCATCATACTTCATCACATCCTTTATGTAATACAAGTATTGCTCTTATCTCATTTAAGCATATTCAAAACACTATAGCCCTTATTTTTCTATAAGCATAAAACATGTATGATCAAGATTTCATTATTATTATTGTAACCATTTATTATTATTATTATGTTACTGAGTTTCCATTTCCTAGTTTATTTTGAACATTATCATTTCTTACATGATACTTTTATAAACATCTTGTTACCTCACACTAGGCAACAACTATTCTCATGGCTCTCAAGGCCCATTAAACATCTTGTTACCTCTCACAAGGCAACAACTAATCACATGGCTCACAAGGCCCATTAAACATCTTATTACCTCTCACTAGGCAACAACTAATCACATGGCTCACAAGGCCCATTAAATATCTTGTTACCTCTCACTACGCAACAACTATCTCTAGGTCAAAAAGACCTATATAATTGGTATTATATGAAACATCATAGCTCATGCTTAGCGATGCTCATTATCTCATGCTACCAACATTATTTCAATATGGTTAAGGTTTCCCTTTATTAACCAATTGTAGTTTCAAATCATATCATTATCCTTAATTAGGGTTAAGGTTTCCCTTTTTAAGTCGACTAGGGTTTTCAAGTACATTCATCAGTCCACACTTAATAGGAGTATCAATGTATACTCATTACATGAGTATTAAACAAGTATAACTTTCTCTTTCATCCTTACTAGGATATTGATTACATCCTACTCCATTAGGTTGGCTCAATCCTTCTCTCAAGGTACATTGTCCCATATTTATCAAAATGCATTAAACCCTTCATGTCTTAAAGTATCATTTGACATAACATACTACATGTATCACTCAATCAAGTGTATTGGATTGAGGTGCTTCCTCCATATCAGGTATAGAGGTGTAGGTATGCTTCCATATCAGGTATATAGGTGTATCCTCATCACCATACCATGCGTCCATATCAGATTACTCAACCTTAGGGGTTTGCATATCGGGTTTCACAACACCATGTTGAGTTTCAACATCATATTGGGTTAGGGTATATACCTAACACCATATCGGGTATAAGGTGTGTGCTTAACCCCATATCTTGCACAAGGTGTGTGTATGTGTCACTCATATCATCCATGAGGTATAAATTCAGCACCATATCGTGCTAATGGTTGTGTTCATATCATCATATCGGGTTACCATATCGCCATCTAGGGTATCAACACCATATCGGGTAAGAGGTGTATGTGTGCTCTCCCATATCAACCTTGAGGTGTATGTGTGTGTCACCATATAATCCATGAGGTATATGCTCATCACCATATCGTTATAGAGGTGTATAACCATTATTATCTAGGGTTTCAACATCATATTGGGTAAGAGGTGTATCCCTCAACACCATATCGGGTTAGAGGTGCTTCAACCCAGTCTCGGGTTGCACCAAGATGATGTCATCATCATCAACCTCTAGACTCATGTTCTTACTGTTATAGTTCATGGAAAACAGTCCTAGGTTACTACTAGAGCTCATGGGTTCATCAATTATGCAAGAAATTTTGAATTGAAAGTAAATCATTTAACTAAGGCAAGATTGATGGTAAATAATAACATAATTGAGTTCAAGTTATATAACATGCCTCAAGAGCAACTTCAAAGCTCCAAGATCCAAAGCTTCACATTCACAAGGTTTAAGATGAGCTTCTCAAAGGTCCAAGCCATGATATACTCAGCCCTATGCAGGATACCTCACCACTTGGGGCCGATATCCCTCACTTATGGTCGATATCCCTCACTTGGCTGATATCACTTTGCAGTGGGTGATATCACTTTTCTATGGACGATACCAAGGCCCTATGCACGATAATCCTTCACCTTTTCAGGATACCAAGACTCTATGCATGATATCTAAGAGCAAGGGGGTGATATATTTCTAAAAATTCCACTAATAGGTGAAAGGAAGGGTATATATACTTGAGGTTCATGAACAAGTGTGCATATGAGGTGTCATCATTTTAAGCTACTAGGTGCCATGTGTCCATGCATGGTTGACACTTGTAATTGCATGCACTCATATTTATCTTGACATGAAAAACACTTTAGGATAATCTATAGATGATATTTCGGCCTTTAGTTATCTTGTTTGATAAGATATCTCATCTTTATCTCACAAATTATGCAAACCGATACAACTTTTCCAAGGAAGTTTTAAACTGATACACTTCACCACCTTGTGGTTCTTTGCCCATCATGGCCTTTTCCAAATGTTAAAAAACCGATATGAGACTCCCCCTATGGCTCCTTGTCCAATAGGCATTCTCATATGGACTCTACAACTCGATACAAGTTCAAATTAGGGTTTCACATTCAACCCTTTCTTGGTCTTTTCATCACCAAGAGTACCATTATTCAAAAATGATTCAAACATGGTGCCTCCTTATTTATATATCCTTTAGAGGATACTATGAAAGAGTAGGGACAATCTAGAGCTGGGAATTTTCATATCAACCCTACATTTTGGGTAAATTACAACTTGTACCAAAATTGGTACACAAGGCACTAGCATTATTCAAACAAGTTCAAACTTGGAATTTAGGTTTTCCACAAGCCACCACCTTGCATAATTCTCTCTCTTATGATGCTAAAACACATGAGGAACTTTCAATATGTGACATATTTTAATATAACCCCTCTTCTTGGGTAAATTGCATTTTGGTCCAAAACAAGAGAACATTGCTCAAACATTATTCAAATAGGACCAAATTTGAAATATAAGTTTGTCACCTGATAACAAAACACCTTAGAGGATTATATTAAAGTTTTAAGAAACTTACTTATCCAAAACAAATAGGGTTAAATCATAACCCAGGTCAGGGTCATTACAAGTTATATATCCCTAACAAGGATTTCGTCTCCAAAATCCCAGATGAAGGAAGACAATTGTCATTCATGCATCAAATAATCAAGTCTCCACATAACATCTTGATGTCATGGATATGCCATAGAACTTTTACCAGCACAAATTCCTTTCATTATAGATCATCATAAGATCTTTCACACATGACACATACTCAGCTATCCTTTTCATTATTGATTGCAGAGTCTATCCTATGTCAGGTAACACTTTCTAAATTAGAGTAGTACTATACATACTTTGTATAACTCGGGTTCCAAACCTCATTGCTTTATCACCTTTTCAACTTACATCTTTATGTAATATGATCTTTGATCTTGGGAGTTTTCCATACCCTTCACTTTGTTTGGCATTTCTCCTCTAAGGGAAGGCTAGAGTTACATTCTATCATCCACTCAAAGGTATTTCTGGATGTTATTTGCGTAAGCTGTATTAATAGGTTTAGATAGGGATATTCTAAGAAGTTATCTTAGCTTGATCAACTTTTCCCAAAATGATTCTTCAACTTTTCCTTCAATTAATACATCCTTATTAATGTTATGTTTATGCAGAGCATAAACCCCTAACATATGATGTCTATACTATCGTATGTAAATAAACTATTCTCAAAGTTGACCTTTCTAGGTGACCAACAATAATCATCTTATTAGGAGTCATGTCCTCCCTATCTCATACCTTTAAAACTTCTTGGATACTAGAATTCCTTACCCTGGTATTAGTTACATGTGTTAAAAACACATCACATCCTTATCTTTTCCATCCTCTGTTGTTATTACCAAAACCAAACACATAATAGGACCTTTCTTTCATCTTGGAACATTACTTATCACCTATAACTTTGTCTTGGAACAAAAATCTAGGACTAACTAATACTTTTCAAAGTATCCATCTATAGATTACTTCTAATCCATGCACATCAAGTGTCATAAGACTTACTTGATTTTCATGTTCTTGAAAAGAAAGAACACAAGGAAACATAGTCCTTCTTATCACCCCATCATTATTTAGAGTTGTTTATTAAAGAAAAGAGATTATCACCTTCCTTGAGTATTGCATAAACTTTCAATTGTTCATGTGTCATTCAATATTGTTTCCTTTTTGGTTCCTTACCATCAGCATAGGAATTATAAAGATGGTTACATGTCATCATCCCTTAGCATTATCATCATCATCATTACTAGATATGGGTATTCAAACCCTTAGTTCATCACTAAACATTGTTACCTCTCATCAAGTAACTGTTACCTATAGGTCCTCAGACCAAGGTATACATTATACTAAACATCTTCTTTTGTTTATAAGTTGATCTATAATTAACTCATATTCCTCCATATATCAATTACGATGTGGTAGAAATATCCATGCCACATCTTCTACTTCATTATGCTCTTTAGATTGTCTCAAAATGACTACTTCATCAAAGTAATTAGAAGGATAGAAATCTAAGAGTATCATACTTACCTTTCCTTCAATAGATGAATACCTGGCTAGGGTATTTAAGAACTGAATTTAGGTAGTATGCATTTGTTTTATATTAGATTTCATCTCTTTAAATTTTACTACTTAATATCTCAAATTTTCTTTGGGTGTTTCTATTACATCTCTTCCTTTCATCATGAAGAGAGAAATTTCAAAACATTTAAGAGAATATTGGACTGAATATAAGTTCTCATCCTTCTGATCTCTTCCTCATGTCCTCATAGGACTAATTAAAGGAAGCCCAACAACAACTACCTTCTTATGATTATCAGATAAAATCAAGAGAAGACATATCAAAATGAAAAAGCTCTATCCGGTTGTCACCTCCCATGGTCATCTACCACTTCAGGTTGACTCAAACATAGAGTCAAGCTGTTTCATGTTGTTTCTTTTTCCTTTTTACACTATTGGGCAATAACTTTTGTAAGCCCTGCCGAGTCTGCCTCGATTGTTGGGTCATTTCCTCCCTTCTTTTTGAATAAAAGGTTTTAGTATGCTCAACATGTTCATATCTATAACATGTCTTGTCCTCGTACCCTAGTCTTATTGGTCTTATTACCGATGTAGAAGCTAAGTCAGGAGTTCTTACAAGTGGAAAGTTAGGACTTTTTCCTTTACTAGTGACTACTGCCTTGGTGCACTAGGCATTTATTGCACTGGTGGTACCAAAAATGTTGGCTTTTTAGAACAACTAGTAAATATCTCTAGAATTATAGGGACCTTTCCTTAATTCTCAGCTTATTGTCCCTCCTTGGGCATTTCCATCACAGATGTACTATCTATCTATACTTATGGCAGAGTCTATTTTCTTGCCATATGTTAATACTTCACACATTTTCCATTGTTCCAACATGATTATGTCATTCAAGAACCCTTTCAGAACCCAAAGTTTCTACATTAAGGGTTGGTAACCTAGGTTGTATTGCTAGTATCCAATCCACTGTATTCCTCACTATTATCCTAACCTTCCCAAAAGGAGCATAAAAAGCAGGATTCTCTATCCTGATTGGGTCAAGATGGGAATTCTCAGGCACTCATTCTTTTCTTTCCTGATCCCTTACACCTTCTCCTGGTGCAACAACATTGATCTTAGCAACGTGTTCCTCATGTTCTCTAGTCATTTTTAAACATAACCCTTTCTTCTACATAAGCATAAGTCACTATAGTGTATACTAGAGGACACTAGAATAGACTCAACACCTTAGTCCTATGTCTCTGTAGAATCAGCAAACCTTAAGCTCTGATACCAAACTTTGAAATGAAAACCACCAAACCGACAACCAAATCATTATTAATTATGCAGAATAATCACAAGTAGCAGATTAACAAAAATCACTAAAAATTAAAACCATTTTGCAAAGAGATCCATTTCAAAACTTTATATGCATCAGGGTTCACATTGTACATACATTGAACCATCTCATCTCAAGGTTAACATATAACAGTTGCTTTGTCAAAACATATACTAAAGCAACATCAAACCTCGAGGCATACAAACTGAAATCTCATATTGTTCATAAAATAGTCACGTACTAAATCCAAGGACCTGAGAGTACAGAGACAACACATAGGACTTCTATCTACAAGAAACGATAGACAATATACTCAACCTGAGTTGTTACTGTTGTCCCTGCTGTTGTTGTCCTTCCTCTACAGAACGGTCTCTACCTCCTCATGTACGTCCACCTAAAAATTGTGGATCCCAAAGGATGAGACAATTGTCCCAGTGAGAGATATAACTATCTGCCAACAATGTTATTATCATAGGTAAATATAATTAAACTGAGATGAGGTTCTTTTATATTACTAAGCAAGGTTAATCAATGTGGATAAGAAAATTAAAACATTTCTCTTCTCTTAAAGCATTGTAACTGTCTATGATAGGGCAGTAAATCATCTATTTGCTTTATAAGGAATATGAAGAACATGTGTAACATTTACCTATCATACTATATCAACTTCTCAAGCTTATCATGTGATACTTAATATCATGGTATGACATCCATGAATCATTATCATTTCTATCTGCTGGCCTCAACCAATCTGCTATCCAGGTATTGGATTGTACCAGTCATGTGAATATACATCATTATATTTTGTCCAGGTATTGGGATTTTCCAATCCCGTGAGGTTTGTATCCAGGTATTGGACTATGCCAATCCTAGGTTTGCACCCAGGTATTGGGTTATCCCAATCCTGTGAAATTATATCCAGGTATTGGATTATGCCAATCCTGTGAGTGTAGCATCTAGGTATTGGGTTATCCCAATCCTATGAAATTAAGTCCAGGTATTGGATTATGCCAATCATGTGAGTGTTGCATCCAAGTATTGGGTTATACCAATCCTGTGAAATTATATCCAGGTATTGGATTATGCCAATCCTGTGAGGTTTGCATCCAGGTATTGGGTTATCCCAATCCTATGAAATTATATCCATGTATTGGATTATGCCAATCCTATGAGTGTTGCATCCAGGTATTGGGTTATCCCAATCATGTGAAATTATATCCAGGTATTGGATTATGCCAATCTTGTGTGTTGCATCCGGGTATTGGGTTATCCCAATCCTGTGAAATTATATCCAGGTATTGGATTATGCCAATCATGTGAGTATTGCATCCACATATTGGGTTATCCCAATCATGTGAAATTATATCCAGGTATTGGATTGTGCCAATCTTGTGAGTGTTGCATCCAAGTATTGGGTTATCCCAATCCTGTGAAATGATATCCTGGTATTGGATTATGCCAATCCTGTGAGTGTTGCATCCATGTATTGGTTTATACCAATCCTGTGAAATTATATCCAGGTTTTGGATTATGCCAATCATGTGAAACTATATCCAGGTATTGGATGATACCAATCCTGTGAAACTATATCCAGGTATTGGATGATACCAATCTTGTGATATCATGGCCATGTTGCTAAGGATTCCATAGTAGTGGATTACCTTTATGTTCCCCTTTCACTTTCATTATGGGATATCAATCCCTTAAACTCATCATTGAATACACATCACCTTTACTAGGCATTATACCTTGGCCAAACCATCATACTTATTCACATGCTTTATGTAATACAAGTATTCCTCTTATCTCATTTAAGCATATTCAAAACACTATAGCCCTTATTTGTCTATAAGCATAAAACATGTATGATCAAGATTTCATTATTATTATTTTAAACATTTATTATTATTATTATTATTATTATTATTAGTATTAGTATGTTACTGAGTTTCCATTTCCTAGTTTATTTTGAACATTTTCATTTCTTACATGAGACTTTTATAAACATCTTGTTACCTCTCACTAGGCAACAACTATTCTCATGGATCTCAAGGCCCATTAAACATCTTGTTACCTCTCACTAGGAAACAACTAATCACATGAATCATAAGGCCCATTAAACATCTTGTTACCTCTCACTAGGAAACAACTAATCACATGGCTCACAAGGCCCATTAAACATCTTGTTACCTCTCACTAGGCAACAACTATCTCTAGGTCAAAAAGACCTATATAATTGGTATTATATGAAACATCATAGCTCATGCTTAGCTGCTCATTATCTCATGCTACCATCATGATTTCAATATGGTTAAGGTTTCCCTTTATTAACCAATTTTAGTTTCAAATCATATCATTACCCTTCATTAGGGTTAAGGTTTCCCTTTTTAACCTGACTAGGGTTTTCAAGTACATTCATCAAGAATCACAACCCTAATTCAGACTCCACACATAATAGGAGTATCGATGTATACTCATTACATGAGTATTAAACAAGTGTAAGTTTCTATTTCATCATTACTAGGATATTGATTACATCATACTCCATTAGGTTGGCTCAATCCTTCTCTCAAGGTACATTAGCCCATATTTATCAAAATGCATTAAACCCTTCATGTCTTAAAGTATCATTTGACATAACATACTACATGTATCACTCAATCAAGTGTATTGGATTGAGGTGCTTCCTCCATATAGGGTATAGAGGTGTAGGCATGCTTCCGTATCGGGTATAGAGGTGTATCCTCATCACCATACCATGCATCCATATTGGATTACTCAACCTTTGGGGTCTGCATATCGAGTTTCACAACACCATGTTGAGTTTCAACATCATATCAGGTTAGGGTATATACTTAACACCATATCAGGTTTAAGGTGTGTGTTTAACCCCATATCATGAACAAGGTGTGTGTATGTGCCACTCATATCATCCATGAGGTATAAATTCACAACCATGTCGTGCTAATGGTTGTGTTCATATCATCATATCGGGTTACCATATCACCATCTAGGGTATCAACACCATATCAGGTAAGAGGTGTATGTGTGCTCACCATATCAACCTTGAGGTGTATGTGTGTGTCACCATATCGTCCATGAGGTATATGATCATCACCATATCATTCTAGAGGTTTATAACCATCATTATCTAGGGTTCAACATCATATTGGGTAAGAGGTGTATCCCTCAACACCATATCGGGTTAGAGGTGCTTCAACCCAGTATCAGGTTGCACCATGATGATGTCATCATCATCAATCTCTAAAATTTTGTTCTTACTATTCTAGTTCATGGAAAATAGTCCTAGGTTACTACTAGAGCTCATGGGTTCATCAATTATGTAATAAATTTCGAATTGAAAGTAAATCATTTAACTAAGGCAAGATTGATTGTATATAATAACATAATTGAGTTCAAGTTATATAACCTGCTTCAAGAGCAACTTCAAAGCTCCAAGCTCTAATGATTCACGTTCCCAAGGTTGAAAATGAGCTTCTCAAAGGTACACGACTTGATCTTCTCATCCCTATGCACAATACCTCACCACTTGTGGTCGATATCCCTCACTTATGGCCGATATCCCTCACTTGGCTGATATCACTTTGCAATGGGTGATATCACTTTTCTATGGCCGATAAAAAGGCCCTATGCACGATACTCCTTCACTTTTTCACGATACCAAGACTATATGCACGATATCTAAGAGCAAGGGGGTGATATATTTTGAAAACATTCCACTAATAGGTGAAAGGAAGGTTATATATACTTGAGGTTCATGAAAAAGTGTGCATATGAGGGGTCATCATTTTAAGCTACTAGGTGCCACGTGTCCAT
The DNA here is from genome assembly GCA_963693085.1 of Alisma plantago-aquatica. NCBI lineage: Eukaryota > Viridiplantae > Streptophyta > Magnoliopsida > Alismatales > Alismataceae > Alisma > Alisma plantago-aquatica. Next base: position 430,339,051 of record OY856412.1, on the reverse strand, counting down.
GCATGGTTGACACTTGTCCTTGCATGCACTCATATTTATTTTGACATGAAAAACACTTGAGGATAATCTAGAGATGATATTTCGGCCATTAGTTATCTTGTTTGATAAGATATCTCATCTTTATCTCACAAATTATGCAAACCGATACAACTTTTCCAAGGAAGTTGTAAACCGATACACTTCACCTCCTTGATGTGCTTTTCCCATCATGGCCTTTACCAAATGTTCAAAAACTGATATGAGACTCCCCCTATGGCTCCCTATCTGATAGGCACTCTCATATGGACTCTACAACTCGATACAAGTTAAAATTAGGGTTTCACATTCAACCCTTTCTTGGTCTTTTCATCACCAAGAGTACCATTATTCAAAAATGATTCAAACATGGTGCCTCATTATTTGTATCCCCTCTATATGATAATAGGAGGGAGTAGGGACACTTTAGAGGTGGTAATTTGCATATCAACCCTACATTTTGGGTAAATTACAACTTGTACCAAAATTGGTACACAAGGCACTAGCATTATTCAAACAAGTTCAAACTTGGAATTTAGGCTTTCCACAAGACACCACCTTGCATCATTCTCTCTCTTATGATGCTAAAACACATGAGGAACTTTCAATATGTGAATATTGGAATATAACCCCTCTTCTTGGGTAAATTCCATTTTGGTCCAAAATAAGAGAACATTGCTCAAACATTATTCAAATAGGACCAAATTTGAAACAAACCTGATAACAAAACACCTCAGAGGATTACATTAAAGTTCTAAGCAACTTACTTAGCCAAAACAAACAGGGTTAACTCATAACCCAGTTCAGGGTCATTACAGTAAGGCTCCATAGTAGAAGGTTGAGTCACAAGGTTGTGGTTTCTACATTTAGAGTTTGACATCCAAAATGTCAATAGGTCAAAAGCAAGCTACTTTTGAAAAAAATCATCATATTTGAGGTCCATGCCTCCTATATGTCACTTGTTCAAATTGATTCAAGAAGTTTAATCCTAAGGATAACGAACATGACCGACTCAACTTTCTATAAACTTACACTTTTTACGGACAATAAAATCTTATAATGTGGATTGGGGGGAGAGTGGGAAAAAAATTCAAAATACTACTTTTTTCCTTTTGGTTAGTTTTTTATTTTATTTCTTACCACATATTTTGGATATCTATAGGTTGTTTTTTCACTACAAGCTATTTTGTACTCCCCAAAATTAGAATAAATGGTGGCACAATGTGGCCTACATTGATACAAGATGGTAGGTCAGGAAATTTACTTCAAAAAATATATACACATGTGAGAAAAAGGATGACAGAGGAATATGAACTGAAACACTCATTTTAAATACAAATAATAGGAATCACACCTGCATATACACATGAAAAATGATGTATGTAGTTAAACAAAGCATTTACTCATACAAATTTCAATTTCAATCAGCTGGCATAGTGCCAACATATTCTATCTAAAGTTTACTCCTACGCGTATGTATAAATTGGAGGCATAAAAAAAGGTAGGAAATGTTAACATCTTGGAGGTTGCATGCAAGCCACTCATGATAGCTCCTCAATGATGGGGACCACATACAAGTCTCCACAGACTGCAATTCTCTTCATTCATCTACCAACAATTTATCCTCCCTATCTTCTAAAACCATGGGGAAAACACTCTCCCATCTATGGGTTTTCATGAAGAATGGAAGAGGAATGTTGCTTCCTATTACTTGAAACTCTTTAAACAAAAAAAAAATCTTCTGATACTTCATTTAGCAAGGCAACATAAGGTTTCTTGAGCTAGCCATGTCCTAGATATTATGCAGGAAACATGGTCAGCGGTAGAATGGCATACCTATTACAAGGTTGTCAAATGACAACATAGACTACTATGCCAATTTGCTTGGATTTGGACATCAGAGTCCTTGATCAATTTTTTTGCAAAGATAATATGGGTTAACACTTCTAAAAATGAAAACACAGAAAAAATATAAGAGCAAGCATGGATATGTTGCATCTTGATATCCAATTCTTAATTTAGGACATGCTCGATCTGAAAATCCAACCCACACCATAAATTTGAAACAAAAAATCCAACTCATTGAATTGAAACCATAAAACTTCACATGACTAAAGAAAATTTAACTCATTAATTTGAACTTTCTCTTTAGTTGGATACTATTTGTCCATGTAGGCTAACACCACAACAATTGTAACTTTTGTGTACTCGGCATGCTAGTCTCTAGGTTTCATTCACCCTTTCTAGATCAAGGATTTTTGCAACCATGGACCCATTATCCCTATAACTAGATACAAATCTACAAAGTACAAATATACTCAAGAGAAACTACAAGACAATCTCTAGTCAGTACTTAGGTTTTGTTCTTGATTAGCAATTGCATAGTAACCATATGATAACAACTCTAAATGCATCTGGCTAATGTCCTCTACTTCCTTCATAACAAATGGACTTGGGAGCTACTCATAAAACCCCAAATACAAATGTCTGTATAAATTGTGACTTCATGATATCACAGTCTAATTTTCCTCCTCCACTCAAGATCTGTGGTTAAAACCATGGTGTCTACATGCGCAAAGTAGATCCATCAACACCTCTCCAAGACTCCATCAAAAGAATGGAGACACCCTTAGTAGCATAAATGGAATCACAAATGACTCCAAAGGTCTGGTTGCCAAAAATGACCACTTTAGAAACATTTTAGACATTGTCATCACCCTATTCCTGAACTTCGGAAGTCTTACAAGTAGATTTTGTGGTCATGTTGGTACAAACAAAGGAAGTCAGCCTTTTCAAGAACTCTTTCACATACATCGCCCCAATATGAAAAATAGGTTTAAGCCTTTAAACATCTTTTTAAAAAGTTACATGATATTAATAAGGTTGCAGACTAAGTCGCATCAAGTCTTACCTTTTTAACTTTAGCATTCTTGAGAAGGTTTCTTGAAGGACCTTGAGAGAGTGACATGTTGAGAGATCAAACCTTATTATTTATGGAGGTATAATTCTCAGCCCCTCTGGTGTTTGGTAAATAGAAAGCATGATACATCAGTATAATAAAAATGACTCTACGTCACATGCCATGTCTTCAAGTCTGCATTTGATCAATTCTATAGATAAATGTAACCAGTTGAACAAAATGGTGACATGACATTATCGTGAACTAAATAAGATAAGTGGCTTTGGTTGGATGTCATGAAGGTATACACCACTCGACTAATTTAAATTAAGCAACAATGAAAGAACAAACAGATTTAAACAATCAAGTTTTCAATGCAGATTATGAAGTCTGTAATTACAGAGAGGTCAAGAGAGTTAAAGCAAAGAAAGTATTAGGAAACAAGGTGAAAAATAAAGTAAAGTTTGATAATAATTATGCATATGGTCTTTAGTTCTTCTTTAGACTTTGAAGCTTGTTGTGTGTGTGTGAAAAGTAGACAACCATTGACACAATTGAATCATGAAAACAAGATCAATGAATGAGGAAGCGATTAGCAGTGGGATTATCAAAAATCACTAAAAATTAAAACCTTTTTGTAAGGAGATCTTCGAATGATAAAATCTCTTTCATAAAGAAACATGATAAGTTGTTTACAAACTGATCCATCATTAGATCTCTGTAATAAACACATCTCGAGGATTACAACATCAATCACCTTGTTAACTGTACAAGGTAAGATACAAAATCTCGAGGCAAAATGCCAAAATCTCAGATATACTGACTCCTATTGGATAAATTGGACATTATGATAAATCCCTTTGTTTCGATGATGACAAACATTTCATTCTTGTTGATCTAACGCGCTACTTGAGTGTTGCAGGAATAAGGTGGATGAAAAAGCTCTAGGGAATCTATATGCTTGAATGATTGTAAATGTCATGAAATGTAATCAATTGTAAACTTGTACAAATATATAATGTACAAGTACTTAGACTTCATGTAAATCAAGCGTTAGATCTTCCCTAGATAAACACCACACTTAGTCATGTCATCCCCTTCAATAGTGTCACATATGCACACTCGTACACACACTTAGTGCCTTAATTGAAAGATGAAAATAGGGTCAATCTCGGTCGACAAACTCCTCGATCGAGACACTCTCGGTCGACAAACTTCTCGACCGAGAAAGACCCAAGTAGCCGTTAGACACAGCTGACAAGGTAGTTGGCAGTTGCAAATGAACGTTGAACCAGAGAGCCTGTCAGTCGACAAAACTTCGACCGAGTAGGTATCTCGGTCGACAATTTGTCGACCGAGATGGACTCTGACAACAACTGCAGAATAAAGCAACTAGTCGTTACTAATGCACCTAACTTATACCTAACGGCTAGTTAAGCACTTAGAACCCCCTAGAAAGTGTCTAGAACGTCCTTAAGCACTTGTAGGTCATTCCTATAAATAGGACATGCCTTAGGACACCTAAACACACCTAAGCTACACTTGTGCTATACTTGAGATTGAATACTCATTGGCAATCTGTTTTGAGCAATAGAGCAATTCCAACATTGGCTATTCATTCCCATTGCTCCATTTTCATGTCCTATAGGCTAGCATCTCCTTTCCACAGCACTTACACTTCTACACTCATTGGTTAGGAGATTAATATGCTTGATATAGGCAAATCAAGCCTTGTGCTTAAAAGGATAAGTTGTAATTTCTGTTTTCCTTCTTGTTCCTTTTATTCTTTGTATTCTCCTTGCTACTCCTAAGGTTGGAGGCTGCGGATTGGAGAAGGTTCTTCTCGGAGGAGAAGGTGGACTTCAAGCTACTTCAAGAAGGCTATCGCAACGGGAAGCTACTTCAAGAAGGCTATTGCAACGGGAAGCTACTTCAGGAGGAAGGCTGCTTCAAGGTTGGTGCAATTACTTCTAGGTGAAGGCTGCTTCAAGGTTGGTGCGATTACTTCTAGGTGAAGGCTGCTTGAAGGGTTTAGGGAGAGAATTGTAATTTTATGTAAAGTCCTTGCGAGGTAATAAAATTAAATTCTTTCCAAATCCCGGTTGGGTAAGCAACCGGGTAGTGGACTGACAACTTTAGTATTTGCTAAAGTTGGAACCACTCTAAATCCTTGTCCCCTTGTCCAATATTTTGTGGTTGGTTGTTTGAGTTCAATAATTGTTAAAATTGTTTTAAAACTCTATTCACCCCCCCCGCTAGTGTTTTTCAATTGGTATCAGAGCAGGCTTCAAGGAACCCTAACAAGGTCTTGAAGAATGGGTGACGGGGTGCTCAACAACGTTAATCTTGAAGGGACATTTGTTGCTAGGCCTCCAGTGTTTGATGGAACAAACTACACATATTGGAAGAGAAGGATGCAGTTCTACTTTCAAGGCATAAGTTGGGACTTATGGAGGATGATCTCAACCCCATACAAGCTTCCTCAAATGCAATATGCAGAGTGGGATGCAAATACGGTAAAATCGGCTCAAATGAATGCAAAGGCTGTAAGTATTCTTTATTGTTCAATTTCACTAGGAGAATTTAATAGAATATCAAATTGTGAAACAGCCTATGAAATATGGCATAGATTGTCCATAACCTATGAAGGTACGGTTCAAGTTAAGAATTCTAAGATTAGTATGCTTAAACAGAAGTTTGAACACTTTCGTATGGATCCAAATGAATCCATTAGTGAAATGTTTGCAAAATTCTCTTCTATTCTTAATGGTTTGAATGCCTTAGGAAAAACCGTTCTTGAAGAAGACCAGGTATCAAAAGTACTTCGATCACTTCCTCCCAAATACAAGCCCAATGTGACAGCCATTGAAGAAGCTAATGATCTCACTAAACTGAAAATGGAGCAACTCATTGGCAATCTAGAAGCTCATGAGGCAACTTTAGAAGAGGAAGAAAGAAGAGAACGTGAACGTCAACAAGGCAAAAAGAAGGACATTGCATTCAAAGCATCAACTAAGGACACTTATGACACAAGTGAATATGATAGTGAAGAAGAAACTCTCATTGTAAATGGTAAGCAATATAAAAGTTTTAAAACTAATAAAACTTCTAGTGTTTCTTCTTCTAGGTGCTTTGAATGTGGCAAAAAGGGACACATGAAAGGTGATTGTCCAAAACTCAAGAAAGGGAAGAAATCATCTCACAAAAAGAAAGAAAGAGCATATAAAGCTACATGGGATGATTCAAGTGATGATAGTGATGATGGAAAAGAAGAGGTAGAATGCCTCATTGCTACAACAAATGAAGACGAAGAAGAGGTAAGTCTTTATGATCTACCCAAAGAAGATCTAATTGCTAGTCTTCAAGATACTCATGAGAAATATATTGAGTGCAAGAAGAAACTTTAGAAATCAAATAAAGTAAATGATGATTTAAATGTTAAACTTCTTGCTCTTGTATCTGAAAATGAAAATCTCAAAAAGGAAAATGAAGATTATGATCTTAAGTTAAAATCGATAGAAGCTAATTGCAATCTTCTTTCCTTAGAAAAGTTAAACTTGCAAACTCAAGTGAATGATCTTCAGAAACAACCTGTTCTATGTTCACATTTAGATTATGATGAGGTTGTCAAAGAAAGAAACTCTCTAGTATCTGATTTAGATCAAGCAAAGAAAGATATAAATAAGAAGATGGATGATATTGCTAAGTTACAAAGAAATGTAAATGAGTTAAGAGGAAATGACATGCTTGAAAATATTCTGAAAATTTCCTCTAGTTATAATGGAAGAAGAGGATTAGGATATGATCCAAGGAGAAATAAACCCAAAAGAGTTAAAGAATCCAAGACTAAGATTATGTTTGTACCTAGGAACACAATTCCTAGAATGAGAAATGAAGTTGACTCTATTAGTTGTCATTATTGCATGCGTCTTGGACATTATTCATTTTCATGCCCATATAAGAAAAAGAATGATGATTTAGCTTGGATTCCTAAGACTTAGTAGCTCAAAATTAACTAGTTGAGATTTGACCTAAACTGATTCTTGATATACAAATGTCATATCTCAACACAATCGAGCTCTAACTTGCATAATCGTATTTTGCTTGGAATAAATTAACAGTTCTGAAAATATTCCAGAAACTTTGTCGGTCGAGAATCTGTCGACCGAGTAAACCTCGGTCGAGAAATTTTCGACCGAGCATATCACTGATTTTCAGTCTGCAGTAAAATTGCTGAATAATTTGATTGATCAAGTGGCTATCTATTTGTTGACTAATGACTGTTTTACATGCAAAACAAGTTGAAGATCATTTTTGAATATAAATGATATCATTTCGATTGATCCTCTAAATAAGGTAAAACTAAAAATCATGTTTAGAAATCACTATTTTATAATGTTTTACATGATTTTTTTAAAGCATCTCCTGGTCTATCTATATAGAAATCATGTGTTATGGCATTTAGTTTAAATGATCACAATCACTGTATTTCATGGAATTATCATTTTATTGTTCTATCATTACATCATGGATATGCTTTCACTATTTTATCATTCAGCTCATAAAAATGATGCTATGTTACATAGAACAAATAGATTATGATAATTGTATGCATGGATCCTTGATGATACATAGGCAAGCAAAATAATTCAATGATGATATCTCTCTTATAAATGCTTGCAACACATAAGATAAAAATTTCTCAATTGGCATCTTTAAAAGACTTGAGATATTAATCGTGCTTTCATTTTTAAGAGGATGTTTTCATATTGAGTATCACTAAACATGCTTCAAAATTGATATATAATCAAGTACTTCACATATGAATGCTTAAAATTGGAAATCTGCAATTTTTGCCTCTTGGTTGAAATAAAATTTGACCAAGGGGCGCTATGGTCGAAGTCAAGGTCGACCTAAAATAAGCTTTGACAAAATTCTTATTTGGACATCATTTTATCTTAGTATACTTTTGATAAAGGTCAAAATCAAAATTTAAAATCATCTGTGACCTTAGAAGCTTTAAATTGCTTTAGTTGTAAGATTAAGGGGGAGCTCATATAAACAAATTTGATTATTTGCTTAAGAAGCTTACAAAACATTGTAATCATCATTTGAAGCTTATTAAGACCTTAGTACTTTTACTCTTGGTTATGACGAAATCTATGAAATTCATAAAAATGATATATCTTGTTCTTAAAGGAACTCTCTAAACAAATCAGGGCTTAACATCCCATGCATTTGGTTGGAGACATTTTTATGTACTTTAAGATTAAAGGATTCTCATTTCATTTTTAGGGCTTAACATCCCTTATAAAATGGGTGAGAAATCAATATACATTCCTCATAAGCTTAAGGGAATCTCATATCATTTCAAAGCTTAACATCCTTTGCAAATGATTGAGAAACAAATTGTGGCTAAATTAGACAAAAATGATATTAAATCCATGTTCCTAATAGAATATCTATTTAAGGGGGAGCATAGTATAAAATTAAGGGGGAGAAGAAATATAAAATATTCACCCTGGATATCTTTTTGAAATGTCAAAGGGGGAGAAAGAATATAAAAAATCAAAAATATAAATGAGTTTCATCTTGATGGCCAAGCACTCACTTGCAAAACAAGAATGGCTACAAAAGGTAATCTTCAGGTATGAAACTCACATGCTTTATATTTCCTTATTTCATATTTAGGAAATGTTTGTCATCTTCAAAAAGGGGGAGATTGTTGGATAAATTGGACATTATGATAAATCCCTTTGTTTCGATGATGACAAACATTTCATTCTTGTTGATCTAACGCGCTACTTGAGTGTTGCAGGAATAAGGTGGATGAAAAAGCTCTAGGGAATCTATATGCTTGAATGATTGTAAATGTCATGAAATGTAATCAATTGTAAACTTGTACAAATATATAATGTACAAGTACTTAGACTTCATGTAAATCAAGCGTTAGATCTTCCCTAGCTAAACACCACACTTAGTCATGTCATCCCCTTCAATAGTGTCACATATGCACACTCGTACACACACTTAGTGCCTTAATTGAAAGATGAAAACAGGGTCAATCTCGGTCGACAAACTCCTCGATCGAGACACTCTCGGTCGACAAACTTCTCGACCGAGAAAGACCCAAGTAGCTGTTAGACACAGCTGTCAAGGTAGTTGGCAGTTGCAAATGAACGTTGAACCAGAGAGCCTGTCGTTCGACAAAACTTCGACCGAGTAGGTATCTCGGTCGACAATTTGTCGACCGAGATGGACTCTGACAGCAACTGCAGAATAAAGCAACTAGCCGATACTAATGCACCTAACTTATACCTAACGGCTAGTTAAGCACTTAGAACCCCCTAGAAAGTGTCTAGAACGTCCTTAAGCACTTGTAGGTCATTCCTATAAATAGGACATGCCTTAGGACACCTAAACACACCTAAGGTACACTTGTGCTATACTTGAGATTGAATACTCATTGGCAATCTGTTTTGAGCAATAGAGCAATTCCAACATTGGCTATTCATTCCCATTGCTCCATTTTCGTGTCCTATAGGCTAGCATCTCCTTTCCACAGCACTTACACTTCTACACTCATTGGTTAGGAGATCAATACACTTGATATAGGCAAATCAAGCCTTGTGCTTAAAAGGATAAGTTGTAATTTCTGTTTTCCTTCTTGTTCCTTTTATTCTTTGTATTCTCCTTGCTACTCCTAAGGTTGGAGGCTGCGGATTGGAGAAGGTTCTTCTCGGAGGAGAAGGTGGACTTCAAGCTACTTCAAGAAGGCTATCGCAACGGGAAGCTACTTCAAGAAGGCTATTGCAACGGGAAGCTACTTCAGGAGGAAGGCTGCTTCAAGGTTGGTGCAATTACTTCTAGGTGAAGGCTGCTTCAAGGTTGGTGCGATTACTTCTAGGTGAAGGCTGCTTGAAGGGTTTCGGGAGAGAATTGTAATTTTATGTAAAGTCCTTGCGAGGTAATAAAATTAAATTCTTTCCAAATCCCGGTTGGGTAAGCAACCGGGTAGTGGACTGACAACTTTAGTATTTGCTAAAGTTGGAACCACTCTAAATCCTTGTCCCCTTGTCCAATATTTTGTGGTTGGTTGTTTGAGTTCAATAATTGTTAAAATTGTTTTAAAACTCTATTCAACCCCCCCTATAGTGTTCTTCAACTCCTAGGACCTGAGAGTACAGAGACGACACATGACACACTATCTACACAACATGACAAACAGTGTCTCCACCTGAGGATCACTGTTGTCCCTGAGACTGCTACTGCTGCTGCTCACCCACTGATGGGTTCCTTCGTCCTCGGCGTCTACCTAAAAAAAAGTTGAATCCCACGGGGGTGAGACAATTGAATAATTTTCCCAGTGAGAGTTATAACTCTCTGCCAGAAGCTTTGTTATTGCAATAATGAAATAACATAAAGCAGTAGAATTATAAACAATCAACAGTAGGTAGCATTGTATAAACTATGTGAAGCAGCATCCTTATAGGTAATCAATTCAATTATAAATTAATTGAATGACAAGTCATGTAACAATAAGGAATATGAAGAACATGTATACTAATTACTTAACTATAGCACTATAAATAATGTATCATCAATCATTGTTTCTCGCAGTTCAACCTAAGCAGATATGCTATGCGGCTGATTACTTTTTACAAACATATTTATGCCCTGAGGAGATGAGTTACACCTCTCATACTCCAACCAACCATCACTAGATTGCAATCAGTACCATACCTAGGTCATCAGGAGAACCGGATTCCTATGACCTCATCACTCCTCAGTCAGTATGAGGATCAACATGCAGGACATCTCGTGTCTCTGCTATAATAGCTTACCAGGGTATTCTGGCAACTTCGCTATTTAGAGCTACAGTGGTGTTCTGTACTCTCTTCGCCATCGAGGGATTTCTTGTTTATCTCTCATCGATGCGGCATTACAACATCATCGGGAGATTAATGATACATCATCCCGACATAAACATATAATGAGGGATTGAGAGATTAATGATACATCTCCTATCAAATCCAACATTAGGACGCAAAGATATTCACGTCCATAACCCCCACATACTCAAAAGTATGTGCTCCAGGATTTCCCTTAGGAAAACCTATTTCACCATCATTTAATCTCTGATAATGATGGGTTTATGGTCAGGGCTCTAAATGATATCATTATACATGATTATTTAAGTACATTATGGCATTCTTTAGTATCAAGCATGATTTCAAACATAAATCAATAAAACAATTGCCATAAAGAAAAAGTACTATTTGTATCAAGTTCGCATCACATACTTTTACCATTGGGATATCAATCCCTAACCATCTTATCAATGTGACTCAGGAATGTGGGTATTCAAACCCTTGAATCATCATAACACTTGTTACCAAGTAACATCTTACCATCCAATCGTTTTAACAATATGACCTTTGATTATAACAATGCATATATTTCTCATGGCTCATTCAGCCTATCAAGCTCATATGTTACCACTCACTAGGTAACATAGCATATCATTACTCTTAAAGCATATAAAGTGTTTTCAATGCATATAACATCATAACCCTTACCTGGATATGATCACCTTTTTATGAAAACCTGCATGGTTAACATTTACTAATAACATGCACATTGTAACTATATTAGCATAATACAAGTTCTTATCAAATTATATATAGGATACCACGGCCGTGCTATCTTGCACGGTCGTGCAAGAGTAAGCTACCACGGCCGTGCTTCATTACACGGTCGTGCAACAAAGGATTTACCACGACCGTGTCACAATACCACAGTTGGTTTCTAGGGTTAGGATTTACATTCAATCCAATTAGAGTTATTCAACCTCATAGTTGATTAGGAGTATTAATTCCTCATCTCATACTTTAAATCATGGAGTTTCATGCTTAAAAACATAACTCAGAATTAGGGTTCACTTGTTCATATCATCACATCACCCTAGATTAGGGTTTACTATTCATATTACATCACATTACCCAAAATTAGGGTTTACTATTCACATTAGTGAATTGAGGTCATTCCATTATCTTATATGAAGATTACTCTCATTCTTGTCCTTAATAAGGTTAAGATTCATTAATCATCATGATTAGGGTTTCCATGATCTCACAATGAAGGATCATACCTTAATTATGTGTATTCATACATGTTGGAAGTATATTACTTGATTCTCATACATATAGGGAGTTTTCTCTCTCTTCTTACTAATAGATGATGTTTACATCACTCTTGATTAGATTAAGACAAACCATCTTGGAATCATAAGTCAAGTCATCACTACTATGGTCATTAGGGTTTGCCTTGATCAAGGGGTGTTGACTACTTAAACCCATCAAGGGTACTTTGGTAATGTCCACCATTGATCATAACATACATCAACCAACTAATTACTCGTTCACTTAATGTATTTAGGTATCATTAGGGTTTGTATTAATCAACCATTGAACCATCTAAGCCTTTAAATCATTAAACATTCTTGACCTTGAAAAACCCCAAACGGTTTTTCACTTTCAACCTCCAAACGGTTTTGAAACCGCATGGAGTTGTTGACCGTTTGGACCCTTTGACTTTCAAGACTGCCTGAACAAATACACCATCAAGACCTTTTGCCCAAAAGTGAGGTGAAGACCGTTTGGTCACGTTGACCGTTTGGCCAAGTTTGACTTTGAAACAGCATGGACAAATCGATCTTGAAACTGCATGACCACCAAATGGTTTTCAAACCGTTTGGTCCCAAACGGTCTTGAGACCGTTTGCCCCCAAATGGTCTTGAGACAATTTGGACTCAAACGGTCTTGAGACCGTTTCATCCAAACACCTCAAAACCGCATGGACCAAAAAGTGTATCAACTCTTCCAATTGAGTTAGGGTTTCCATTATTGAACCCTTCAATCAACCATGTACTTATTAACCACTTATCAATTGGGTTAATTAGGTCAACCCTCTAATGATTTGACCCTCAATTGAACCTCAATTGGTCACCAATTAGGGTTTGGATCACTTGGATTAGGGTTTGGAATCGATCATCCTTCATCATGCATCATCATGAACCTAATTGATGTTGAACCCATTGAACCATCACTCAATTGGATCATGACCTGACCCCAAACGGTCTTGGGATCATTTGGACATCCTACAAACGGTCTTGAGACCGTTTGCTCATGTCCACATCAAAAACTAACTCAACCTATTAGGGTTTGAACCATAGATTTGATCATTAGGTCACTAATCGATTATATTTCAACTTATTGCCTCTCAATCTTCAAACACTTAACCATGGTCAACCCTATACCTCCAAACGGTCTTGGGTGACCTCCAAACGGTTTTGAAACCGTTTGTACATCATCCCAATGGTCTTGAGACCATTTTCCCATGATGTCATCAAAACCCAAGTCAATTACTTAAGGGCTCAACCCTAGGTTTGGTCACCAAATCAGCATTTGATTACTTAACAACTTGATATGAATGGACCCTCAATTGGTCAACCTCACTTAACCCTAGACCTCCAAACGGTCTTGGGATGTCACCAAACGGTCTTGATACCATTTGAGTGATTCCCAAATGGTTTTGAAACCGTTTGGGCCACTCAACCCAAACTTCAACATGATTGCATTCTTGAAATCAGCAATAGACCTGATTAGGGTTTTGGTGACTAAAGTGCCTTCAATTGGTGATTTACTTGGAATTAGTTGGTAATTCTTAGTGGGTGATTAGTCCATAATATTTACAACAGGTTTCCCAAACGGTCAACCATGGTCAATGCACCCAAACGGTTTTGAAACAATTTGCTTTCATGCGGTTTGGTTGAAACCGTTTACACTCAAACGGTTTTGAAACCGTTTGCTTCCAAACGGTTTTGTAAACCGTTTGGGCACAAGGTAGAGACTGTTTGATAAAGTAAGATTTAGGATAAACATAGATATTAACGTCATCATCTTCTACCTCAAGAACATGGACTGTTCTTCACGGAATTGCTTGCAAGAACACCTAAAGGTGTCTAAAGAAGATGAAGAAGCAACGATTCTAAGGAAAGAAGATGTAATAACAAAGCATAAGGTTTAGAGTTATAAAACCCACCTTTGGTCTGATCCAGAGCTCCAAGATCCGTGCCTTTAATGGTGGCTTGAGCTCCAAAGGTTGCCCAAGCTCCGTTCTTCAAGGTTTGGATGGAGAAGAAGGCTAGAATGAAGAATTGTGTAAGGAAAACTAGCAAACCAACTTTGTAGCATGATTTCCTCCATGAATCCGAGCTAGATGGTGATCAAAGCTTACCTAGATGAACTTGGTCGTCCTCCTCTGCTCCTGAGCTCCTCCTTAGTCGGTCCAAGCAAGAAGATAAGAAGTGGAAGTGAAGGGAAACAATCCTTTGCTTGTTAAAAGGATGTGCTTATATATTTTGAGTATATTTTCAAGGCAAGGAAGGTTATTTCCTTCACTTCTCAAATAGGTCCTTCTCCACTTCTTTTCCACGTTTCTCCCTTCTTTCCACATGTAAAACTTATCTCTCAACCAAGGTTTAGAGAAAAAGAAGCCAAATACTATACTAAGTTGCACATATAAAAGGGTCATTTTGCATACATCTTGATTATTTAATTATAAGGATTTTCTTTCTTATTTGATTACTCAAATGAGGCGCCCCCCCTCCTTTTATTTACTCTACTTGATGCCAAGATTCATGAGAGATACTCTAGAGGTTAATTTTTACATGTTGCACCCTATGTTTTGGGTAAATTGCACTTTACACCAAAACTAGGTTTTAAAGCATAAGGATTGCTCTACAAGCTATATCTTGGTGCCCAAGCTTGGAGAATCCATATCACTACATCATATTAATTATTATGATGTCTCAACATGTGCAATTTGCAAATTAATCCCTCTAATTGGGTAATTTTCACATAGGTCCACTTTTAACAAAACAATTTTACAACATTGTTCAAAAAGGACAGAAATGGAAATATAAGTTCTTCAGCAGCTCTAATTACATATCAAAAGATAACCACAAGCATCTAACCACATGTTCTTAAATAAAAAACCTAGGATTAGTTCATAACCCAGGTCAGGGATGTTACAAATTATCCACCCCTTACAAGGATTCCGTCCCCGAAATCAACAAACATATAAACTAAACATATTAAGAGAAAAGAGCAGGTTATTTTCTTCTCATCTCTTCCTCTAGTTCCCATGTGGCTTCTTCAACACCACGATGATTCCAGAGAACTTTCAAAAGACTTATGTCTTTCTTTTTCAACTTTTTAATTCTTTTATCAAGGATTGATACAGGTCCGTCTTCATAAGATATATCATCATTCAATTCTACTTCCATAGGTTGTAGAACTGATTCTGTATCAGGGTGACATTTCCTCAACATGGAAATGTGAAACACTGGGTGTAACTTCTGTAACTCTGGTGGTAACTCTAGCTTGTAGGCTACTTTTCCAATCCGTTCAATGATTGGATAAGGCCCCATAAACCTCGGAGCTAACTTCCCTTTCCTTCCAAATCGAAGGACTCCTTTCCAAGGTGAGACTTTGAGATACACTCTATCTCCAACCTGGAATTCTAAAGGTCTACGACGTTTATCAGCGTAAGATTTCTGCCTATCTTGTGCAGTCTTTATCTGTTGTTGTATTATTTTAATCTTCTCTGTGGTCTGCTGCACAAGATCAGGACCTAAAAGCTGGTCAACATAGGGGTGATCTACAACGTCTACCATACAAATCTTCATAAGGTGCCATGTCAATTCTATGTTGATAGCTATTGTTGTAGGCAAACTCTATCAAGCTTAGGTGCAGATCCCAACTCCCTGTAAACTGAAGAACACATGCTCTAAGCAAGTCTTCTAAGGTCTGTATAGTCCTTTCTGACTGTCCATCAGGCTGAGGATGAAAGGGTGTACTAAACCTTAACTGTGTGCCTAAGGCTTTATGAATTCTTTCCCAAAAATGACTCATAAACTGGGGACCTCTGTCAGAAACGATGGTAACTGGGACTTCGTGCAGTCGTACTATCTCTTCAACATACAACTGTGCTAGTTTCTCAGCATAATAGGTTGTTTTGACAGGCAAGAAATGTGTTGTCTTCATCAACCTATCAACTATTACCCAGATGGAATCATGCCCTTTCCTTGTCTTGGGTAGGCCAACAATAAAGTCCATGGTTACATGATCCCATTTCCACTGTGGTATGGGTAAAGGTTGCATTGTTCCTACAGGCTTCTGGTGTTCATCTTTAACTTGCTGACATACAGGACACCGCATAACAAACTCAGCAACGTCTTTCTTCAATCCAGGCCACCAATACATATCATTCAAGTTTCGATACATCTTGGTGCTTCCTGGATGCATAGCATACATCGAAGAATGAGCTTCTTCCAAGACTAACTTTCTCAAGTTATCCACATCCGGCACTATCATCCTACCATGATAACAGGCTACCTGATCGTCAGAGTCATAGAAACCATCTCGTTTCTCACTACCGTACTCCGATCTAAATTTTTGAACTGCAACACCAACTTGCTATGCCTCCTTGATCTGTTCTCTCAGAGTAGGTTTTATATTCATCTCAGCTAACAACCCAGCTAGCAATGATACTTTCAACTGTACATTGTCTTGTCTTAAAGAGATAAACATATCTCTCCTTGAGCACACTAAGGAATTCAGTTGTGCTCTATCTAAGGCTGGTGTTGCTGATTTCCTACTCAAAGCATCTGCAACCACATTGGCCTTCCATGGATGGTAATCAATTGTACAATCGTAGTCCTCGATTAACTCCATCCAGCGATGTTGCCTCATGTTAAGCTCATGCTGAGAAAAGATATACTTAAGGTTCTTATGATCAGTGAAAATCTGGAATGTCTCTCCATAGAGGTAGTGTCTCCAGATCTTCAAGGCATGAACCACAGCAGCTAGCTCCAGATCGTGTGTTGGATAATTCTCCTCGTGTTTCTTAAGCTGTTGGGAAGCAAAAGAAATCACTTGTTTATCCTGCATCAACACACATCCAAGTCCATTCTTGGAGGCATCACAGAAAACTATGTAGCCTTTCCCTTGTTCAGGTAACACAAGCACTGGTGCACTTGTCAACCTCTCCTTCAGTAACTGAAAAGATTGCTGACACTTGTCATTCTAGACAAAAGGAGCATCCTTCCTGGTCAACTTAGTCAAGGGTAAGGCTATCGAACTGAAGTTCTTATGAACCTTCGGTAATAGCCTGCCAAACCTAAGAAACTTCGAATCTCCTTCGGTGTCTTCGGATGTTCCCATTGTAGAACAGATTCTACCTTTTTAGGGTCAACTCGAATTCCCGAGGCAGATACCACGTGTCCAAGGAAAGATACTTCTGGTAACCAAAACTCACACTTACTAAACTTAGCATATAGCTTGTGTTTTCTTAGTAAGGTTAGATTCTGACGAAGATGTTGTTAATGTTGTTGAGCATCTCTACTATAGATCAGGATGTCATCTATAAAGACAACAACACACTGATCAAGAAAAGGTCGGAAGATTCTATTCATGAGTTCCATAAATGCAGATGGTGCATTAGTTAGTCCAAACGACATAACTGTGAACTCATAGTGACCATACCTTGTCCTAAAGGCAGACTTAGGTATGTCACCATCCTTAATATGGAGTTGGTGATATCCTGACCTCAAATCTATCTTAGAAAAGACAGTCGCACCACGCAACTGGTCAAAGAGATCATCAATCCTCGGCAGATGATACTTATTCTTTATTGTTACTTTATTTAGCTATCTATAATCATTGCACAACCACATTGAACTGTCTTTCTTTTTAACAAAGAGAACCGGAGCACCCCAGGGTGAAGTACTCGGTCGGATGAAACCCTTCTCAAGCAACTCTTGCAGTTGTTTCTTGAGTTCTGCCATCTCAGCAGGCGCCATCCTATACAATGTTTGTGCTATAGTTTGTGTGTCTGAGATCAAATTGATCTCAAAATCAATTTCTCGATGTGGTGGCACACCTGGAAGTTCTTCAGGAAATACATCTACAAATTCCCTGACTACAGAAACTTCAGCAGGGTTAGGACTATCCATGGTAGTATCTACCACATGGGCCAAGAATGCATAACATCATTGCCTCATCACCTTCTCAGCAACCATAGCTGACACAAGACAGGTGGGTAGAATCTTTCTCTCTCCTTGAAAGATTCATGTGTCACTATCATCAGCAAACACAACATGCTTGGATTCACAATTCAAGACAACCTTATACCTTTGTAAGGTATCCATTCCTAGGGTTATATCAAATCCATGCATCTCAAGTGGTATAAGATCCACTTGAATGCGATGTTCAGAAAAGAAGAGGATGCAGCAAGAACATACCTCATGCAACACAGCAGACCCCATCAACAGAGTTTCTAACAACAAACTATCTGCTCTATGACTTATAGTCAAGTTGTAGTCAAGAATCACTCTTCGAGTGATAAAGGAGTGCGTAGCACCCAGATCAATCAAAACAGATACAACGCAAGATGTAAACATATCAGAATATAACAACTCCATCTGACCTGCTACAACCCGAGGGTTCATAACTGCATCAGGTGGATTCATCGCGTAGAATCTCGCCGTCGCCTGTGGTTGATTTGGTGCTTGATGACTAGATGTCGATGATTCAGCTTGGGACGCTTGTCCACGTCCTCTAGCGCATCTTGGAAACTGTCTTCTTTGTGATCCCTGCTGATTCTGCCTCTGAGGTTGAGTCACACTCACTTCTCTGGCTCTGCAATCCTTCATCAGATGTCCCATCTTTCCACATATATAACAACTTCTATTCAGTTGTTGTGGTCTGGGTGGTCCTGTAACCGACATAGATGTTGAACTACGAGCTCCTCCTAGTGATAGGCTTCGTCCTCTACCCCTATTTGGAGTCCACTGCATCTGGGTATTGGATCTAGGTGGTGGTGTAGGCGCATAAAACCTAGGTTTCTTGAAACCTTTTAATGAAGATCCTTGGAGCTGGGGATACATTCTCTTGTTCTGGGTCTGTCTCTTCTCTGTTACTGACCTCTCTATTCTTCTGACAGACTCTACGAAGGTAGCAAACCTTTCTCTATTCTCTAGGGCAGACACAGGAGTAGTCAACTCAATGTTTAACCCTTTCTCAAAACGCCTAATCCTCTCTTCATCTGTGGTCTCCATGTGCGGACAGAACCGCAAAAGCTCCATGAACTTAGCCTCGTATTCTCTAATGTTCATTGGACTTTGCCTTATCCTCTCGAACTGAGAGATTTTCTCGTCCAGAAACATCTTAGGGAAATATCTATTGATAAACTCCCGTCAGAAGTCTTCCCATGCAACCTGCACACCAGGCCTCTTCTGCTCTTCCATGGTCCACCAATGACCAAAACTCCCCTTGAGAAGGTACACAGCATGTCTAACCTTCTTAGCTTCTGGGATGTTCAGAATTCTAAAGGCATTCTCTAGTTCAGTTAACCATAAGTCGGCATCTGCAGGATCAGCTGTTCCAAAATACTCCATGGCTCCAACTCGGCGAAGTCATTCAAACGTCTTGCCGATTCCTTGTTCTTTAGGCTGGATAGGTGCCCTAGGTGCAAACATAGGTATCCTATTGGTTATGTGTGTCATGGCAGTCATAAACTGCCCAAATATGGTCTGGACGGCTGGGTTCCCCATGTCTGTTGGATTGAACTGGGGTAGTTCAGGCATAGGTTGCTCTATCTCTGGGTTTCTTGCACCTTCTCTGGGTACAACAACACTACTCTCTACAACATATTCCTCATGTTCTTCATGTGGTCCATACATCCTTAACCTTATCTTCTTCTCCTGAGGAGTAGAAGACATTATCGGACATACTGGAAAGCACTAGAACAGACTCAACATCCTATGTCCTATGTCTCTGTAGACTCAGCGAACCTAGAGTTCTGATACCACTAAATTGAGACAATTGAATCACGAAAACAAGATCAACGAATGCGGAAGCGATTAGCAGCGGAATTATCAAAAATCACTAAAAATTAAAACCTTTTTGTAAAGAGATCTTCGAATGATAAAAACTCTTTCATAAAGAAACATGATAAGTTTTTTACAAACGGATCCATCATTAGATCTCTATAATAAACACATCTCAAGGATTACAACATCAATCACCTTGTTAATTGTACAAGGTAAGATACAAAATCTCAAGGCATCATGCCAAAATCTCAGATATACTGACTCCTAGGACCTGAGAGTACAGAGACGACATAGGACACACTATCTACACAGCATGACAGACAATGTCTCCACCTGAGGATCACTGTTGTCCCTGAGACTGCTGCTGCTGCTGCTCACCCACTGATGGGTTCCTTCGTCCTCGGCGTCTACCTAAAAAAAATTCGAATCCCACAGGGGTGAGACAATTGAATAATTGTCCCAACGAGAGTTATAACTCTCCGCCAGAAGCTTTGTTATTGCAATAATGAAATAACATAAAGCAGTAGAATTATAAACAATCAACAATAGGTAGCATTGTATAAACTATGTGAAGCAGCATCCTTATAAGTAATCAATTCAATTATAAATTAATTGAATGACAAGTCATGTAACAATAAGGAATATGAAGAACATGTATACTAATTACTTAACTAGAGCACTATGAATAATGTATCATCAAACATTGTTTCTTGCAGTTCAACCTAAGTAGATATGCTATGCGACTGATTACTTCTTACAAACATATTTATGCCCTGAGGAGATGAGTTACACCTCTCATACTCCAACCGACCATCACTAGATTGCAATCGGTACCATACCTAGGTCATCAGGAGAACTGGATTCCTATGACCTCATCACTCCTCAGTTAGTATGAGGATCAACATGCAGGACATCTCGTGTCTCTACTATAATAGCTTAACAGGTTATTCTGGCAACTTCGCTATTTAGAGCTATAGTGGCGTTCGGTACTCTCTTCACCATCGAGGGATTTCTTGTTTAGCTCTCATCGATGCGGCATTACAACATCATCGGGAGATTAATGATACATCATCCTGGCATAAACATATAATGAGGGATTGAGAGATTAATGATACATCTCCTATCAAATCCAACATTAGGACGTAAGGATATTCGCGTCCATAACCCCCACATACTCAAAAGTATGTGCTCCAGGAGTTCCCTTAGGAAATTCTATTTCACCATCATTTAATCTCTAACAATGATGGGTCTATGGTCAGGGCTCTACATGATATCATTATACTTGATTATTTAAGTACATTATGGAATTCTTTAGTATCAAGCATGATTTCAAACATAAATCAATAAAACAATTTCCATAAAGAAAAAGTACTATTTGTATCAAGTTCACATCACATACTTTTACCATTGGGATATCAATCCCTAACCATCTAGTCAATGTGACTCAAGAATGTGGGTATTCAAACCCTTGAATCATCACAACACTTGTTACCAAGTAACATCTTACCATCCAATCATTTTAACAGTATGACCTTTGATTATAACAATGCATATATTTCTCATGGCGCATTCAGCCTATCAAGCTCATATGTTACCACTCACTAGGTAACATAGCATATCATTACTCTTAAAGCATATAAAGTGTTTTCAATGCATATAACATCATAACCCTTACCTGGATATGATCACCTTTTTATGAAAACATGCATGGTTAACATTTACTAATAACATACACATTGTAACTATATCAGCATAATACAAGTTCTTATCAAATTATATATGGGATACCACGACCGTGCTATCTTGCACGGTCATGCAAGAGTAAGCTACCACGGCCGTGCTTCATTACACGGTCGTGCAACAAAGGATTTACCACGACCGTGTCACAATACCACGGCTGGTTTCTAGGGTTAGGATTCTCATTCAATCCAATTAGAGTTATTCAACCTCATAGTTGATTAGGAGTATTAATTCCTCATCTCATACTTTAAATCATGGAGTTTCATGCTTAAAAGCATAACTCAGAATTAGGGTTCACTTGTTCATATCATCACATCACCCTAGATTAGGGTTTACTATTCATATTACATCACATTACCCAAAATTAGGGTTTACTATTCACATTAGTGAATTGTGGTCATTCCATTATCTTATATGAAGATTACTCTCATTCCTGTCCTTAATAAGGTTAAGATTCATTAATCATCATGATTAGGGTTTCCATGATCTCACAATGAAGGATCATACCCTAATTATGTGTATTCATACATGTTGGAAGTATATTACTTGATTCTCATACATATAGGGAGTTTTCTCTCTCTTCTTACTAATAGATGATGTTTACATCACTCTTGATTAGATTAAGACAAACCATCTTGGAATCATAAGTCAAGTCATCACTGCTATGGTCATTAGGGTTTGCCTTGATCAAGGGGTGTTGACTACTTAAACCCATAAAGGGTACTTTGGTAATGTCCACCATTGATCATAACATACATCAACCAACTAATTACTTGTTCACTAAATGTCTTTAGGTATCATTAGGGTTTGGATTAATCAACCATTGAACCATCTAAGCCTTTAAATCATTAAACATTATTGACCTTAAAAGACCCGAAACAGTTTTGCACTTTCAACCTCCAAACGGTTTTGAAACCGCATGGAGTTGTTGACCATTTGGACCCTTTGAATTTCAAGCCCGCATGAAAAAATACACCATCAAGACCGTTTTCCCAAAAGTGAGGTGAAGATCGTTTGGTCACATTGACCGTTTGGCCAAGTTTGACTTTGAAACTGCATGGACAAATCGATCTTGAAACCACATGACTACCAAACGGTTTTGAAACCGTTTGGTCCCAAACGGTCTTGAGACCGTTTGCCCCCAAACGGTCTTGAGACCGTTTGCCCCCAAACGGTCTTGAGACCGTTTGGACTCAAACAGTCTTGAGACCGTTTGGTCCAAACACCTCAAAACTGCATGGACCAAAAAGTGTATCAACTCTTCCAATTGAGTTAGGGTTTCCATTGTTGAACCCTTCAATCAACCATGTACTTATTAACCACTTATCAATTGGGTTAATTAGGTCAACCCTCTACTGATTTGACCCTCAATTGAACCTCAATTGGTCACCAATTAGGGTTTGGATCACTTGCATTAGGGTTTGGAATCGATCATCCTTCATCATGCATCATCATGAACCTAATTGATGTTGAACCCATTGAACCATCACTCAATTGGATCATGACCTGACCCCAAACAGTATTGGGATCGTTTGGACATCCTCCACACGGTCTTGAGACCGTTTACTCATGTCCACATCAAAAACTAACTCAACCTATTAGGGTTTGAACCATAGATTTGATCATTAGGTCACTAATCGATTATATTTCAACTTATTGCCTCTCAATCTTCAAACACTTAACCATGGTCAACCATAGACCTCCAAATGGTCTTGGGTGACCTCCAAATGGTTTTGAAACCATTTGGACATCATCCAAACGGTCTTGATACCGTTTTCCCATGATTTCATCAAAAACCAAGTCAATTACTTAAGGGCTCAACCTTAGGTTTGGTCACCAAATCATCATTTGATTACTTAACAACTTGATATGATTGGACCCTCAATTGGTCAACCCCACTTAACCCTAGACCTCCAAACGGTCTTGGGATGTCACCAAACGGTCTTGAGAC
The DNA here is from genome assembly GCA_963693085.1 of Alisma plantago-aquatica. Classification (NCBI taxonomy): domain Eukaryota; kingdom Viridiplantae; phylum Streptophyta; class Magnoliopsida; order Alismatales; family Alismataceae; genus Alisma; species Alisma plantago-aquatica. The sequence continues at coordinate 430,315,489 of OY856412.1, read as the reverse complement.
CTTTTGAGTGATTCCCAAACGGTTTTGAAACCGTTTGGGCCACTCAACCCAAACTTCAACATGATTGCATTCTTGAAATCAACAATAGACCCGATTAGGGTTTTGGTGACTAAAGTGCCTTCAATTGGTGATATACTTGGAATTAGTTAGTATTTCTTAGTGGGTGATTAGTCCATAATATTTACAACAGGTTTCACAAATGGTCAACCATAGTCAACGCACCCAAACGGTTTTGAAACCATTTGCTTTCATGCAGTTTGGATGAAACCGTTTGCACTCGAACGGTTTTGAAACCGTTTGCTTCCAAACGGTTTTGCAAACCGTTTGGGCACAAGGTAGAGACCGTTTGATAAAGTAAGATTTAGGATAAACATATATATTAACGTCATCATCTTCTACCTCAAGAACATGGACTGTTCTTCACGAAATTGCTTGCAAGAACACCTAAAGGTGTCTAAAGAAGATGAAGAAGCAACGATTCTAAGGAAAGAAGATGTAATAACAAAGCATAAGGTTTAGAGTTATAAAACCCCCTTTGGTCTGATCCAGAGCTCCAAGCTCCATGCATTTAATGGTGGATTGAGATCCAAAGGTTTCCCCAGCTCCGTTCTTCAAGGTTTGGATGGAGAAGAAGGCTAGAATGAAGAATTGTGTAAGGAAAACTAGCAAACCAACCTTGTAGCATGATTTCCTCCATGAATCCGAGCTAGATGGTGATCAAAGCTTACCTATATGAACTTGGTCGTCCTCCTCTTCTCCTGAGCTCCTCTTTAGTTGGTCCAAGCAAGAAGATAAGAAGTGGAAGTGAAGGGAAACGATCCTTTGCTTGTTAAAGGGATGTGCTTATATATTTTGAGTATATTTTCAAGGCAAGGAAGGTTATTTCCTTTACTTCTCAAATAGGTCCTTCTCCACTTATTTGCCATGTTAATCCCTTCTTTACACATGCAAAACTTATCTCTCAACCATGGTTTAGAGAAAAGAAGCCAAATACTATACTAAGTTGCACATAGAAAAGGGTCATTTTGCATACATCTTGATTATTTAATTATAAGGATTTTCTTTCTTATTTGATTACTCAAATGAGGCGCCCCCTCCTTTTATTTACTCTACTTGATGCCAAGATTCATTAGAGATACTCTAGAGGGTAATTTTTACATGTTGCAACCTATGTTTTGGGTAAATTGCACTTTACACCAAAACTAGGTTTTAAAGCACAAGGATTGCTCTACAAGCTATATCTTGGTGCCCAAGCTTGGAGAATCCATATCACTACATCATATTCATTCTTATGATGTCTCAACATCAGAGGAACATCTCAAAATGTGCAATTTGCAAGTTAATCCATCTAATTGGGTAATTTGCACATAGGTCCACTTTTAACAAAATAATTTTACAACATTGTTCAAAAAGGACAGAAATGGAAATATAAGTTCCTCAGCAACTCTAATTACATATCAAAAGATAACCACAAGCATCTAACCACATGTTCTTAAACAAAACACCTAGGATTAGTTCATAACCCAGGTCAGGGATGTTACAACAATATTCGTAATAATTTCTATATATAATCTCCTATGGCATCTACTCATCATCAAAATTTCTTCTTGAAACAACCTAGGTGTATTTGGTTATTCTATAGGAAAATGAAATCATAAAACATAGCCAATACTAAGTACTCTAACTAGAGATAGTAAGGAAGAAACACATTTGTTCTTACTTTCATCTAAAATGAAGAAAAAGTCTAGAAGAAATTTTTTTAGGGGATGCATCATCTATCTTATTAGAGAACAAGAAAATATCAGACACAAGCAATTATGAATATTACAAATTTAAGGTAGAAGAAATCATACTGAGCACCCTTTGTCAAAGCATACTATGCATGTTGAGATCTTCTATCCTCATTGTGCAACTAAGATGCCTTCCTATGATTATTAGAACATCAATCCACTTGTGTAATTCTTTTGCTAGAGTCATGGTAGTTTTCATGTATTCAACAACAACCCAAGGTTTGTGGCTACGTTTTCAAGAAGCACATCTTATAGTAGTAAAAGCTATGAAAAGAGTAATAAAAAAGAATCAAATAATCTATAAATGAAATTGACATGTAAGCTGTTTTGGTTGTCTAATAAATAAAGGATTTTAAAAACTTATATTGAATCAAGATTGCTTCCCATGAACACAAAAAGGATACAATGAGATGTTTGTCCTTTTTAGGCCATCTCAAATGCCAACCCTTTTAGTATCTCAGTTCATCCTCTTCTGATGTTTTGAAGCAAACAAATTTTCAAAAGAATCTACAAATATATAATAGAGAGATAATATGATTTGATATGAAGAACAAAACTCCAAATAATATCACCAACAGATTACTCATACAAAATAGTAGAACTTTTTCATTAGGTAGTCCACCACATGAATCTAAGCTTTTATCTGGGAAAGAAAAAATAAAAAAGCTAACAGTCAAAGGGCCTACATACTTGATAATACATACAATTGATAGTTTTTAGAAGATCTATATTCATAATTTACTAGTAGAAAAGGTTGAGATAAATAGTATATGAACTCTCTAAAAGTTGAAAAAACAAGCTAATGCCATATTAAGAGTGAGAAATCACAACAACACACCGATACGGCTGTAAATGGGTCTGGGTGTTTACTCACAAATCCAAACACTTTAATAACCGGTCATGGGTCTAAGTTATTGTACTTGTAGACACAAATGCCCATATACCCTTAGACCCATATGTTTTCTGGTCAATTAGGATGACCCAACGGTTAAACTGAGGAACTATGTCCTAGTATCTCTGTCGGGTCAACCTCTGGGATGAGTATGAAAATTTTGGTTCAATCTTTATTGAACACATACATTAGATCTTTGATTAGGGATGGAAAAACATTTTTGTCCATGTCCACCATCTAGTACCCATCTGAAACCATGGTCTTTCAATTTATGGGTGTACTACTCATCGATAAAGTTGATGTAATGGATAATGGGAGCAGTTGTCCGTAAAATTACCACTAACCATCATAATCAATTAGAAAACAATGGAAGCACTTGTTTCCATGCATTTCTTATAAAATTGATGTCATGAAGAAATTTTAAAATAATAACGACATAGTGCTCAGTACTGTACATCCACTTTGTGGAGCATCTGCATGACTATGAATCTTGACCTTCGTATTATGATCAACTTTGTAGGGCTTCCATGATTTCATCCAAGTCACTAGAAAAGGACTTCTCACTGTGGCCACTAGTTGTTTCCACTTCATTGGAGACACTAGGGTCAGAGAAGCGAGGACAAAGTTGCATATGTGAGATTTCTTTTACTTTAGAGGATGAGGTAGATGTGTTTGGAAATTCCTCTACAACATCCCCATGCACTGACCTATCTGCTCCTCCACAAGTAGTGTGTATTCTTCATCTCAGGTGGTGAATAGTCTCTCTTGAGTTGTCTTCCTCTCTGGTAGCGAATAGTTGGCAATGTGTTGTCTTCCTCTCTAATAGTGTATAGTTTGGTAGTTGTATAAACTAAAAAAATGTACCACAACAGTAGTAGTGCAGTGTGATTTGTGGCCACTGTCCTAATGCGGTCACTGCATTTGTTTAAAGGATAGAGGGAAATCACAATAAAGGTTCCCACATAGGTGTCAGTGCACCACCGAAGAATTGGAGACATGATTTGAAGTGATAAGATTAAATTGAGGCAAGACATCCCACACGGTTGAGAATTAAACATGACATCATGGTATGGTTTAGAGAATCAATACCAAAAACTGAAATAAATCGATGACCAACCCATCACCCACTAACAATATTGAATGTCCATGCTCAGAGATTTGATTAGGGATGGAAAACCTTGACAATGGATGGAGTCACCATCTCCATCTTTAATGTAGTGACCATGCTTCATATGAAGTATAATACACATTTAATGCAAGTAATATATGTTGATATGTATGCCTAGAGAGCCAATCCTATAATGATTGTAATGACATAACTTGTAAATGAACTCATTAATAATAAATGAAAACTTCCAATTTATTCTTTTTTATTCAGTTGTGAGATAACAAAGTAACATTATAAATATCTAGAGAATGATATTACACAATGATGTATGTCTTCAAGTGCATGACTTAAACAATGAGATCATATAGACATTAAGAGTATACATTCTTATCATGTCCCTTGTCAGATGTTATTGTGGAAGGCACATAGACAACGGTAACACATATGACTAGAATGTGTGTTGGTTGATGACATAATCTCATCAGTCATATGGCATGTGATATAAAACTAAGCACATATATACTTGTTAAGAAATAGTGCAGCGGATAGACCCACCATAAGAGTGATACATGGAAACCATAATTAGTAGTCAGAATCATCTCTTCTAATTTTGGTGGTGATTGTGGTTCTTAGACCTGAAGTCACTACAATCATCACATGTTGTTTGGTGAACTTTGACATCATCCACTATGATCCTGAATAAGGGTTTCTATAAAGGTGATGATTGGGTTCATTGTGACATATGGGTATGATTGTGAGTGATGTAGCTATGATTTCTCTCTTTTACTAGAGTGTGATATCCTGGCCACTTGATTAGTGAGACTGAGAAATGCACGTCCATGCACACTTGAGTCAATATGCAATATTGAGCTTACATTTATCTCAAGAAGTTTGCTCTGGTTCAAGGAACATAGATTTAATGTTGAAGAGGATTTCTACTCCATCCCTCAATTTCAATCTAGATATTAGTGACAAAGGAACTATACGAACACTATAACACCAATCACAAATTGTTGGCTGAAGTTGTTCTCCAACCTTCCATTTACTTAGGTAGCAATGATGTGTGACTAGACACTACTCTTTTCTTGTGATGTCATAATTGGTTATGAACATTCACTGCCACTGTAATATGGGACCTATAGGGTTACACATAGGATACACCTAAAAGAGGAGTTTTGATCATGAATGATAAATAAATTGATTAAAAAAGTGTTTAGGTATTTGATTTAAACATAAATTGATTGATTGGACTCTCAACTGATCAACATTCATGTGGTGAAATGACCTGTTGGAGTGTTAGGTTGATTGAGTACTGAATTGGTTGAATTCTAGATGGGTCGAGGAGTGAGCTGACCAGTACATATAGTGAATCGACCGGTTCATGGTTGCCAAATGATTGTCTCATGTGATGAGACACTTGGTTTGTGAAGCAATTGGATTGCTTCTCAGATTAGTGCTGACATCATATTGTGCATTAATTGGATTAGAATTGCCAATTCATATGTGATTGGGAAACATGACGAGATGACTGATTCACTAGGTGAAACGATCAGCTCGCATGCCAACCGATCTATTTTTCCTAACAAACCAACCATTTCACTATTCACAGGTTGTGAAAATTCATTAGATTCTAGTCGTTTCCACTCCCACACAGACTGGGAACCCTGACCCTAACCCTCCAATAAGTAGAGGGGAATCGGGGGCTTCCTAGAGACACAACTCAATTGGCTATGGTAATTGTTTTTTTCTCTGATTATGGTAACCTAGAGAGTCTGAGCAAGTCCTACTTTCTAAAGGGAGGGATAGCAAGGGAGAACCATTGTAGGAGAGCAAGTTGGCGACTAGTACACCAACGGGAGGGACAACTCCTTCCTGTGTGATCTAGTAGAATGCCAAGAGTTTTAGGCAGTCTATGTGGACTTCCATAGAGGAATGGAGGTCATTGACTTCTTCTAGGAGGACAACATCAGCCTGCTATCCATGGTAAAGATTAGGAACTACTACATATGTCGTTCAAGTGAAACTAGAAGACATATGCACGACAACAACAATGAGGATATTGTCACATGACTTGCTCTAGGACTAGGTATATCCTCAAAACAGTCTTTTTATTGTATAGTTATTGGCATGATATTCTAGTTCAATGGAGAATATGGTAGTATATTTTTGTTTCCACTGCCTATCTGATGCCATATTTCCCTACAATGGTATTAGAGCCACTCCAACCTACTATATTTTGGGATAATCGATATGTTCAGATCTTTGATTTTATCATTTTTTATTGCATATTATGTGATTATTAATGTGATATCAAATACCATGTATAATATTAAATTATATATATATATATATATATATATATATATATATAGAGAGAGAGAGAGAGAGAGAGAGAAAGAGAGAGAGAGTCAGGCTAGAATACACTCGAGTGTATAGATTATGCTGTACACCTGAATGGTGTTTGCCTATCTAGACCTTATCATTCTAAAATCCAATCCATTGATCTTCATGTTTATAATAATAATAGGCCACATACAAAATTTGAGCTCATTTGGATGAGTGTAAGTCACTCATTCAAGGAAAACAAAATTGATGCACAAATCTAATTTGAAATGCATGATTCTTGCCTCCTTTAGATGCACGACCTATAAGTATCCAAATGAGCTAAAATTTATTATATAGTATGTTCTTAAGATATTTAAGAAGATCAATGGTTTAGAATTTTCAAAAAGTGACTACATCTTTGAAAATGACTGAGTTGTACGGTGCCTCTGGTACACTTGAGTGTACACTAGCCTGACTCTATAGGTTTTGATGATGGATGTGTAGCACAGTTCTGGCCAATAACCCTAATTATGTGGTCAAGAGTTTATTTGCTATTACATCTCGGTTTTCATATCGAGCCTCTATCTTATCTTCCAAATTGTAACAATATAATTCTCTCCTACCTTTTCTCCCCTAGAATGTATCTTGAGGTATCTCTATTATCATGTAATACTAGGATTGTTTAAATTCTTGTTACTATGAAGAAGATGAGCCGACAAGCTAGAAAACCAAGGAGGACCAATCAAATGGAGTCCCAACCAATCAACCGGAGGACCCCAAATGTAGTAGACCGGAGTCCAGACAATCGGGAAGGTGACCAACTGACTAGACATGAGGTGAGCCGATCGGTTCAAGGGTTGCACTGATCAACCTAGATTGGCAAGCACAGATTTCATCAACAACATGTTTTTGCATGAGATGTAGACCCTAGGTTGTGGTAATTCCTTTTGGATCCATGGAGTAATATTATGATGGCCATAACCATCGCCTTTTGTTTTATTGCATGTTTTGTTGTGAGATATAGCATGTATATGATATTTACTATATATGTGATGATTGGATAAAGTATACGTATTTATAAATGCAATCTCCCTCAAACAACATATTAAGACTTAGATGATTTCCATAAGTAGCACACATGAAAAGCTTGATCGACTGAGCGTGGGCACCCCAAGGGTGGTCCACTGTCTATCTTGTGGAAGTGTGATGGTAATGATGTGTTCCTGCCAAGTGGGGTGAATCATTATCATGTTGGCTTTTGGGTCAAGCTTCATTGTATGTCCATAATGATATTTAGCACTAGAGGCATAAAAATGACTATGGAAAAGTGTTGAACATATCATCTATCTAAAAATGGCATATTATGCAATTGGAAAAAGTTTCCCACCTTAATAATTGACCATGGACGCTGGCGTTGGCCGGGTAATAGTTGAATTATTTTGGATCTTGGATCACTAGAAGGTTGTACGCTGCAATCTTCTGAATTGATATGTGTGGGATATCAATTTGAATAAAATAGTGGGAGCGATAATTAATAAAATACCTAATTAAATATCATCAATTTTTTTTTAAAATCAAATCAAAAGTGTTTTGACAAAATGCAATTTTTCCTTGTAGAATCAAATGACAAAAAAAACGTTTTTGTGATCAATCCTTAGGAAGGAAAAACTTGACAGGAACAATGTCTACAACTGGTTTTAGACATTGAGAATGAGCACAAGCTCTATGTTCTAGATAAACTAGTGCCAGAAATACCTGATCCTGATGCACATAGTGCTAAAGTGGATGCTTACTGGAAGCATGCCAATGATGCCTTAGACATAAATAACCTTATCCTAAGATGCATGAATTATGAGTTGCATGATCAATGTGAAAGATAAGGGGATTTTGGGGATGGTAACACATCTTAGGAATGTGAACCATTAACTCACAAAACAAGAAAGGTACAATGTCTCAAAGGTGCTCTTTGAGTGTAATAGGCCCATGTGCTCAATATGATTTCACATGTGGATCATCTAGAAGAAATAGGATTCTCATTGAGCCAAGAGTTTTCCAGAGACTTTTGAAAATGGTTCAAATGAAAAAGAGTTTCTCAAACTACATAACCAACTTCTTTCTATGATTATGCAATCATTGCCTGAATCATATAGCCACTTTATTGAGTGCTATCACTTGAATAATATGTCTAGATCCCTGTCAGATTTGTTGGGCATGTTGATAAATGCCAAAACAAGAATGAACAAGGAAACTCTGTGATGTTGATTGGTTGAGTTGAGTCCAATGAGGAAAGTAAGGCCATGAAGAGTTCTGAGGCTAAGCCCAAATCAAAATCTTCAAACTCAAGATAAGGAGAAAGAAAAGTACAAGAGGAATCCATCCTTTGTACTTGAAGGATTTTAGGAAGAATAAGATGGGGATAGAGATATCCACTTTAGGTATATACTTTATTGAGATAAATTTATCTACTTTTTCATCTTGAGTACTCATATTGTATGTGGAATTCACATATGCTTGAATATGTAGGATCTGATAAGAAGTAGGCCTTTGGGAAGGGCAAGGTTGAACTGGAAGTTGCAAATGGAGAAAGAGTTGCTACCACTATAATTGGAACCTACAATTTATCTCTGCCCAAAAGGGCTTGTAATAGAGTTATTGAACTTCTATTATGTACCTTTTATAAATAAAAACATCATATATATATCTTTTTATGACTAGGATGCTTATGAATTTCATATCAAGAATGCTCAATGTTCTATTTCAAAAGTTGGGATATTTTATCGCAATTCCCCAATGTCTTATGGTATATAATTTCTAGATCAAAAGACATATGTTTATAACATAAAGACCAAAAGACTAAAACTCAACAACTGTAACAAAACATATCTTTGGTATTGTCATCTAGGGCACATAAATGAGAATCACATATGTAGACTCCATAAAGATGGTTATCTGGACTCTTTAGATTTCGAATCAATAGAAACATGTGAATCTTATTTGTTGGGCAAGACGACTAAGACCCCTTTCACTGGAAATAATGAGAGGGCTAGTGATATATTAAGATTCATACATACTATTGTATGTAGGCCTTTTAGAACAACTGCTAGAGGAGGGTATAAATATTTCATTAACTTCATTGATGGCATCAGTAGGTACAATTATGTTTACTTGATGAAACATAAGTCGGAAACTCTTGAAAAGTTCAAGGAATTCGTGAATGAAGTACAAAAATAACTTGGGAAAATTAATAAGGAACTTCATTCTGATTGAGGTGGAGAATACAATGAGATCACATGGATGTTAAGAGTATATGCATTCTTATTATGTCCCTAGCCAGATGTTATTATGGAAGGAAGATAGACAACAATAACACATAAGACTCAAATATGTGTTTCTTGATGACAAAATCTCATTAGTCATGATATGTGACATCAAACCAAGCACATAGAAACATGTTAGGGAACAATGTATCAGACATACTCACCATAAGAGTGATACATGAAAACCATAGTCGGTAGTCAGAATCATCTCTTTTAGTGTTTTTGGTGATTGTGGTTCTTAGACTTGAAGTCACTACAATCATCACATGTTATTTGGTGTATTTTGACATCATCCACCATGTCCTGAATAATGGTTCCATAAAGGTGATGATTGGGTGGACTATGACACATGGGTATGACTGTGAGTGATGTAGATGGGATTTGGCTCTCCTACTAGAGTGTGATATCCTGGACACTTGATTAGGTAGACTGAGAAATGTGTGGCTATGCACATGTGAATGAATATGTCATATTGAGCTTACATATATCTTAGGGAGTCTGCTTTGGTTTAAGGAACATAGATTGAATGTTGAAGAGGATGAGTACTCTATTTGAAGAGGATGAGTACTCTATTCCTTGAGTTCAATTTGGATATCAGTGACAAAGGAACTATACAAACACTATAACACCAATCACAATTTGTAGGTTGAAGTTGCTCTCCAACTTTCCATTTACTTGGTTAGAAATGATATGTGAATAGACACCACTCTTTTCTTATGATGTCATAATTGGTTATGGACATTCATTTCCGATGTAATACGGGACCTATAGGGTCACACATGTAGGATACACCTAGAATAGGAGTTTTGATCATGAATGATAATAAAATTGATTACTAAAGTGTTTCTGTATTTGATTTAAACATCAATTAACTGACTAGACTCCCAACCGATCGATTCATGTGGTGAAATGACCAGTTGGAGTGTCAGGTTGATCGAGTATTGAATTGGCTGAATCCTGGATGAATCGAAGAGAGAACAAACTAGTTCATAGAGTGAACCAACCGTTTCATGGTTGCCAAGCGATCGTATCATGTGATGAGATACTCTGTTCGTAAAGCAACTTGATTACATCAAGGATTAGTGCTGACGTCATGTCGTGCATTAATTGGATTAGAATTGCAAATTCATATGTGATTGGGAAACATGATGAGACGACTGGTTCACTGGGTGAATCAATTGGCTCTTATGCCAACTGATCGGTTTGCCAAGTGAACTGATTGTTTTGTCATTCACAGGTTGTAAAAATTGATACAATTATGGTCCTCCCCACTCCACATAGACAGGGAACCCTGACATCAACCCTCCTATAAATAGAGGTGTACTGGGGGTTTCCTAGAGACACAAATCAATTGCCTCTGACAATTGTTGTCCTCTCTGGTTGTGATAACCAATAGAAATC